>CM029609.1:29551733-30112015 GCA_017311315.1 Dendrocalamus latiflorus | reverse complement strand
CTTTAGTAGATATGGGTATATCTACCTAATGAAGCATAAGTCTGAATCCTTTGAAAAGTTCAAAGAATTCCAAAATGAAGTGCAAAATCATTTAGTCAAGACAATCAAGTTTCTACGATCTGATCGTGGAGGCGAGTATTTGAGCCATGAGTTTGGCAATCATCTGAAGGATTGTGGAATTGTTCCACAATTGACTCCGCCAGGAACACCTCAATGGAATGGGGTATCTGAACGGAGAAATCGCACCTTATTAGATATGGTGCGCTCCATGATGAGCCAAAGTGATCTTCCGTTGTCTTTTTGGGGGTACGCTCTTGAAACAGCCGCTTTCACACTAAACAGGGTTCCATCAAAATCAGTAGAAAAGACACCATATGAGATGTGGACAGGACAACGTCCTAGCTTGTCTTTTCTTAAGATTTGGGGATGTGAGGCTTATGTAAAACGTTTACAATCTGATAAGCTCAGTCCTAAATCTGATAAATGCTTCTTTATCGGGTATCCTAAGGAAACAAAAGGATATTACTTCTATAATCAAGAAGAAGGCAAAGTGTTTGTCGCCCGGCATGGTGTCTTCTTAGAGAAAGAGTTTCTCTCAAGAAGGGATAGTGGGAGCATGGTGCAACTTGAAGAAATTCGAGAAACACCTGAAAACGTTTCAGCTCCTACAGAACCACAACAGGATGAACAAACTGTTGAAGAACCTGTTGTGGACACACCGGCACCACGTAGGTCAGAGAGGTCACGTCGTGCACCTGAGAGGTACATGTTCTTGACTACTCAACAACGGGACATATTGTTGTTAGACAACGATGAGCCTAAGACCTATGAAGAAGCGATGGTGGGACCAGACTCTGAGAAATGGCTTGAAGCCATGAGATCCGAAATTGAATCCATGCACAGTAATCAAGTTTGGAACTTGGTTGATCCACCTGATGGTGTTAAAACCATTGAGTGCAAATGGATTTTCAAGAAAAAGATAGACATAGATGGAAATGTTCACGTCTATAAAGCGCGATTGGTGGCCAAAGGTTTCAAACAAATTCAAGGTGTTGATTATGATGAAACTTTTTCGCCCGTCGCAATGCTAAAGTCTATTCGGATCATTCTAGCGATTGCTGCATATTTCGACTATGAAATATGGCAAATGGATATCAAAACAGCTTTCCTTAATGGAAATCTGAGTGAGGATGTGTACATGACACAGCCCACGGGTTTTGTCGATCTGCAATCAGCTGGAAAGATATGCAAGCTGCAAAGATCCATTTATGGATTAAAGCAGGCATCTCGGAGTTGGAACATTCGTTTTGATGAAGTAATCAAAGGGTTTGGTTTCATCAAGAACGAAGAAGAGCCTTGTGTTTACAAAAAGGCTAGTGGGAGCGCACTCGTGTTTCTGGTCTTGTATGTGGATGACATATTACTGATCGGAAATGACATTCCTATGCTCGAATCTGTTAAGTCTTCATTGAAAAATAGTTTCTCTATGAAAGACTTAGGAGAGGCGGCATATATTCTGGGCATCAAGATCTATAGGGATAGATCAAGAAGGCTAATTGGATTAAGCCAAGATACGTACATTGACAAGGTGTTGAAAAGGTTCAACATGCAGGATTCCAAGAAAGGCTTCCTACCTATGTCACATGGTATAAATCTTAGCAAGAGTCAGTGTCCTAGTACACCTAATGAGCGGGATAAAATGAATGCGATTCCATATGCTTCGGCTATGGGATCCATTATGTATGCCATGCTTTGTACACGTCCAGATGTCTCGTATGCTTTAAGTGCTACAAGTAGATACCAGTCAGATCCAGGTGAAAGTCACTGGATTGCCGTAAAGAACATCTTGAAGTACTTGAGAAGAACTAAAGATGTGTTCCTCGTCTATGGGGTTGAGGAAGAGCTCGTTGTAAATGGTTACACCGATGCTAGCTTCCAAACTGACAAAGATGATTTTAGATCGCAATCTGGATTTGTGTTCTGCCTAAATGGCGGTGCGGTGAGCTGGAAGAGTTCCAAGCAGGAGACGGTTGCTGATTCTACAACAGAAGCCGAGTACATAGCAGCTTCTGAAGCTGCTAAAGAGGCTGTTTGGATCAAGAAATTTGTTTCTGAGCTTGGTGTGGTGTCTAGTGCCTCCAGCCCAATGGACCTCTACTGTGACAATAGTGGGGCCATTGCGCAAGCCAAGGAGCCTAGATCGCACCAGAAGTCCAAGCACATTCTACGGCGATTTCATCTCATCCGCGAGATTGTGGAAAGAGGCGATGTGAAGATATGCAAAGTACAAACGGATTTGAACATTGCAGATCCGTTGACAAAGCCGCTTCCCCAGCCAAAACATGAGGCTCACACTAGGGCAATGGGTATTAGATACCTACATGGTTGACTCTAGTGCAAGTGGGAGACTATTGGTGATATGCCCTAGAGGCAACATGGAGATGTTGAATATATCACATACTATGTTTATGATACATTGCTTTGTTCCTTGAAATAGACATTATCATTATTGATCAATGAGTATGTAACACCCCACGTAACCATATGGGATGTTACTATGGAACGTCATCGCCAAAGTGAAACATAAAATAAGAACAACAAAAGAAATCACAAAGAGTTTAAAACTTTATTAACACTTTAATAGAGAACCAACGGAAGCTGGAATAAATATTTAAAACATGGGACCGGTCCACTTCTAATCAAATAAAGAACGAACGAATCAACAAAACGATGGCAAACCACGGTGCTGAAAACTCGAGTGCTCCCACCCTGCATGATGCTATCACTCCACTGGTCTTTACCTGAGACTGAAAAGAGCAGCGTGAGATTTGGAAATCTCAGCAAGTACCCAACTACGGTCGCAACACAAAAGTAAGACAGGGCGATGCAACCATATGAAATAAAGGCAAGCATGACAAGTAAGCAATGGACAAAAGGCAACCAACGAGCAACTGATATCGGAGATACTGTCATGATTAGGAGACGGATATTATGAGAACTGTGTATTAAAAGATATTTGTTATGTGACAAGTTATAGCAAGTTATAGCAAGGGTGCCGGCGACCTTATCCACATACCCGGTTATACGAGAATAGCCACGGCACTAACCTTGGTCCTCGACTGTATAACCGAAGACGGGGTGTAATATCCTGTGTAACGAGAATGTCGGCCCCCGTACGTACCGAGGTTGGGTGAAATGACCCCTATATGTGGGCAGGCCCCGGCGTGATAACCCTTAGTTTGTTATTTAGCGAGTTATCCATGATATAATTAGAGAGTTGTGATTGAATTAAGGTAAAGCTTATGAGAGTAATGATTTAATCCAATGCGACCGAAGAGGACATGATTGCGTGAATACTAGGGATAAAAGTAACCGATACACCATGGAGCAGATTAATCAGACAAAAATGTAGGGTAACTAAGAGGATGGCGAGGATACGGCTGTAATAAAGTAGTGAGAAGTGAAAAGATGTGCTAGTGTTGAAAATGGAAAGACATAATTTCTGATAATAGGGCGATGTGGAATAATGATAAGATGATAGTGATGTAGTAATCCACCTAAAGAGGTATTATAATGTAGCTCACACAAGTTATCAACCAATCAAGTTTTATTAGGTGATAAGTGATTATTAGTCAAATTAACATTTATTAAGGTATAACGATCATGACTCACATAAAGGAACTGTACCGCAATTACATCATGATATCGAGAGGATTAAACACAGAAGCGTGATACTTAAAGGACTGCTAGTGATTTAACCTAAATCTACAACATGATCATTCGCTACACCCATTAACGGTTTAAGCATGAACTCTACACATTACTTAAAAGTATGAATCTTATAACATTATTAACAGAGTATTATGTAAATCTAAAGGCCATGTGAAATAAGGTAATCCAGAACATCATGACAGGAATACAATATTAAGGGTATATTAACCAGGCAAGCATTAATAATAATCAAGCAAGCATTAACAATTTGATAAAACTAGACAAGCATATAACAATATGATCATAACTAGGAAAGCATGAATACTATTATAACAACCAAGCAAGTACTAGAAGAGATGATAATAACCGAGTAACTTGGTGACAGGATATTAGCCAGGTAAATTCAGTGATATGATAAGACCAGGGTAATTCATTGATATGATAATTGTACTCATTTATAATGGTAACAAGTAATGCATGAAAGATGTGAAATGTGAAATTAAAATGATTGGAGATAAGTTCATGCACGATTACAAGGAGTGAAAAGGATTGTTGAGGTTGAGGACAGGAGATAAAATCAGATGGGAGATTAAGAAGGATAATATGATGGTGGTAGGTATCCATAAATGATTCTCACCCAGGCATTACAACTTAACTCACACCAAGGGGTTGTCAAATAACTAGAATTTTATTACGTGATAAGTTGATATTAGTCAGGTTAACAATATCGTACATAATTCCATCGAAACCAATCAAGCAATAACATAAAGTAATGAATCAGGGAACTGGTAATTAAATATATCATTCCGAAGCCAAAGATTACTAGTGGTTAACCTTAAGTTGAAGTCACTCCTATACTACCCCAACCACAATTTAAACAACAATTATAATTAATAATTAAAGCATGCAACTTAGACATTAACCATAGCAGTTTAATACATCTAAGTGTCTAAGGTATTAATTATATAAAGCATGGACAATAAGATAACCTAGAACCTCATGATATGAATACAGTATAAAAGTACATAACTAGCAGGCATTAGCATGTGACAACAATCGGGCAAGCGTTAGTAATCTGATAACAAGCAAGGTAACTTTCAGGGTATGGTATTAATCAGGTAACATTAGTGATATGATAAAAGCCTGGTAAGTTTTGGTGATATGATCGTAAACAGGTACGCTTTCGTGACAGGATAGTAGATAGGTGAGCGTTGGTGATATGATTATAGACAGACCAGCTTAGCGATATGGTAATAGTACTCAATAGCAACGGTAGCAAGCAATCATGGGAGATGTAAAATGCGAAATGCAGGGGTTACGGCCGCGAGGTACTTGCCTTGAGCACGCTCGACGGACACGCTGCTTCGATGGATCCGAGAACCGCAACTGCTCGGATTGCTCCCTCGACAGCTGCGCGAGAACCTACAGGCGATTCAGAGGATAACCGATGATGAATTTAATCAAGAACGACAGGTGATAAATGACTGGAAGAAAATAGACATTCGATCGAGCGAACGGCGTTCGACCACGGAAACGACGGTCGGCCGCAGGAAATGCATTCGGCCGTTGCCGTGCGCGCGGCGTGTACTGTGCGTGGACTGGTTGCGGGTGGCCCAGGCGAGTGTGGCACTGCTGTGCGTACCGACGTCGACGTTGTCGCCTTGCGCCGCCACTCCCTGGCCGGGCCGTTGCCACCAGCCAGCCGGGCTGCCGCCGTTGCCGAGCCGGCCGCGCGCGTACACGCTCAGCGTGCAAAACCAGCCGTGGCTGCCGCCGCCGCCGTCACTCCCGCCGGCCAAGCTGCCGCCGCCTGCCGGCTGGGCCACCGCCGAGCCGCCATGGCAGGAGCTCCGCGCAGCCGTAAGCGCCACGGGCCGCTACCGCCGCCGATCGGGCCACCGCCGCCTGCCGACCAAGCCGCTGCCATCTGCCTGCAGGACCGCCGCCGCCTGACGGTCGGGTCACCGCGGCCGCCGAGCCACCATGGCCGCCATGGCTGGACCACCAAGCAGCCGAGAGAGCCACGGCTGCTGCCGCCGCCGGCTGGCCGGCCGCCGCCGCCACCACTGCCGGCGCGCGCCCCCGAGGCCGCCTCCGCCGGTGCCCATGCAGCTCCCATGCAGGCCCGTGCGAGAGAGAGAGAGAGAGATGGAGAGAGGAAGAGAGAGGTAGAGAGGAGAGAGAGAGTTCCTGGAGGGAAGACGACGCACAGGGAGGAAAAAAAATGATTCCTCTATATATATTGAGGTTAAGATGAGATTAGGGTTTGGTGGGTTTTGGTTTTTTATTATTATTGTTATTATATTTAATTTCTGGGTGCTACAGAGTATGTGACTTATTCATGAGACTCTTAATGCCAAAATGTCGCTATTTCTAAATGATCCCCTGATCATATATCATATGAGGAACAAATATGATTCAAAGATCAGCATATGTATTGATTGATGATCATGTCTCATGGATCATGGTATGGAGATACCAAATCAATAATATGGACATGTGTTAGTGAACATATGTTGGATAGACCCGCCATGAGACACTGCAGAGATTCCATGTGTCATTAGTTGGTCTCAAGTAGTGTTTATGTAGAAGCCTTAGACTTGAGATCATCATGGTTCCCAACATGCGTAGTAGCCTATTTTGGGACTACTAACCACTACTCCGTAACTGGGTAGTCATAAAAGTAGTCTTCGGGTTTGCTATGAAACATGTAGTGGGATGTGAATGATCAAGATAGAATTTGCCCCTCCTTATGGGAGAGATATCTCTGGGCCCCTCGATGTAATGGATTATGAAAGTGCATGGCCATGCCAAGGTGATTGAGGAGTCAATCACGAGTTTATAATCCATCACAGAATCGAGAGAGTGATTGAGCTATTAAGGGGATGACACAGGTCTCGCCTTGAGCTTAATCTATATCGTGAGGCAAAGGGATTCGTACATGAGAACATTACAGGTTCAGCTGATATGATCTTTACGTATACTTTGGGGTTAATATGTCTTGCTAGAGGCCGCTATTAACAGGGTGACCGGAAAGGTGTTTCCGGGTCGCGACCAAGTATACGTGAACCTACAGGGTCGCACACTTAACGGGTTGGAACACTAATTCGAATGTGATTCGGATGTGGGCTCAATTTGGATAGAGATCCGGATAGACTCCTATTGGGCCTCGGTCCACGAGGCCCAAGTGAGGAGGTCTATATATTTGGAGGCGGCGGGCTGAGGGATGTACGCTTCTGTTCCTTCCGAGCAAAACCCTAGCCGCCACCTCCCGAGCCAAACCCTAGCCGCTCGCGAGTGCTGGTACACTCGCGATCGGCGTTCCAGCCCCGGACGTGTGGATACCGGTGGAGGCGCTGCTCGTTGTGGCGTTGATCGGCATCAACAAACTACAGATTGGATCTGCTCGTGGTGTGGTTGATCGCGTGGAGGAGACGATCTGTTCGGGACGATCGGCTACTTCCACTACTACCTCGACGCGCATGGTTGGATCGGCTTCTCCAACTCTTCTTCCGCTGCGCTGCGCGTCTAGTGGTAACGATCTATGATCCCTCCTTAGCATGATGTCCTGGTGTGCGCGGTAGAAATTTTTATTTTCTGCTATCGTAGCCTCCGCGCGTTCCTTCAGCGCCAAGCATATTTCGCCACATGGACGGCCTGAAGAAGGAACGTCGCAACGTGGTATGGCCATGACCCCTCAAGTCTCACGCCGCATCAACCAAGCCTTGCTAGGCAGGCTGGCAGTCGCTTATCGTCAAGGGCACTCGACACCGGAGTCTGCTGCCACTTGACGCGCACACGACGACTTGGGGGCCCGCTCCGCCTACCTATGCCGACGCATCTGACTCCGCCAACACCTCTAATCCGGCCCGGGCAACCACCGACCCAGCCAAATCGGAGGCGACTTAGACCTCCAATCCGCCCCTTACGTCGACGTCGGCCCTCGGTCGTGATGCCAACCTCAACTTCGACCTTCACGCCGGACGGCAACCCTGACCCTGCCATAGCAGGACTCTGTGGATGACGAAGACTTCACCAAGCCGCCTGGCGCCATACCTTCGTGACAGGGCGAACACTACACTTCGACGAACGTTGAAAAAGCTCACAGGCCACAGGGACGGAGGGGGCCAAAGGGCTCGGCAACATGGCTTCGGCCCGTGAAGCCCTTCACCATGAGAGGCTCCTGTTGTAGGGGTGGCCCCCACCTAAGCCCAGCAGGCCTGTCAGAGGAATGTAAGGCCCAAAATGGGACATGTATAATGACATGAGTACCCCTGAGGGGAGTACTTGGATGTAAGGGTATAATTGTAAAAGCACTCCCCATGTGGATGTATATATACAACACATGCCATGGGGAGAAGCCGCTGGATGCCATTACTCACCTAACTCTCCCACTACCATACTCTCTATCTCTGTTTGGTCTGTAACCACAACAATACCCTCATGGCATAAGATCAAGGATGAATAGCTTGATTTCCATGAAAAGATTTAGGGAGATATATGCAGACCTATAGAGCCCATGTCTAAACCAATTAAGTTTCTTTATGGTACTAATAGACACATACATTTGGTAGACACATATATGTTCTATTATCTATTGAGAATTATGCCTTTGCCAAGCTAATTTTCTAGATTATTTGCTAAGAGCCAAATTTCTGGATCATCAAATCTAATCCATATGAATGGGTAATGCTGGACAGTTTACCTAAAAGATATTTAATGATTATTGTATGGACTTAGACATAACTCAGAATGGATTTACTAAATCATTAATCAAGAGGATCAATTTGATTGTTAGACTCTGTTAATGAAATTGAATATGCCAACTACATGTTGGGGACACACTATTATTACATGCATCAACATTAATACAACTCTGGCCATCTATATACTATAAGTTTTCACTTTTCCAGTTAGTGTGTGGGAAACAACCAAGTATTTTCCACCTGTGTAAATTCGACTATTCCGCATACATACCTATCTCACCACCTCAACATACATCAATGGGCCCCTACTATAAATAGGAAAATTATGTGATATTCGAGTCACTGTCTATAATCAAGTATTTTAAGCCCATGATAGGGGATCTTTTGAAAGCAAGATATGTTGATTCTATGCTTAACAAAAAAACTATTTTAACATTAGAGAGAAAAGAAGAACCTAAATTGGAGTTGGCAGGAACTATCATGGCATGATAGTAGTCTTTATAATAGTGATCCACGCACTGAGCAATCCCGAACAAGATATTCAGAGGATAATTGATTTGCAAAATCTTGCAAATAAGCCGCCAAATTCAATCACGCATCATAAAAGGAGTTACAAAGTTACATATAACCAGTGGTAAATGCACCAGAAAGAGTGGAACTATCCTGGGAGAACAAAAGCAAAGAAGCAACCAAAGATAAAGAGCAGCAGCAAAAACCCTAATGGCCGGTCAGATCGATGTGCAGAGGCCGGTCAGACCGCCCGCATACCGCCGGTCTGACCGGTCTCATAATGCCGGTCTGACCGACCCTTTTATCCCGGTCCGACCGCCTCTTGGCCTCCGGTCAGACCGCCATGGGTCGGCCGGTCTGACCGCTGGTCAAAGTCCGGTCTGACTGGTTCATAGTTCAGACAGGGCCGAGCTGACAGTTAAAAGGCTGAAAAACTAATTTTTGCTCAAAACTAAGAAAAATGATGAAGTGCGTCTACTCTTCTCAGACCATAAGCTCAAGAACTTGTTTCAAATAGCATTAGGACCTTTTGAATTCAAGGATTTCACCAAAGGGGCTAGAAATCAAGAAATGAGGAAAAATCTGAAAATGAAGTGAAGGACAGCACTAATCTTCAGATTACTCATTACCCATCCATCCTTTGCTCAAGACCTTTTGCAATTGGATTAGCAATGATCTAAGCCCTTGAAAACCTGAAACTCAAGCCCTCAAATAAGGGATTCAAAAGATCCAAGAGTGCTCTATACCCAAACCCTAGAAAACTCAAGAACAGAGGAAGATTTGACGAAGCTCAGAGAGAGAAGAGAAACCAATGATTCCTCTCGTTGATCTTGAAAATGGGATGCCCATAAGGTCTAGAATTACTTCCCATCTCAGAGCTACCAAGAAACAAACAAGCAAGCACAAGATTTACTCAAAATCATCCCAAAACTGAGAAGAACAGAGGGAAGGCAAAAATGAAGTTCATCACAGACAAAGCAAGAAAATGAAGATAGCCAATCACAATTTTTTAATTGAATTTGAGGAAGAGAGATGAATGATTGTACAAGAATTACAACTATCTCTTCACACCAAAGACTCAAGAAATCCTCCCATCTCTCAAACTCACGAAGGGGACAGAAGTAACAGGCAAAGCTAACTCTCCTGCATTCTCACCAACTCCCAACAACTAAAGAGAAAAGCGAAACAAACTCAAACCCTCTCTCCAAGCCATTACATGCACCAGGAGACAACCCTCCTTTTATAGGCTTTGGTTACCGGGTTTTCAACCCGTTTTGCCCGCTAATCTGAAATGAAACTGCTCCCATTTGTGCAGCCTTACGAATTTACCAAATCGCCCCTTCTGCACCTTTCGGGAAGTTTCCCCCAGTTGTTCAGTATTGGGTGCCAAAATCACTCTTGACCGGAGCAAAGGAAGGTTTGGCTCGTAGACTCCGGGTGTTCACGACACATGACCGGAGATTCCCGTTGGTTTTCTTCCCTTGCCCGCGCTCCAGGTGATGAGACGATCACCTTCGGAGACGCTTCGTCTTGGCGCGTCATCGCCAAAGGTACTGTGCATGTTAATGCTTCTTTTATTCTTAAGGATGTTGCCTTGGTTAGTAAGCTGCAGTACAATTTGCTTTCCGTTTCTCAGCTTACCGATGACGGTTTCGAGGTGAGCTTCAAGAAAAACGCTTGCAAAATTCTTGATTCTTCGGGTAGTCTGGTTTGCGGGATTTCTCGTTATGGGAGGATCTTTTCGTGCTGATTTTTCTGATTCTTCTGGTGATCCTCTCCGGTGTTTGGTTGCCTGAGTCCCGTGATTTGACCTTCTGGCATAGGAGACTTGGTCATATTGGATTTGACCATTTGACCCGAGTTAGCGGCCACGACCTCATTCGTGGTCTGCCGAAGCTCAAAATGGTCAAAGATCTTGTTTGCGCTCCATGCCGGCACGGCAAGATGGTTGCCGCTTCTCACTCTCCGGTCACAGTTACTATGACCGATGCACCAGGACAGCTGCTCCACATGGATACAGTGGGACCAGCTCGAGTGCAGTCAGCAGGAGGGAAGTGGTATGTTCTTGTCATGGTCGATGACTTCTCGAGGTATTCTTGGGTGTTTTTCTTAGCCTCGAAGGATGAGACGTTTTCACATTTCGAGGTCTTTTCGGTAGGCTTTCTGTTGAGCTCCCGGGTGCCTTACGAGCGATCCGCAGCGACAATGGCACGGAGTTCAAGAATTCCTACTTCGAGAGTTCTGTGTGAGACAGGTGTAGAGCACCAGTTCTCTTCTCCGCACGTCCCACAGCAGAATGGCGTCGTGGAGAGGAAGAACCGTACCTTGGTCGAGATGGCCAGGACGATGCTTGATGAGTACTCTACACCGCAGAAGTTTTGGGCTGAGGCTATAGCCACCGCGTGCCACGTCTCAAATCGAGTTTTTCTGAGGGCACACTTGCACCGCACTTCTTATGAGTTGAGATACGGGCGAAAGCCCAGCGTCTCTCATTTTCGTGTGTTTGGTTGCAAGTGCTTTATTCTGAAGTCCGGGAACCTAGATAAGTTCGAGTCACGTTCTTGTGATGGGATCTTTCTAGGTTACTCGCCTTCTTCGCGGGCTTATAGGGTCTGGAACTGCGAGTCTAGCAAAATGGTAGAGACCTGTGAGGTGACCTTTGACGAGGCCAGTCCGGGGACTAGGCCCGATATCTCAGGTTCTTTAGAGCAGTCCGAGCCATCTTCGTGGATGATGAGGACGATGGAGATGAGGTTGTCTACCCGATCCAGTCCTCATCCACCCCTGAGGTGCCTTCTTCCACCGCATCGAGGAGATCAGCCTATGCCTTCTGCCTCTTCTGGAGCTAGTGGCTCTGTTCCTACCTCATCAGCTCACGAGGTAGAGGCCACTTCTTCATCTCATCCTGGACCTCCTAGACATTCAAAAAGACCATACTTTGAGCAGATTATTGGAGACCTGTTTGAGCGAGTCACCGTTCAAAATCTCGCATGTCTCAATTCTGTCTCCATTCTGCTTTATGCCTCATTCGAGCCCAAAGATGTTTCTCATGCTCTTTCCGACGAGTCTTGGGTCAATGCCATGCATGAGAGCTGGAAAATTTCGAGAGAACAAGGTCTGGTCGCTTGTCGAGCCCCCGCGAGGTCACAATATCATTGGGACTAAGTGGGTGTTCAAGAACAAGCAGAGCGAGGATAGAGTGGTTATTCGAAACAAGGCTAGACTGGTAGCTCAGGGGTTCTCTCAGGTTGAGGTCTGATTTCGAGGAGACCTTTGCCCCTGTAGCTAGACTTGAGGCCATTAGAATCCTGCTTGCTTTGCAGCTTCTAAGGGTTTCAAGCTCTACCAGATGGATGTCAAGAGTGCTTCTTAATGGATTCATTGAGGAAGAAGTCTATGCGAGACAACCTCCAGGTTTCGAAAACCCCAAATACCCTAACCATGTTTCAAGCTTTCCAAAGCGTTGTATGGACTTAAGCAGGCCTAGAGCTTGGTATGAGAGGCTTAAGTCCTATTGTTGAGTCATGGTTTTGAGATGGGTAAGTGGATAAGACCTTGTTCATTCGTCGGCATGGCACTGACCTTGCTCGTCAGATTATGTGGATGACATCATCTTTGGCGGCTCCTCGCATGCTCTCGTTTCCCAGTTTTCGATGTCATGAGCTCGAGTTTGAGATGAGCATGATGGGCGAGTTAAGCTTCTTTCTTGGCTTCCAAATCAAGCAGACTCGGGAGGGTACCTTCTTGCATCAAGACAAGTACACTCGAGACCTCCTGAAGCGCTTCGATATGAGTGATGGTAAGCCAGTGTCCACTCCGATGGCTACATCAGCTTCACTCGACCCAGATGAGGATGGCGAGCCAGTCGATAGAAGGAGTATAGGAGTATGATCGGCTCCCTCTTGTACCTCACTGCCTCGAGACCGGACATACACTTCGCTGTGTGTCTTTGGTGGTTTCAGGCTTCTCCTCGCGTATCTCACCGCCAGGCGGTGAAGCGCATTCTTCGGTACCTTCGAGCTACCATTGACTATGGTATCTGGTACTCTTCCTCATCCTGTCTTTCCTGAGAGCCTTCTCGGACGCAGACTTTGCTGGCTGTAGGATAGATAGGAAGAGCACTTCTGGCACTTGCCAATTCATTGGCACTTCTCTCGTCTCTTGGTCTTCTAGGAAGCAGTCCGGTGTTGCACAGTCCACGCAGAGGCCGAGTACGTTGCTGCAGCCAGCTGCTGTAGCCAGGTGCTTTGGATGGCTTCGACCCTGCGGGACTTTGGGTTGGTCATAGACAGTGTTCCACTCTTTTGTGATAACACTTCTGCAATTAACATTGCTAAGAACCCAGTGCAGCATTCTCGGACCAAGCATATTGATATTACTTTCACTTCCTTAGAGACCATGTAGAGAAGGGCAATATAGTGCTCCAGTTTGTGGAGAGTGACCACCAGTTGGCTGACATCTTTACAAACCATTGGATAGTTCGAGGTTTTCAGCTCTGTGGGGAGAGCTTGGGGTGGTTTGTCCTTATGGACTGTTATGAGGGGAGTTTGTGGTTACTGCTTTCTATATTGATTATGCTCTTACTCCTTCTGTTGCATTGCATTTTGGGTGCATTGGGTTTAGTCCTCCTAGCATAGATTAGAGTGATTCTCTTACCGAGTTGCTTAGACTTCTTACTCTTATCTTGTGCTTCCAGGATGCTGCATATTAGCTGTTTCTTATCTCACTAGATTGAGCTCACTCACTTCTTGTAGGTTCTAGCGAGGGTTGGGCCACCCTCGGGTAGACAGGGTACGTGTTTGCTCTCTAGTGTGTGTTGTTTCAGTCAGCTGATAGTCCTGGAGTCATATGGGGTAGATGAGAGTCAGTCTGAGCCATAGTTGCCTCTATATCTTATCTATGCTTTAAGGACTGCCTGTTTGCTATTTTCTTTGCCAGCTTCTCGATTTTATTGCTTTGGTTCAGGGGGAGTTCATTGGGAACTTCTGGAGCTTAATTTGACTTAACTCAACTTGAACTAAAAGTTGCATCTCATGTTGAGGGGGAGCTGAATTTTCTTGTATTTCAGCATTTTGCATTGTAATATAACTACATTGAGCCTTGATTATTATCCTGTTATGACATGTTTACAATGCTTTACACCTTGCCATGACTTGGCTTATATGCTAGATTTATCATGACTTCATATGCGTAGACTAGCTTTTGCCATGATAAGTAATTAAAATTGCTCAACTTGAATTAAAACTTGTCCTAGCTTTTGAGTTTAGTCTTTCTTGAGCTATCCCTTTATGATTCATGCCATGTCAAGTAGATTGAGTAGAGCGTTGAATCTCTATTGAGCCTTAGATTGAGCTATTTTAGTCTCTTGCTGTAGCATGAGTAGTACAATATGTTTACAAAGCAAAATGATCTCTTTTGTGCGAAAAAACTGATTTCACCAATTCTCTCTCATGAGACGGCTTGCCATTGCACTAGGCATGAACTCAGGGGGAGTTTTGGATGACCTAGACTATCTTCTTAAGCTTATCGCTTGGAGTAGTCGCATAAGGCTTGAGATCTAGCACATAACAAAAAATTGGGTTGGAAACGACCATATGCTTTCAAAAGAGATGTTTTATGTGCTCAATTTGCTTAAGCTACAAAAAGAACTAAGTACTTGAACCAATGTTTCATTCTTGAGCATAGCACTCTATTTGGTCTCAATTGTAGCTTCTTAGTTCGCTTAGCTTATTGACATGGCCTGCATCATCCTTGGATATCTCTAGTTAGACTTTGCTTATTGATGACTTGACATGCTCATAAAATGCATTACATTTCAGATCGTCATCTATGTGCTCTAGCTAGGATATACATATCTTGTCATGATCTAGATAGTCTTTTATTGAGTTATGGCTTGGTGTAGTTCATTATGGTCATCGTGGATAATTCTCATGGCTCAAAATGCTTAGAAATAATCAAACTTCAGCCATTTCATCCTGTTTGTGATCTTATTCTCTCTTTTGCTTCCTTGATGTGTTTATTGCCAAAAGGGGGAGAATAGAAGTGAAAAAGTCTTTTGAGATCATTTTAGAGCTTTGGAGAACAATTTGCTCTTTCAGTTGTTGCTCTAGTGATCTTTCTGTCGACATGGTCACTTGCTTCATTTTCTTCTTTGGACCATGTTGGACTCTTCAAACTCAAACACTCAACTTTGCGTTTTTCTGGGTTTGTCAATATACTCATCAAGGGGGAGATTGAGAGACCATGTGGAGGTCATCCCGTGTTTATGATGAGTAATTGACGTCGCTTTAGGTATGTCGAGTTTGGTTGGGGTGGTTTGGACCATGACGTTGCATGGTGCAATGGGCTCGGTCAGACTTGGTCAGACTTTGTCGTATGGGATTAGGATACTTATTCTGATGATTCGACAGGTTTTGACTTTAGTGTGTGTAAGTATGGTGTGTTTATACCATTTACGCTTTCATTCATCGAGCGGTGCTATTTGACGTGTTTCTTGTCTTTGTGGCTGCAGGACATCGAGACGGAGTCGTGGCGAGACACAGAGGACCGGACTAGGCGCAGGTGGTGCTGAGGTCAGAACGGTCGGGATGTGTCGAAGACGGCGTGGACTCGAGGTGGAGTCGTGGCGAGGCACGGTGGACCGGACTAGGCGCAAGTGGCGCTGAGGTCAGAACGGTCGAGGTGTGCCGAAGACGGCGAAGCTGCGTGGCTTGCAGGGCAAGGAATGAGGAAGCTTCCTGGAAGGTGTGCGAGGGGTGTTTCGGTAAAAACGCAAAGCTGTACTAAAGGAAGTGGATTGTGGGTAAAGCGCAAAAGCTAAATGGGTAAAGCACTTGGTGAACCCATTAGTGGAGGCTATAAATAGAGAGGGAGATGGTGTGCTGAAATTTGAGAGAGTGAGTGTAAAAGTTAGGGTTTCATTTGGGTCTCTCCATGTGTGTATGTGTGTGTTCCTCCAGGAAGCATGTGTATCTCTTGGTGTTCTTGAGGATTGAGAGGGAGAGGATGGATTGAGATGTAAACACTCTATATCAATCATGTATGTCCCCGTATCGTGTTCAAGATTTCTTGTGTTGAGCTGATTATGAGTTCTTGCACTTCTTTATGTTCTCTTTGTGCTTGAGTTGTTCTTGGCCTTCTTGTTGTTTCTAGTAGTTTTTGTTGAAATTATCTCATCTCTGTTCAGCATTAAGTGTTAAAGCTTCTCTCAGTTTTAGTTAGCATTCTTGCTCCTTCTCTTTGTTTTCTAGCTTGAACTCTCGGCCAGCATTAAATGATTGGAAAAGTACTCATTTCTTGGCCAAAGAGGTTGTGTTGGCAGCTGCAGATTGCAGCTAGCAATCTATTCTTCTCACGGCAGCAAGCTGCAGCAGTGCTCTTCTTGGGTTATTTCGGCCAACATGCTCTCAATTGTGCTCTCGGGCAAGCTTTTCTTCATTGTGGTTTTGGCTGATTGCAGCTTTACCTTTTTAGCTTTTCTTTTTGCTCTTTCTTGGTCTGCCAGCACAAGTATTCAAACAAAATTCTGCAAAGTAGTACTCATCTGGGCAGCACCTTTCTCTGAAAGGTCTCGGGTTAAAGAATCACATGCAGTTCTTGCTTTCCCTTCTTGTGCCATCCGAGAGGGAGTTTTAATTTCTGGTTCCAGCAATCCGTGGCAGCATTCTTGTTTAATTTCTTTGCCGTGGCAGCCCGCTTTCCTTGCCGTGGTAGCTTTTCGCTGTTGTTTCTTGCCGTGTCTGCCGTAGCAATATGTTGTGTTCTCTGCTATTCGCCGTGGCAGCAAAATCAGCAAAAAACCTTGCCGTGGCAGCCGTGGTAGCAATTCCAGTTGAATTCTTGCCGTGGCCAGTTTTTGCAGTCTCTTTCTCTTGATCCATTTCAGTCTCTTGTCAGTTTGGTTTTCGGCTTGGAGTGAGCAATGATCTCTTCTCGTTCATAGCTTTTATAGCCATCGGAGAGTAGAGATTTTTTGCGAATATTCTTGGGGGCGATTTTAAAAGTCGACATTCACCCCCCCTCTGTCGCCATTTCGGTCCTACAATTGGTATCAGAGCCGGTTAGCTCTTTTCAATAGATCTTAACCGGTCTCAAGAGCCGTGGCGATGGACAAGTACTCGACCAAGCCGCCCGTTCTCGATGGCATCGATTACCCCTTCTGGAACAGCCGAATGGAGACATACATCAGGCCCAGGGGTATGCCATCTGGCGGAAGGTCAAGGTATGATCGTTGTTCCTGCCGATGAGAACATCAATGCGGGAACATGGTTGATGTTGAGGCGAATGCAAAGGCAAGAAACATCATCATCCAGGGTTTGAGTCGTAGCGAGTTTGACCGTATATCTCACCTGTCGTCCGCCTACGACATCTGGGTGACCCTCGACGCATACCATGAGGGCACCACCCAGATCAAGACGGTTCGACAGGACCAGTTCAAGCGCGGAATACAACAAATTCGAGATGCTTGCTGGTGAGTCCCTGGATTGAGTGCTTTTTCGCGATTTCACAAAATCTTGAGCAACCTTCCGAGCGGTCGGTCTCACATACCCCGACTCGGACAACGCTCGTCAGATGCTCGCGGCAGTCGATCTGCGTGTTTGGGAGATGCAAGTGACCACCATCAAAGACACGACAGACCCCTCGACCCTGACTCTTGATGCGCTGTGCTCGCGCCTCAAGACTCACGAGATTGCCGTGGCAGCCGTGGTAGCCTGCTCTCTTTGCCGTGGTAGCAATTCCAGTTGATTTCTTGCCGTGGCCAGTTTTTGCAGTCTCTTTCTCTTGATCCATTTCAGTCTCTTGTCAGTTTGGTTTTCGGCTTGAGTGAGCAATGATCTCACTATGTCACCCTTCTCCACATGGCTCGAAGGAAGTGATATCTAATATCAATATACTTAGTCCGAGAATGCTGCACTAGTTCTTGACAATGTTAATGGCAGAAGTGTTATCACAAAAGAGTGGAACACTGTCTATAGCTAACCCAAAGTCCCGCAGGGTCGAAACCATCCATAGTACCTGGCTGCAGCAACTGGCGGTAGCAACGTACTCGGCCTCTGCGGTGGACTGTGCAACACCGGACTGCTTCCTCGAAGACCAGGAAACAAGAGAAGTGTCAATGAATTGGAAGGTGCCAGAAGTGCTCTTCCTATCTATCCTATAGCCAGCAAAGTCTGCATCCGAGTAGGCTCTCAAGGAAGGACAGGACGAGGAAGAGTACCAGATACCATAGTTAATGGTAGCTCGAATGTACCGAAGGATGCGTTTCATTCACCGCCTGGCGGTGAGATACGCGAGGAGAAGCCTAAAAAAGAGCGCACAGACACAAAGAGAAGTGTATGTCCGGCCTCGAGACAGTGAGGTACAAGAGGGAGCCAATCATGCTGCGATAACCCCTTTTGATCAAAATAGCTCGCCGTCCTCATCTGGGTCAAGAGAAGCTGTGGACGCCATGGGAGTTGACACGGGCTTACCATCACTCATGTCAAAGTGTCTCAGGAGGTCACGAGTGTACTTGCCCTGATGCAAGAAAGTACCCTCCCGATTCTGCTTGATCTGGAAGCCAAGGAAGAAGGTCAACTCACCCATCATATGTTGGTGATATGCCCTAGAGGCAACATGGAGATGTTGAATATATCACATACTATGTTTATGATACATTGCTTTGTTCCTTGAAATAGACATTATCATTATTGATCAATGAGTATGTGACTTATTCATGAGACTCTTAATGCCAAAATGTTGCTATTTCTAAATGATCCCTGATTATATTTCATATGAGGAACAAATATGATTCAAAGATCAGCATATGTATTGATTGATGAGTATGGAGATACCAAATCAATAATATGGACATGTGTTAGTGAACATATGTTGGATAGACCCGCCATGAGACACTGCAGAGATTCCATGTGTCATCAGTTGGTCCCAAGTAGTGTTTATGTGGAATCCTTAGACTTGAGATCATCATGGTTTCCCAACATGCGTAGTAGCTTATTTTGGGACTACTAAACACTACTTCCGTAACTGGGTAGTCATAAAAGTAGTCTTTGGGTTTGCCATGAAACATGTAGTGGGATGTGAATGATCAAGATAGAATTTGCCCCTCCTTATGGGAGAGATATCTCTTGGCCCCTTGATGTAATGGATTATGAAAGTGCATGGCCATGCCAAGGTGATTGAGGAGTCAATCACGAGTTTATAATCCATCACAGAATTGAGAGAGTGATTGAGCTATTAAGAGGATGACACAGGTCTCGCCTTGAGCTTAATCTATATCGTGAGGCAAAGGGATAAGTACATGAGAACATTACAGGTTCAGCCGATATGATCTTTACGTATACTTTGGGGTTAATATGTCTTACTAGAGGCCGCTATTAATAGGGTGACTGGAAAGGCGTTTCCGGGTCGCAACCAAGTATACGTGAACCTACAGGGTCGCACACTTAACGGGTTGGAACACTAATTCGAATGTGATTCGGATGTGGGCTCAATTCGGATAGAGATCCGGATAGACTCCTATTGGGCCTCGGTCCACGAGGCCCAAGTGAGGAGGTCTATATATATGGAGGCGAGGGGCTGAAGGGTATGCATCTGTTAATCCCGAGCTAAACCCTAGCCGCCACCTCCCGAGCCAAACCCTAGCCGCTCGCGAGTGCTGGTACACTCGCGATCGGCGTTCCAGCCCCGGACGTGTGGATACTGGTGGAGGCGCTGCTCGTTGCGGCGTTGATCGGCATCAACAACCTACAGATTGGATCTGCTCGTGGTGTGGTTGATCGCGTGGAGGAGACGATCTGTTCGGGACGATCGGCTACTTCCACTACTACCTCAACGCGCGTGGTTGGATCGGCTTCTCCAACTCTTCTTCCGCTGCGCTGCGCGTCTAGTGGTAACGATCCATGATCCCTCCTTAAGCATGATGTCCTTGTGTGCGCGGTAGAAAAGTTTTGTTTTCTGCTTTCGTAGCCTACGCGCAATCCTTCATCATACTCATCTCAAACTCGGTGCTCATGACATCCGAGAACTGTGAAACAAGAGTATGAGAAGAGCCGCCAAAGATTATGTCATCCACATAAATCTGAACGAGCAGTAGGTTAGTGCCATGCCTACGAATGAACAAGATCTTATCTACCTTACCCATCTCAAAACCATGACTCAACAGATAGGACTTAAGCCTCTCATACCAAGCTCTAGGGGCCTGCTTAAGTCCAAACAAGGCTTTGGAAAGCTTGTAGACATGGTTTGGGTATTTGGGGTTCTCAAAACCTGGAGGCTGTCTCACATAGACCTCTTCCTCAATGAACCCATTGAGGAAGGCACTGTTGACATCCATCTGGTAAAGCTTGAAACCCTTAGAAGCTGCGAAACCAAGCAGGATTCTAATGGCCTCAAGTTTGGCTACAGGGGCAAAGGTCTCCTCAAAATCTAGACACTCAACCTAGGAGAAGCCCTGAGCTACCAGTCTAGCCTTGTTCCGAATGACGACCCCATCCTCACTCTGCTTGTTCTTGAACACCCACATAGTCCCAATGATATTGTGACTGGGAGGGGGCTCAACAAGCGACCAGACCTTGTTTCTCTCGAAATTTTCTAACTGCTCATGCATGGCATTGACCCAAGACTCATCAGAAAGAGCATGACAAACGTCCTTGGGCTCGAATGAGGCAACAAAGGCAGAATGGAGACATAATTGAGACATCCCAGATTTTGAGCGTGTAACTCGCTCAAAAAGGTCTCCAATCATCTGCTCGGAAGGATGGTCTTTTTGGATATGACGGGGAGGTCCTGGATGAGATGAAGAAGTGGCCTCTACATCATGAGCTGATGAGGTAGGAACAGAGCCACTAGCTCCAAAGGAAGTAGAAGGCATGGGCTGATCACATGGAGGTACCGTGGACGAAGGCACCTCAAGTGGAGGATGAGGAACTGGATTGGGTAGGCAACCCTCATCTCCATCCTCCTCATCATCCACAAAGATGGGCTCGGACTGCTCTAGAGAACCTGAGATATCGGGCCTAGTCCCCAGACTAGCCTCATCGAAGGTCACCTCACAGTTCTCTACCAACTTACTAGACTCGCAGCTCCAAACCCTATACGCCCGCGAAGAAGTCGAGTAGCCTAGAAAGATACCATCACAGGTGCGTGACTCGAACTTATCTAGGTTCCCGAACTTCAAAATGAAACACTTGCAACTAAACACACGAAAATGAGAGACACTGGGCTTTTCGCCCATATCTCAGCTCATAGGAAGTGCGATGCAAGTGTGCCCGAAGAAAAACTCTGTTCGAAACATGGCACGCGGTTGCTATAGCCTCAGCCCAAAACTTCCTAGGCGCAGAATACTCATTAAGCATCGTCCTGGCCATCTCGACCAAGGTACGTTTCTTTCTCTCCACGACGCCATTCTGCTGTGGGACGTGCGGAGAAGAGAACTGGTGCTCTACACCTGTCTCATCGCAAAACCTCTCAAAGTAGGAATTCTTGAACTTCATGCCATTGTCACTACGGATCGCTCGTAAGGCACCCAGGAGCTCAACAGAAAGCCTAATGAAAAGACCTCGAAAATGTGTAAACGTCTCATCCTTCGATGCTAAGAAAAACACCCAAGAGAACCTCGAGAAGTCATCGACCACGACAGGAACATACCACTTCCCTCCTGCTAACTGCACTCGAGCTAGTCCAACTGTATCCATGTGGAGCAGCTGTCCTGGTGCATCAGTCATAGTCATTGTGACCGGAGGGTGAGAAGCGGCAACCATCTTGTTGTGCTGGCAAGGAGCGCAAACAATATCTTTGACCATCTTGAGTTTCGGCAGACCACGAATGAGATCATGGCCGCTAACTCCGGTCAAATGGTCAAATCCAATATGACCAAGTCTCCTATGCTAGAAAGTAAGGTCACGGGACTCAGAAGCAACTAAACACTGGAGAGGATCACTAGAAGACTCAGAAAAATTAGCACAAAAGATCCTCCCATAACGAGAAATCCCGCAAACCAGACTACCCGAAGAATCAAGAATTTTGCAAGCATTTTTCTTAAAGCTCACCTCAAACTGTCATCGGTAAGCTGAGAAACAGAAAGCAAATTATACTACAACTTACTAACCAAAGCAACATCTTTTAAAATAAAAGACTCATTAACGCGCACTGTATCTTTGGCGATGACGCGCCCAAACGAAGCATCTCCAAAGGTGATCGTCTCATCACCTGGAGCACGAGCTAGGAAAGAGAACCAATGAGAGTCTCCGGTCATGTGTCGAGAACACCCAGAGTCAACGAGCCAAACCACTCTCTTCCCTACCCGGAGAACTTTAGTCAACGAGAGAGTAAAGTCTCAGTTTTGGGGTAAATTAAGAGTGATTTTGGCACCCAATACTGACTAACACGTCGAGTAGAAGAAGTAGCCACACACGACTGACCTCTAGCTACCTACGCTCTCTGTCGCTCAACAAGCCAGAAGGTCTGTGTGCAGACCTAAAGCTGTTGTTGGGCTTGACTGCTACGGAGGAGCGAGCCAAGACACTAGCAACAGGCTGATCACGCCGCGGGTAGCTATCTCGACGGGGGAAATGAGATCTACCCTCAGGACGGCGGATATCACGAGCAGAGTCAAACCGAGGACGAAAATCAGAAATACCGGAAAAGCCAAGTCCTCGATACTGCCTAAAACCCTCAGAGTGATCAACCCTAGACCTCGTGTTGGTCTCAGGTGCACTCAAGGTCTAGGGTTGACCCTGGATACTCCTAAGATCATGAACACGATCTCTCCGCGCAATTTTGGCACGCTTGAAGCATCGCTCGACTAAGTATCCACCCTTCTGACAGAAGGTGTAGTGATATTTCACCTTCTGAGAGGTAGAAGCAGCACGATGAGGCTTCGCCTTTTGAGAGGCCAAAGCAACAGGTGGAATCACCTTGCTGTCAGAAATCCCTTGGACAAAGCCCGCTGACTGGAATTGAACTTTCTCAGTTCTGGGCTTGACCTCGATCATACCTGTGGCTATGGGTCTGAGCACGGCAGGTGGATGCTTCCTAACATCCTCAAGAAAATCATATCCTAGACTTTGATTGAATTTGCAAATCTTGAACTGGTCTAGAATAAGATTTAACTTCTTCTTGCCTCCTACAAACCTCTCAAGAGTGTTCATAAGGTACTGACACTCCCGAAAGAGAGAGGTGCAAGAAGAGCAGGGGAAGAAGAGACAGCAGCAGGAGAAGAGGAAGAACCAACAGTAGAAGAAGGAATGGCATGTGCACGCACAGCCGCCTCAACATTGAGGTCTTCGCAAGGACTAGAAGGGACAACCCTACCTCTAGCTGTTTGGTCATCGTGCCTAAGCGTCTCTACTCCTTTGGGCTTCTCCCCCACCGAGGCAATCACATCACAATCAGTTGATGACTTCTCTAGAAGATCCTTAGTTAGCTTCACATATTTTTCATTCAAAGCAACGAGTTCAAGTTTTAGTTTTTCACAACTAATGCATGGTGAGCTAACAGGGTCCTTAGTCGCATACTGAGCCAATTTGTTGTTATGATCAACCATTCTTGGAATTGCTTAGAAACAGACTCAAGCTCAAGGGTTAATTTTGGACAATTGGTGCAAGAGACAATAGGCTCAAATAATGAAGCATGCAACTCAGCAATTTTATGATCTACCCTTTTTAAGTTCAATTTTAAATTATTACAATTTTCATAAGACTCAGGCAGATCAAGGAGCATGGTATAAAGACCTCTAACGCATTGTCCTTATCCTCACATGAGGTGCAAGATGTAGTCTCAACAATAGTAGATGAAGGAGTAACAATCCTACTCATCTCTAGTTCAACCAAAAGACTAACATTCTCCTCCTTAAGCATGTCAAGCTCAGAAGACAGACTATCATGAGAGGTGCTTAATTCTCCATGTCATCAAGCAAGACAGAGCATGTATCGCATTCGACACAGGAGGGAGCAGATATAAGTGAAGTAAGCTCCTGTGACAATCTATCTACTTCCTTCTCCAACTCGCTACACCTAGCTCTAGATCTAGCATGGAATTTTTCTAGCTTAAGAAAAGCATCATTAAGCTGGTCATAGGAGGGGTATACCTCGTCGGAGTCGGTGTAAAGCTCGCTGTCGCTGATCTCGCCCTCAAGGGTGAAAGCATCTAGGCCCCTAAAAATATTGGTTTTGGTAATTAATGACATTATGTGATCATAGTTTTTTTACCGGTCTTGGACAAAGTTTGGAAGACCGGATTATAGGATAGATGCCGTACTATTAAGAGGGATCATAGTGAAATGCTTGATCATATGCTAATATGCCTTATGGATAAACTTAGGATCATGCATGCATTTAGAATTTAAAATTGAATCAAAATCATGCATTGTCAGAATTTTCGGAAGTACCGATTCGGGCAGAAGTAACGGGCGCCCGGGGCAGAACGTTTTTTCCAGAGAGCGCTTGGAGTTTAAGTTAGTCTCTCGAAAAATGGAAGTACCACAGGGTGAACTGCGGAACTACCGCAAGTGCGAAAGTTCCGGCCTCCTGAGCAGAACTTTAATTCCAGAGAGCGCCCGGTGTAAAACTTAACCTCTCAAAAACGGAAGTACCGTATATTCAAAGGCGGAACTACCGCAAGGCCAGAAGTACCAGACATGAGGGCGGAACTTTTGTTCCAGACAACAACCTTTTCAAATCTTGAACTCTCTGAAATCGGAAGTACCGGGAAAATATCGGAACTTCCGGGATTTCGGAAGTACCGCATTTTCAACGGTGGAAGTACCGCACTCATTGACCAACGGTTACTTCTGACTCTCTGACATTGCCGTTCTGACCAGTCGGCGAAATCCGGAAGTACCGCCCCTTGTACTGCGGTAGTTCCGATTTCCCTGAATTTTTGGGATTGTTTAATATAACGACTATTTGAGGTTGGTGGGGGTATAAATTCGACCCCACCAGCACTTGTACATGTTGTTGAACCTTTATTGAGCATCCTTGAGCATAGAGCAACCTCTCACACCTCATTTCTTCATTAGAGCACTCAATTGAGGTAGTTGAGCGATTTCAAGTGCATTGCATCCTAGTTTGATCCATTTGGCACTTGAGAGTGATCAAGCCCGTTGTGATTCATTACTCTTGGTGCTTGCCGACACCTAGATGGCTTGGCGGAGGTTCCGGTGATCTTCTCAAGAAGATTGTGAGAAGGCCCGGAAGATTGTGAAGGCTTGGAGCTCGCCTACCCGGAGAGGGAAAGGGCTACCGCTAGTGATCGAGGTGATTAGGCTCAATTCATGGAGCCGGTCCGATTCGTTCGGGCTTACCTCAACGTGGACTAGGAAGACCGGCAAGTCTCCGAACACCACGGTAAAAAGTGATCGTGTCTCTTGTGGTTTGCTCTCTTGTGCTTATTTACTTTCAAGCAATTCTTTTCATTAGAATCATTTAGTTGCTTGTGATTTTTAGAGTAGCAAACTTTGACCTAGGCTTGAATTGTAATTGCTCTTAAGTTAATTGTTATTGTGCTAGTGATCACTTGAGCCACTTTAACTTGTGATAGTTGCTACATTGATTGTTTGTCAAAAGAAAATTGTTAGAATTAAAATTGTTAGCCTAAGTTAGAAGAAAATTTTTAAACCGCCTATTCACCCCCCCTCTAGTCGGCCTCCTCGATCTTACAAGTGGTATCAGAGCGAGGTCTCTCAATTTTAGACTTAACCGTCTAGAGAGAAAAGGATGGCTAGCGAGGGTATTGCAATAGGAAATGCACCTTTCTTTGATGGATCAAACTATGCTTATTGGAAAATTAGGATGTCTATTTATTTGAAGGCCATGAGTCCTCATATTTGGAAAGTCATAAATGAGGGTTATGTCATGGCTCTTGATCCGGATCACCCAACGGAACAAGACGGGTGTAACGCTCATTTAGACGCCCCAAGCTATGAATGCTCTATTTGGAGCCTTGAACGCGGATGAGTTCAATTGAGTGAGCAACCTTGAAACGGCTCACGCTATTTGGAACACCCTCTCGGAAATACACGAAGGGACATCCACGGTCAAGGAAGCCAAATTGCATCGGCTAAGGATCAAATATGAGACATTTACGATGTTACCCCATGAGGACATCTATGAGATATACACAAGGCTAAACAACATCGTAAATAAGCTCAAGGGTCTTGGTACTAATCTTTCCGATGTTGACATTGTAAGGAAAATGCTAAGGGTGTTGCCGGACAAATATGAAATGTTGGTGACTCTCTTCCTCAACTCTCCCGACTTGCCAAGAATGACACCAACTCAATTATTGGGCAACCTCATCACCAACGAGCTCTACAAGAAGGACAAGGAGGAGATCACGGATCAATCCTCCTCCAAGAGCAAGAAAATCACTGCTTTCAAGGCTAAAGCGGTGGTGAGTGAAGAATCCGAAGATGATGAGGATTCCGAAGAAGAGTTGGCCCTTCTTGTGAGAAGGATGAAGAAGTTCATGAGGAGGCGCTCAAACCGAAGCACAAGCTATGAGAAGAGCAAGAAGGGGCATTCCTCCTTCAACAAGAAGTATAGCAACATTCGTTGCTATGAATGTGATGAGAAGGGGCACATTGCTTCTCAATGCCCCACAAAGAAAGATGACAAGGAGAAGTCATTAAAGAAGAACTACAACGGCAAGAAGAAGCTTTTCAAGAAGCTTCACAAGGATGGCAAGAACGAAGCCCATATTGGTGAGTGGGACTCCGAGGAGGAGTATTCCGACTCCAACTCAAGCGAGGACGAATCCCCCAAGAAGAAGGGGCTTGTGGGCATCGCTATAAAAGAGGCTCCGTCACTATTCTACACTCCTACATGCCTTATGGCTAAAGGAGAGAAGGTAACACTCCTTGATGACGATGAGCCCTCATATGATGATTTAATGGATATGCTTGTTAAATTAAATGAATTTCTTGGAAAGGAGAAAGCAAAATTCAAGATTTTAAAGAAAGAGCATGTATCTCTCCAAGAATCATATAATGAGCTAAAAGAATCGCATGATTTGCTTGTCCATAAAAATCAAAGAAAATCTAGTACTAGCATTGGTATATCATGTGATATTTTGATGCCTAGTGTAGATAAATCAAAATCTAGCATATCTACATGTTGTGATGATTTACTTGCCATGCCCTGTTCATCTAGTGTTGATTCTAGAAATGCTTTAACTCTTGTTCATGATGATGTGCTTACTAATGAAAACAAGAATTTAAAGGAACAAGTGCTAAAATTGAACAAAAGCTTAGAAAGAGCTTACAAGGGAAAGGAAACCCTTGATAAGTTACTAAGCGGTCAAAGATGTTCTTTTAACAAGGAGGGACTTGGATATGTCCCCAAAAGGGTAAGAAGCCAGCATACAAACCTCCAAGGTTTGTAAAAGAGAATGGTATGTTTTGCACTAAATGCCAGGAGATAGGACATATGCAATCTAATTGTCCTAAGAGTAAGATTCATTCCATTGGTTTGTTCGATTCTTGCTATATGCTTAAAAATCTGAAAATGGAAAAATCATTGCTCATTTTATTGGCACCTCAATTTTGGGTGCTAAGAAGAGATCTATTTGGGTACCCAAGACCTTGGTCACTAACCTCCAAGGACCCAAACAAATTTGGGTACCTAAAAGAGCTTGATTTTCTTTTGTAGGTGAACTATAAAACTGGTGGAAGGCATTGGGTGTTGGATAGCGGTTGCACTCAACATATGACCGGAGACCGGAAAATGTTCACTACCTTTGAAAATGGAAGCAACGACAAGATCACATTTGGAGACAATAGCAAAGGAAAGGTATTAGGGTTAGGTAAAATTGCCATCTCGAATGATCTTTCAATTTCAAATGTGTCACTAGTTGAAACTTTAAATTTCAATTTACTTTCCGTTGCTCAATTGTGTGATCTAGGCTTAACATGCTCCTTCTCTAAAGAAAATGTGATTATTTCAAAAGAAAATAATAATGAACTTGTTTTCAAAGGTTTTAGATTTGGAAATCTCTATTTAGTAGATTTTACTTCAAATGAGTCATGTTTAAAAACTTGTTTAATTAGAAAAACTTCTTTGGGTTGGTTATGGCATAGAAGACTAGGTCATGTGGGCATAATTCAACTCAAAAAGCTTTTCAAACATGACTTAGTGGTTGGCTTGAAAGATGTGAAATTTGAGAAAAATCGACTTTGTAGTGCGTGTCAAGCCGGGAAACAAGTCGCTAACTCTCACCCTTCCAAAAGTATCATGTCAACTTCTAGGCAATTAGAGCTCTTACATATGGATTTGTTTGGGCCAACAACCTATAAGAGCATTGGAGGTAATAGCTATTGTTTAGTCATTGTGGATGCTTACTCTAGATACACATGGGTCTTCTTCCTAAATGACAAAAGTGAAACCTCCCGGATTTTCAAAGTTTTTCAAAAAGGGCCCAAAATGAATTTGATTTTAAAATAAAGAAAATTAGAAGTGACAATGGTTCCGAGTTCAAAAATACAAACGTTGAAGATTTTTGTGATGAACTTGGAATAAAGCACGAACTTTCCACAACCTACACTCCGGAGCAAAATGGAGTTGTAGAAAGGAAAAATCACACATTAATAGAAATGGCTAGGACAATGCTGATGAATATAATACTTTCGATAAATTTTGGGCGGAAGCTATTGACACTGCTTGTCATGCCATAAATCGCCTTTATTTGCATCGTCTTTTGAAAAAAACTTCCTATGAGCTTCTTGTAGGAAGAAAACCGAACATTTCCTATTTTAGAGTATTTGGATACAAATGCTATATTCTAAGAAAGGGTGTTCGGCTCTCTAAATTTCAAAGTCGATATGATGAAGGTTTTCTTTTAGGTGATTCTTCAAATAGTAAAGCTTATAGAGTATTTAATGAAAACTCGAGTTTAGTAGAAGAATCATGTGATGTCCAATTTGATGAAACTAATGGCTCTCAAGAAGAGCATGAGAACTTGGATGATGTAGGAGATGAAGGTCTTCGCAAAGCAATGGAGAACATGCAAATTGGAGATATTAAGCCAAAAGAAGATCAAACGTCACCAAGCTCATCAAGACAAGTGGAGCCTCCCTCCTCGTCTACAACAAACGATGTTCAAGTCATAGAAGATGAAGAAAAGGATCAACCGCAAAATACTTTCAAGATTCACAGTGCAATAGCCAAGGATCATCCAATAGATCAAATATTGGGTGACGTGAGTAAGGGTGTCCAAACTCGCTCTAGAGTAGCTTCATTTTGTGAACATCACTCTTTTGTGTCTTCCTTTGAGCCTAAACGTGTAGATGAAGCCCTAGATGACCCGGATTGGGTAAATGCTATGCATGAAGAGTTGAACAACTTCGCTCAAAACGAAGTTTGGACTTTGGTGGAAAGACCCATGGAGCACAACGTAATTGGCACAAAATGGGTCTTCCGGAATAAACAAGATGAGAACGGAGTTGTGGTAAGAAATAAAGCAAGGTTAGTTGCTCAAGTTTACACTCAAGTAGAGGGTTTAGATTATGATGAAACATTTGCACCCGTAGCTAGACTTGAGTCAATTAGAATCTTGCTTGCTTTTGCATCATGCTTTGACATTAAATTATTTTAAATGGATGTTAAAAGTGCATTTCTTAATGGAACAATTTCCGAATTAGTATATGTAGAACAACCCCCGGGATTTGAAGATGCTAAGTATCCTAATCATGTTTATAAACTTTCGAAGGTGCTATATGGCTTAAAGCAAGCTCCTAGAGCTTGGTATGAGTGCCTTCGCAATTTTCTTGTTTCAAAAGGCTTCAAAATTGGAAAAGTAGACACAACATTATTCACAAAAATTATCGGTGATGATTTCTTTGTATGCCAAATTTATGTCAATGATATTATATTTGGTTCTACTAATCAAGACTTTTGCAAAGAATTTGGTGAGATGATGTCTAGGGAATTCGAGATGTCAATGATAGGGGAGCTAAGCTACTTCCTTGGACTTCAAATCAAACAACACAAAGATGGAACATTTATAAGCCAAACGAAGTATGTGAAGGATCTACTCAAGAAATTCAGAATGGAAGAGGCTAAACCCATCAAGACACCCATGGTAACAAACGGGCATTTAGACCTCAACGAAGGAGGTAAGTCGGTAGATTTAAAGCTTTATAGATCCATGATTGGTAGTTTACTTTATCTTACCGCATCTAGGCTCGACATTATGTTTAGTGTTTGCATGTGTGCACGTTTTTCAAGCTTCTCCAAAAAACTGCCATTTAGTGGCGACGATTCTAAGATATTTAAAACATTCCTCAAGCATAGGGCTTTGGTATCCCAAAGGTGCAAACTTTGAATTAATTGGATATTCGGATTCCGATTATGCGGGTTGCAAAGTGGATAGAAAAAGCACCTCGGGTAGTTGTCAATTGCTAGGCAGGTCCCTAGTATGTTGGTCATCCAAGAAACAAAATTCCGTAGCCCTCTCAACCGCCGAAGCCGAATATGTTTCTGCCGGTAGTTGTTGTGCTCATTTACTTTGGATGAGGCAAACATTGATGGATTATGGAATTAAATTTGACAAAATGCCTCTTTTGTGTGATAATGATAGTGCCGTCAAAATATCAAATAATCCCGTTCAACACTCAAGAACCAAGCATATAGATATACGCCACCATTTCTTGAGAGATCATGTGAGCAAGGGAGATGTTGAAATTAGCCACATCCGAACCGAAGACCAATTAGCGGACATTTTCACCAAACCACTAGATGAAAGCCGTTTTTGCAAATTGAGGAATGAATTAAATGTCATAGACTACTCAAATGTAGCTTGAAATTAAATTTCATTCATCTCTGCTCATTTGATGCTCTTGTGTGGAATTGCAATGAATTATCTCCTTTCTTGGTCAAAAATTTGATTATTTTCATAAAAACTAGTTTCAAAGTCTAGCAATAGCTCAATTGATGCACAATGATCCTAAATGACTTTATTTGAGTGCAAAACTAGGGATCATTTGCATTATTTCAAGTTCTAAAGTTCAATTCCTAAGAAGTCCCAGAAAAATCGGAACTACCGCAGTTATTCTTGCGGTACTTCCGCTCTTGCCAGAAAAACCAGAACTACCGGTGTTGTTTCAGCGGTACTTACGCAATTTCTGTGAAAACGGAACTACCGGCGTGTTACATGCGGAACTACCATTTTCTGCGGGATTTAATGCATTGTAACCGCCATCTCTCTGCAGTTACTCCCCTCATTTCACTCTTTTTCTTCCCTCTCTCTCCCCTCACTTTTCCCAAACCGCAGCACTTCCTCTCCTCCTCTCTTCAAACTCTCTCTCCCCAAAACCACCTCCCTCTCCCGATATGTGAATTCGAGGGAAGTTCTTCATTTTTGGGTGACTCTCTGCTCATCTAGGGTCCCTCTCCTTCAATCCCTCAAGGTAAACGAGATCCTCCACCTCTTTATCTTGCTTTAAGGACCCTAAGGTTGAAACTAGGTCAAATTTGAAATGTGATGATTTTTGCTGTAATTCCTTTGGGCAAATTAGTGTATTTGGAGTATTATGTTGTTTATGCATCAATACATTGGATTCAATCCAAGAAATACCCCAAAAGATTGAAGTTTTAACATGCCCTAGAAATGTCTCAGAAAAATCAGAACTACCGGTCGAGCGGCCGGAACTACCGGGGTCCCGGAAGTTCCGCATTTTTAATGCCAGAACTACCGGATTTCCCGAAAGTTCCGCAGTTTTTGCCGTCGGTACTTCCGATTTCCCTGGAACAGTAGAAACTCTATTGCTTTTCAAATCTAGCATGTTCCTTTTGTATCCTATCTCACTCCTTGTTGTTGTATCACATGTTTGAAGATGCCGAGGATGAAGAATACTTCTCACAAGACCTACGTCGGTGTACGAGGTCAATCCTCCTCTTCAGCCGCCCTTCCTAAGCCGGAACATGAGGATAGGGGCAAGGGTCCCGCCTCCGACTCCGAGAGTGAGTCTGAGGGCTCCCATGAGAGCGGATTCGAGGCCTCGCATGAGAGCGAGGAGTATGAGGCTTCGGATGAAGAAATGCCCGCGGCACAAGATCAGGAAGTGGACCTTTCAAAGATCTCAAGTGAGGATTATGCCATTTTGAGACGCCGCAGCCAGTATGTGCTCCCCTGCAACTCTCAGAACCCAAAGTTCCATACAAAGTTCCAGGAGAAAGTTTATTTGGAAATGTATGGTCCTTCGCGCAAGTTTTCTCAGCACAAGTACGTGGATTGGGATCACTTGTCGCAAATTGACAAGTTTGATGGTGCTTACAGACTGTTTCAGCAGGCGGGGATTCATCACTTAGTTGCACTTCAGTGTAGCTACCAAGAGGAGATGATCCGGCAGTTCTATGTCACTCTATACATCTCTCCAAATTATGAGCACCTGTGTTGGATGACTGGACAGCAGCCTCTTGAGTGCACCAAGCATGAGTTTCAGTTGGCCCTTGGCACTAAGTCCAGCACATATGAGAAGGTGTTCAACAGGCCAGCGCTCCACATTTCAGCTTATACTGAGTATTATGACCGTGCAGCTGGAGGTGTGCCAGGGACGATAGCAGGACTGCTTCCCATTACCAGCCTTGTCAACAGGATCATAAACCACACCATTCTCCCAAAAAGTGGAAACTTCGACACCATTCGCAGACATGCGTGGAATGTGATTGACTATATCATGCGTGGCGAGAAGTTTAATGTGGTAGATCTTATCGTAAGGGAGATTGACGCCAACAAGAATGACAAAGTCCGAAGGATTAACTATGCACCATACATTATGGCTCTGATCATTAGGAAGACTGGCTACAGAAGAGGACTTTGCACTGTGCACAAGCCTTACAAGCCTCGTGCAGAGCCTCCTATTCCTACTCCTCCTCGTCCCCATGGACAGCCACCGGCAGCTGCTGCTCCTGCTCCTCAAGGTGAAGGCGATGTGACACTGTCCCAGATTTACTCCGCCATCCTCAGGCTTAAGGAGCGCCAGATTGAGACTTCAGGTCAAGTTGCCACCTTGATCACATCTGTTTCTTCTCTTGGTGATAGCGTCTTGTCTCTAGAGAGTGCCGTGGCTCCTCCGTCTTCTCCAGCTCACTACTCTCGTCGCACTCGTCGCCGTAGCTCTCCTTCTCCTCGTGCAGCTCAGGACTAGCTCGTCTTTTTGGTATCTTGATGCCAAAGGGGGAGAAATGAATCAAGGAGAAGAATGAAGCTTGCAGAAATAAACTTTTATTTATCTATTTGGCTATGTAATAAAGTATGGTGTAATGAACCATGTGATGCTTATGTGATGTTTAAACTCTATGGATGTTTAGCTGTTTGCATGATGTAATGAACTATGGTTACATTTTGTCCTAAATGCTATTTACTTGTCTGTGCATATCTTTGAATATTGTGCTTTAATATCATGTGATGATCATGCTTGCTCAATTTGAATTTATTAAAAGAGACCATGCAAAAATTTTATAAAAATTGATGCACATGTTTAGGGGGAGTTCTTTCTTTTATTTCTCTCAATTGCAAAAATTCCCCATGTTCTTAAATGTCAAAAATTTCAAAAGAATTGTGATATACAACTTGCAAACGAGTATATCCAAATCTTAATTCTTCTCAATATTTGCTCATGTTGTCATCAATTACCAAAAAGTGGGAGAATGAAAGCATCTAGGCCCCTAAAAATATTGGTTTTGGTAATTAATGACATTATGTGATCATGGGACTAATTTGTGTATTAAGTGTTTGCAAGAATTAGCCTCAAGGGCAAAGAAATAGGTACATTAAAAGATGTCACAAGATTCAAAGAGCTCCAAGTCGACAAGGTAAATAGTTTAGGGCACTTTTATTTTTTACCGGTCTTGGAGAAAGTTTGGAAGACCGGATTATAGGATAGATGCCGTACTATTAAGAGGGATCATAGTGAAATGCTTGATCATATGCTAATATGCCCTATGGATCAACTTAGGATCATGCATGCATTTAGAATTTAAAATTGAATCAAAATCATGCATTGTCAGAATTTTCAGAAGTACCGGCGTTCAAAGCGTGGAACTTCCGATCGGGCGATAGTACCGGGCGCCCGGGCAGAACGTTTTTCTAGAGAGCGCCCGGAGTTTAAGTTAGTCTCTTGAAAAATGGAAGTACCGCAGGGTGAACTGCGGAACTACCGCAAGTGCGAAAGTTCTGGCCTCCTGAGCGGAACTTTAATTCCAGAGAGCGCCCGGAGTAAAACTTAACCTCTCAAAAAACGGAAGTACCGCATATTCAAAGGCGGAACTACCGCAAGGCCAGAAGTACCGGACATGAGGGCGGAACTTTTGTTCCAGAGAGCAACCTTTTCAAATCTTGAACTCTCTGAAATCGGAAGTACTGGAAAAATATCGGAACTTCCGGGATTCCGGAAGTATCGCATTTTCAACGGCGGAAGTACCGCCCCTTGTACTGCGGTAGTTCCGATTTCCCTGAATTTTCAGGATTGTTTAATATAACGGCTATTTGAGGTTGGTGGGGGTATAAATTCGACCCCACCAGCACTTGTACATGTTGTTGAACCTTTATTGAGCATCCTTGAGCATAGAGCAACCTCTCACACCTCATTTCTTCATTACAGCATTCAATTGAGGTAGTTGAGTGATTTCAAGTGCATTACATCCTAGTTTGATCCATTTGGCACTTGAGAGTGATCAAGCCCGCTGTCATTCATTACTCTTGGTGCTTGCCGGCACCTAGACGGCTTGGCGGAGGTTCCGGTGATCTTCTCAAGAAGATTGTGAAGGCTTGGAGCTCGCCTACCCGGAGAGGGAAAGGGCTACCGCTAGTGATCGAGGTGATTAGGCTCAATTCGTGGAGCCGGTCCGATTCATTCGGGCTTACCTCAACGTGGACTAGGGAGACCGGCAAGTCTCCGAACACCATGGTAAAAAGTGATCGTGTCTCTTGTGGTTTTCTCTCTTGTGCTTATTTACTTTCAAGCAATTCTTTTCATTAGAATCATTTAGTTGCTTGTGATTTTTAGAGTAGCAAACTTTGACCTTGTCTTGAATTGTAATTGCTCTTAAGTTAATTGTTATTGTGCTAGTGATCACTTCAGCCACTTTAACTTGTGATAGTTGCTACATTGATTGTTTGTCAAAAGAAAATTGTTAGAATTAAAATTGTTAGCCTAAGTTAGAAGAAAAATTTTAAACCACCTATTCACCCCCCTCTAGTTGGCCTCCTCGATCTTACAAAGGGCCATGAAGCACATGCCGGAGAAGTCATCGCCGCCCTTGGGGTCTTGCTCATCCATCCCATCGTCGTCGCTCCAGCCCCCCACCTCGCTAAGGTCGAGGTTGTCGAAGGCTGTGAGGACGCGATGGAAGAGCTTCTTGGCTTTGCCAAGGTTGTGGAACTTCTTCATGCCTTGGGCATGAGATGGAGGCTTCTTGTTGTGGTTCTTGTCGATGTAGTTGTTCTTGCTCACGTCGCTGTAGTCATTCTTGCCCTTCCCCAGCTTTGGGCAATTCGCCCGAATGTGGTTGGGGCCACCACACTCGAAGCAAATGATCGGACCACTCCTCTTTCGATCCCTCACCCTCTTGTACGCATGGGAAAACTTTCTGGCTAGAAGGGCTAACTGGTGCTCTAACTGATCATCAGTTAAGTCACAGAGAGAAGCTAGAGAGAATCCACAAATCGACTTAGAAGTAGGTCCAGAAACCAGAATGGGTTTTGGGTTTTTCATCTGACATCTGACTCCAGCATTCTTGGTAAGAAGAGGGGGAAACCTCACTGTTCAAAGGATCTCAGATCACAAATACGTCCGCAAAAGAGATGCACTTGTTGGATCAAAATTGACGACAGAGGGGGGATGAATGTCGACTTCAAAAAATACCCCTCTAAAGATCCACTTGAGAAACTTCTCTCCGATAGCTACGGAAAACTATGAAGAGAAATACTCAAGCTCTCTGGAACTCTTGCTAAACCCAAAAGAGAAGAAAAGCAAAGAAGAAACCAAAGATAAAGAGAAGCAGCAAAAACCCTAATGACCGGTCAGACCGGTGTGCAGAGGCCGGACAGACCGCCCGCATACCGCCGGTCTAACTGGTCTCATAATGCTGGTCTGACCGCCCCTTTTATCCCGGTCCGACTGCCTCTTGGCCTCCGGTCAGACCGCCATGGGTCGGCCGGTCTGACCGCAGGTCAAAGTCCGGTCTGACCAGTTCATAGTTCAGACTGGGCCGAACTGACAGTTAAAAAGGCTGAAAAACTGATTTTTGCTCAAAACTAAGAAAAATGATGAAGTGCTTCTACTCTCCTCAGACCATAAGCTCAAGAACTTGTTTCAAATAGCATTAGGACCTTTTGAATTCAAGGATTTCACCAAAGGGGCTAGAAATCAAGAAATGAGGAAAAATCTGAAAATGAAGTGAAGGACAGCACTAATCTTCAGATTACTCATCACCCATCCATCCTTTGCTCAAGACCTTTTGCAATTGGATTAGCAATGATCTAAGCCCTTGAAAACCTGAAACTCAAGCCTCTAAAATAAGGGATTCAAAAGATCCAAGAGTGCTCTGTACCCAAACCCTAGAAAACTCAAGAACAGAGGAAGATTTGACGAAGCTCAGAGAGAGAAGAGAAACCAGTGATTCTTCTCATTGATCTTGAAAATGGGATGCCCATGAGGTCTAGAATTACTTCCCATCTTAGAGCTACCAAGAAACAAGCAAGCAAGCACAAGATTTACTCAAAATCATCCCAAAACTGAGAAGAACAGAGGGAAGGCAAAAATGAAGTTCATCACAGACAAAGCAAGGAAACGAAGATAGCCAATCACAATCTTTTTTTAATTGAAATTGAGGAAGAGAGATGAATGATTGTAAAGGAATTACAACTATCTCTTCACACCAAAGACTCAAGAAATCCTCCCATCTCTCAAACTCACGAAGGGGACAGAAGTAACAGGCAAAGCTAACTCTCCTGCATTCTCACCAACTCCCAACAACTAAAGAGAAAAGCAAAACAAACTCAAACCCTCTCTCCAAGCCATTACATGCACCAGGAGACAACCCTCCTTTTATAGGCTTTGGTTCCCGGGTTTTCAATCCGTTTTGCCCGCTAATCTGAAATGAAACTGCTCCCACTTGTGCAGCCTTACGAATTTACCAAATCGCCCCTTCTACACCTTCCGGGAAGTTTCCTCATTTCTTTCCGTCCAAGCCTCACAACCACCTCGAGTCCTCGCCGTCTTCGGCACACCTCGACTGTTCTGACTTTCGGCACTGCATGCGCCTAGTCCGGTCATCCTGTGCCTAGCCACGACTCTGCCTCGATGTCCTGTAGCCATCACAGACAAGAAACACATTACATAGCACCGCTCGAAACAGGTAATCCTCATTAGCATCAATAAATCATACTTAAGCATGAATTTGCCCAAACGACCAATCGGGAAGAAGAATACGCCTCAAGTCCGAGTCACCAAACCCGATTGAGCCAAATGTCATCATGGCATTAAACGCACAAACCAAACTCAATCTTTTCAAAATACTCGTCAATTACTCATCACAAGCATGTGGTCATCTCCACGTGGTCTCTCAGCACTAAACTAGGGGAAACTCCATGAACTGAACATGAATGAGAAATGTTCAACGGACATTGCACCGATTGAAGGAACACCAGGGGTGGTGCCCCGTGCAGGAGCACAGGGGAAGGCACCTAGCAGAGAGGAAAACACACCTACTGACACTAGGGCATCATAACACTCAGAATCCACCATATTGGAAAAATAGTGGAGAACTGATTGATTTAAATAATGTTCCAATCGAATTGGGTAGAGAGTTTGCTGCAAACTATGTGGAAACAATAGAAATTTTTATACACAGGTACGTGCTAATAGCCATTGCTACATATATAAGATTACTTTCAATATTGGGAGTTCGGATCTTGAACCGAAGATGATTGTTGGATGCTAGAATCATCCTAATTAGGATAAATTGGAAGGAAGCAATAAAAAATGAACTAAACTTACTAAATATGAGGAACGTCTTTGGACCGATGGCCAAGACACCTCGTGATATTATTCATATTGGACACAAGTGGGATGGCACAACTTTTCGTTACTTGATAGCTATGGTAGCGAAAATGAATTTGAAAATGAAACTTGTGGATGTTATGATTGCATACTTATATGGGTCACTTTATTCTGAATTCTATATTAAGATTCCAGACGGATTGCAAGTTCCACATATAAACAAGAGATCAAATTGCAAATGTTACTCTATGGATTGAAACATACAAGTTTTATGTGGTACGATTGATGTTGGCATAGTTCATCCACACCAATGTGCCCTAGTTTCCCAAACAAAAAGGTAAAGTATCACCATGTCCTCATATCTCTAGTGTTGTGTTGGAAAGTTATGCAGCAAAATTCTATACTTTTGGCAAGAAAGGTGAATAGTGCAGCACCACCCCAGAGTTGGCCTTGGTTGAAGGCACACCAGCCAGTGTGAGCGTACACTAGCCACCCAACATGGCATCTACCGAAGGCTGGCCCAACTCATCACATGGGCTGCTATACCCCTCGACACATTCAGGGGCAACAACATCTCACTGACAACCTACAACAGCCCATCCAACTCATCACACTGCCCCGTGTACAACTTGGGCCACCCAAGGGTAGCCACAAACACTCCATGTAGGCATGGCGAGCCCAACCTACACTTGCCTGCCCAACTCATCTACATTAGCCAGTGTACAAGCCATATAACTTCACCAATGCATGATTTTGAGATAATTTTGAGAGGTTTTCGGTACAATACAGAATTTTATCATGTAGAGATGTTTTTGAGATGCCCTCAATTTGCCTGAAGCTTTTGTTTTGTATGGACATTTTTTTGAGATGCTTTCAACTCTGTATATGCATTTTTTACATGGTTGTTATGTGTTATGTTGTGGTTACAGACCAAACAGAAAGAGAGAGAGAGAGAGGTATGGTAGTGGAGAGTTAGGTGAGTAATGCTTAGGGTTTCCCACATGGCCTGGCTGGTATATTTATATTCACCTGGGGAGTGTTTTTACAATAGTACCCTTACACTTGAGTGTCCCTCTTAAGGGCATTTATGCCATTATACACATCCCATTTTGGGCCTTACAGCCTTCTAACAGGTCGGCTGGGCTTAGGTGGGGGCCACCCCTACAACAGGAGCCTCTCATGGTAACGGGCTTCACGGGCCGAAGCCATGTTGCCAAGCCATTTGCCCCCTCCATCCCCATGGCATGTGAAGTTCTATATTATTGGATGGAGCCTAATTGCCTGGTGTAGTCTCCACCCCGCAGCAAGGATATAGCATTGAGCGGGTTGCTGAAGCTGTCCTTGTCCGCAGGGCTCTTGTCGTGGACAGGTTGAGGCGTCGGGCAGGGCCAGCTCCTGTGCATAACGACGTAGCCGAGTGCGGGGTCTCTGCCCGGAGACGAGTCCGAAGAGAGCTCGTCGCGGGGGTGCTGTTCGAGGTCATGCTATAGACGTGGAGCCAACATGTGGCTCGACTGAGTCGCGGTCCGAAGTCAACGCCTTAATGACGGCGTGAATCACGCCGACCCCTGGGATGTTAGGGGCGGGCAGCCGCAGCCGTACGCGTTGTCCCGATTGAAGGGTACACGTGGCGGGACACGATTGGTGCGTCGTGGGTTGTCAGCGGTCACACGACCGCGGTCATGCGTCCCTTCCTGAGATAGGCGGGACGCGTGGCGAGATGCTACTGGCGTGTTGTGTGCTGTCAGGCGGCTTGCGTCTGCGCTCCCTCGTCTGCCAGCAATTGCACTCCTTGATCATGGGGAGTCGAATCGCCAGGCACCCACCGGTTGCGTTTCCAATGGTGGAGGGGGTGGAAGGGCTTTATAAAGCCTCGCCACTAGCATGCAAGCGTTCTTCTCGGTTGCTCGTTTGCCATTGCCTTGCTCTCGTTTTCCCCTCCTGCTAGCGCAATCTGCCCCTGCTCCTGCTTCTGTAGCCTTCTATTCTAGAGGAAAATGGCGTGCCGCGAAGATTTCACTCACCGGCTCAGTGGTAGCGCCTCGTCTAGCCATCGTGGCTTGTCGCCGCCACCGGCGGAATACACTCTGGTGGTTCATGACCCCCCGCAGGTCAACAAGCGGTGGGATGCCATGAAGAAGTCGGGAGGCCGCTGCTCCTGTGTGCTAGGGCGAAGTCTCGTTACGGAAGAGATGATCCAGACTCTCCTTCGGGAGAAAAAACTGGAGGATCGCGATAGAGCCGCATCCGGAGGAGTCAGAGGCGATTGTCTTCCTCGCGTTTTTTGAGGCCGGGCTCCGAATGTCCTCAACACTCTTCGTCGGCGAGGTCTTGCGGGATTACGGGTTGGGGCTAGCGTAGCAGACCCCAAACGCGATAGTTCGCCTGGCTGTTTATGCCTGGGTGGCGTGAACGGAAGGTGTCCGCCCCAACGCGAGCCTATTCGCCCTTTTGCATGACGCACGCTGCTAGCCTAAGAAAGTCTAAGGAGGGGTGCTATCCAACTTCGGCAGTGTCAACTTCGTGGTGAGGCCGCAGTGCACGAAGCTCTTCCCCTCGCTGGCTACGCGAGGGAAGTGGGAGTCCGGCTGGATGCGACGGTGGTTCTACCACCATGTGACGAGCACGAGCGGTCTTCGGTGCTGAGGACATCCAATATCGTTCAACAGCTCACCGGATGTGAAGCCGAAGGGCGACGACGAGCAGAAGGCGCGGAGGCTTTCCAGTGTCGCCCGCCGATTCAACATGTGCGACCTTGCTGAAGAGTTTACTATGTACGGGGTGGCGCCACTCTCCAGCCGGTGGAAGTACGAGTGAAGTCGCACCCAGCAAGATGGCATTCACCCGACCGTATCTTCCCTTCCGAAGCCCTCCGCTCCTTGTAAGCTCTTCTGCCCTAGGCTGCGCACACGCATATGCATGCATGTGACCGTTTGGGAATAATACCTTACTTTTGCATGTAGGTCTCCGGCTGGAGGACGCGGAGCGCGTGGTGGTTGCACTCCTTGGGCCATACACGGCCAAGGAGCATAAGCTGCGCGAAGCTGCAACTGGCTCGGCGAAGCAGGGGCGGATAAATCGGGTATGCGAGGTCCTGGGCATCCCCGTGCCCGATCGCGCGGTGCCGACGGTGGTCTAGAGTCGCCGTCGCGATGGCGACGGCAAGGTGGGGCGTCTCCTTCTCGGCGCAGGGCTTGGTTTGGTGCCGCGGCACCTAGGCCATCGGCTGTGTCTCCGGTTGGTACCGTCGAGACCAAGGGTATGATTGGCACCGGGTCCGAACCAGCTGGGTCGGGGGAGCACACTGCCCTCAGCGAGGGGGCTTTGGGCGGCACCGAGGAGACGAGCCATGGTGCCGACGCTCCAGGGGACGAGGCCTCGTCGCCTGTACCAGCCGGCGAGGGCTTACTACCTACGCCGGTCGTCGCGGCCGCAGAAGCGGCTGAGGAGACGTCACTGAAGTCACCGAGGGCGAAGCGCCCCCGGATACAATCACCGCCGCCTTCGAAGAGGAGGTTCAACGTGGCGTGCGACGTCACCGATGGCTTGGAGTCCGATGAGGAAGCCCTCCGAACTGGGGAGAACTTGCTGACCCCCGCGCCAACGATCCACTCGCGGACCCGGTCGAGGCGGGGCAGACACCCCCCCGCCCCGCGCATTGGTTGAGGATATCGAAGGTAGGCGCCTTTCTTTCTCCCCCTGCGAGTTCGCGAAGCTCTCGATTTGCTCGCTCATTCCGTCGTCGACATCAGGCGAGACTATGTCTCCTAGACGCGACCAAGGATCGAGCATCAGAGACGGCCGTGAAGCCCCTGGTCTTCCTGCCCAGGATGTGATACATAGCTAGTGCTGTCGAAGTCTCTATCGCGGAGGCTCGACGGCTGGCTATTTCCGATTTTATTCCTCGGTCTTTCATGAGGTTGCGGAGTGCACCGACTCCAACCTAGATTGGCAGGCACTGTTGAGGTGCGGGGCCGAGCTCCTAATGAGCGTGCTGGAGGCCTCGGAGATATGGGTAAGTGCTTATGTTCCCGATCTACGCCGCTGTCATGGGCTTATTGACAAGCGCACTTTTGCAGACCCTTGCTCTAAGCTGAGCCTTGGAGGAGGTGCGCATCCGCGAGCGGAGGGCGCTGGTGAACTAGCTCTGAGCTGCCGAAGAGGCTCATGCCGTCAAGGACAAGCGCATCTGGCTTCTGGAGACGGAAAGCGCAAGATCGGTCTCCGACGCGCAGACCCTTGCTGCGGAGGCGCATCGCGCCGTGTCGGAGGCACAGCGTGCAACGGCGGAGGCCCAACGTGCAGCAGCGGAAGAGTGTGACGGGCTGCTCTGGCAGATTGCCGCGCTAGAGGAGAATCGGACGAATCGGGGAGGGCTCGGAGCTTGCCCTCCGTGGTGCCCGGGCCTTCGGTGACCACTGCAGCTTCACAAGCGCTTGCATCGCTTTGGTCATGCTCCACAACTGCGGGTGCATGCACGTCACCGAGCTGGCCAATCCCCAGCTAGAGCTGCCTGCCAGAGCCGGGGCGATGTCAAGCGCCATTAGCGATATCCGCCCCGCCATCCGGGCCTTCTACAAGCGGATCTGGGGCTACATCGGGGAGCCCGCAGCCAAGGTGGCACTACGTAGGACGATGCACGGGGAAGGGAACCTTGGCCAGTTTCTCGACGAGGTTCCTCGGTGTGAAAAAGATGGTGTCACCGCCCCTGGCCATGGCGCGGGTCCACAAGCGTGATGTTGGGGCACGATGTGTGGGCGTGCGTCGTTATGTATCCATTTTTTTTTGTAAGCGGGCGCATTGTGGCCCCCCACCCCTTCGTATGAATGAAATGATGTTGCCCGAAGCCTTGTGACGATGGGTACCTTTTCCACTCCGGGCAGATGTCTGATAGGGGCCAAGTGGCATTTTTGGACCGCTTGCTCCGACAACATCTTCGGCGTTAGGCATAGGTGGAGGAGGCCGCGGAATTTTTTGGGCGCGTACTCCAACCCGGGATGCAAAGGTGGATCCGGATGAGTAGCGACCTTACGCACTCGAAAGCGAGCTCCATCCCCTACCCTTCGAAGTGGTGGTAGCGGAGCTGGCGCCTAGTCGAAGTGGACGCACGAGCGCTCCGTCCCCTACCCTTCGAAGTGGTGGCGGCAGAGTTGGAGCCTAGTCAAAGTGGACGCACGAGCACTCCATCCCCTACCCTTCAAAGTGGACGTGCGAGCGCTCCGTCCCATACCCTTCGAAGTGGTGGCAGCGGAGTTGGCGCCTAGTCGAGGTAGACGCACGCGCTCCGTCCCCTACCCTTCGAAGTGGTGGCGGCGGAGCTGGCGCCTAGTCGAAGTGGACGCACGAGCGCTCCATCACCTACCCTTCGAAGTGGTGGCGGCGGAGCTGGTGCCTAGTCGAAGTAGACGTGCGAGCGCTCCATCGCCTACCCTTCGAAGTGGTGGCAGCGGAGCTAGCGCCTAGCGAAATAGACGTTTGACTCTGAGTGTAGTATTTATACTCCGTAGAGTGCATGGGAACATCATCCACATCTTATTTATACTCTGAAGAGTACACGTAGGGATAACATCCACGCGTGCGCGGGACCATCTACGTCTTGTTTATACTAGGTAGAGTGCGGAGGGACAACATCCGCGTCTTATTTATACTGCATAGAGTGCGTGGTAATATCATCCACGTCTTATTTATACTCCAGAGAGTACGTGTAGGGACAACAGCGACGCATGCGCGGGGACATCCGCGTCTTGTTTATACTGCGTAGAGTGCGCACGGAGGCGAACCTCAACGCTGCGTCTTATTTATACTCCGTAGAGTGCGCATGGAGGCGGACCTCGACGCTGCGTCTTATTTATACTCCGTAGAGTGCACGGAGGGGCGTCCCCCCGCATGTCTTATTTATACTCCATAGAGTGCGCACGGAGGCGGACCTCGACGCTGCGTCTTATTTATACTCTGTAGAGTGCGCACGGAGGCGGATCTCGACGCTGCGTCTTATTTATACTCCGTAGAGTGTGCACGGAGGCGGACCTCGACGCTGCGTCTTATTTATACTCTGTAGAGTGCTCACGGAGGCGGACCTCAACGCTGCATCTTATTTATACTGCGTAGAGTGTGCACAGAGGAAGACCTCGACGCTGTGTCTTATTTATACTCCGTAGAGTGCGCACGGAGGCGGACCTCGACGCTGCGTCTTATTTATACTCCGTAGAGTGCGCACGGAGGCGGACCTCGACGCTGCGTCTTATTTATACTCCGTCAAGTGCGCACGGAGGCGGACCTCGGCGCTGCGTCTTATTTATACTCCGTAGAGTGCGCACGGAGGCGGACCTCAACGCTGCATCTTATTTATACTCCGTAGAGTGCACGGGAAGGCGGACCTCAACGTGTCTATGTGCAGGGTGAGAGCTTGGCAAACGATCGGCTTTATTAATTTCCCATTTGTGCGGGCGAGCGTTTTACAATGGGCAGGGTGCCGAGCTTGTTACAGGCTTCCCTTTTGTCCTAAGCATAGTATCGCCGCAACCTATCTGCATTCCATGCGTGGCGGAGTGTCTGCCCTTCCAGCGTTGCGAGACGATAGGCTCCCCGCTGCAGAGCTGCCGCGACAATGTACGGGCCTTCCCACTTGGATTCCAGCTTGCCGACCGTCTCCGCATGGAGTGCCATTTTGAGGACAAGGTCTCTAGGCTGGAATTCTCGCGAGTGCACAGAGCGATCGTGCGTGCGCACCATTTGACACGCGTACTTTGCGACGTGCTAGGTTGCGCTTACTCGCTCTCCATCGACGCCTTACTTGTGCATAGGTCCAGGGACAATTGACACTCTTCCTCCGATGCCTGGATGAGGACCCTTCTCGAGCCGACCTTGATTTCTTCGGGCGTTACTGCCTCATCGCCGAAGAGGAGTTTGAACGACGTGAATCCTGTCGGGCGTGTCACCGTTGTGCGAAGAGACCAGAGGATGCTGTGGAGCTCGTCTGGCCATTTGCCCTTTGGTAGCCTGACAAGGCGCTTTTTGACTCCGGCGGAGATGACGCCGTTCGCCCGCTTGACTGCGCCATTAGACTGCGGGTGTCCGACTGAAGCGAATCAGAGTGTGATGCCCATGCTATCGCAGAACTCCTTGAATGGGGTGGAGTCGAACTGCAGGCTATTGTCGACGATTAGCTCTCTAGGTACACCAAAGCGGCACATGATATTCTGCCAAAGAAAGCGCTGCATGGCTGCGAAGGTTTATCTTGGCTAGAGCGACAGCCTCCGGCCACCTAGAGAAATACTCCAAGGCGACTACCGCGAACCGAAGGTCTCCTGGGGCCCGGGGATGTTGATGCCCCACCGTGCCAGCGGCCACACTGGAGGGATAGGCTGCAAGCTCGTTGGGGGCCTGTGGATGACCCGCCCCATCCATTGGCAGCCTTGGCACCGGCGCACAAGGTCTTGCGTGTCAGCACTGGCGGTTGGCCAGTAGAAACCATGCCTGAACGCCTTGCTGACTAGAGACCTTGGCGCGATATGCGAGCCACAGAGCCCCGCATGGATCTCCGTGAGTAGTTGCTTTCCCTCTTCACGTGAGAGGCACCACAGAAGAGGTGCACAGACTCCTTTTTTGAAGAGCACTCCGTCGAGCACCTAGAAGGATCTGGCACGATGCTGTAGGTGCCGGAGCTCGACTGGGTCATCTGGCTCAGCGATGCCCTACAAGAAACCGTAGATGGGCTCTCGCCAGTCACCCTACTGGGTAATCTGGTGGACGAGGGCCGCGTCGCGGTTGTCCTGAGTGATGGCCGCCGCGGGCAGGACCTCATAGAATGCTCCTTCGGGAGTGGGGAGCTGTTGGCTGGCAGCCTTTGTAAGGGCGTCAGCTTGTTTGTTATCCGCCCGAGGGATGGCCTTGACCGTGACACCTAGGAAGTGTCGCTCCTTCGCTCTTACGGCTGCCAAGTACTTGGCCAATTCGGGGTACTTGTGAGAGACCATGTGGTAGTGACCCCATGAGTGTGATGAGTAATTGACTTGTGTTTTAGGAAGGTTGATTTTGTTCCGAGAGCTTGTGCTTAAGTACTTCCTATTTAAATGCAAATGTTGGTTACAGTATGTCGAGCGGTGCTATGTAATGTGCATTCTTGTCTGTGATAGCTGCAGGACATCGAGGCAGAGTCATGGCGAGGCACAGGATGACCGGACTAGGCACAGGCGGTGCCAAGGTCAAAGCGGTCGGATGTGTCGAAGACGGCGAGGACTCGAAGTGGCTGCGAGGCTTGGACGGCAAGAAGTGGGGAAGCTTCCCGGAAGGTGCAGGAGGGGCGTTTTGGTAAAAGCGCAGGGCTACACAAAAGGAAGCGGATTTGATTTTGAGCTAATGGATAAAGCGCAAGAGTTGTTATGAGTTAGCGGGTAAAGGTTGTTGTAAACCCGTTAGTGGGAAACTATAAAAGGAGAGGGGTAGGCATGAGAAAACATGAGGGTTTTGTGTGTGTTACTCTCCATGTTTGGGTGTGTCTCTTTCTCTTTGTTGTGCTATGGTAGGTAGTAGGCAGTGGCAGCATGTTAGTTTCTTTGTGTCTGTTTCAGTTTGAGCTCTTGAGTTGGCTGTAAGAAAACCCATGTAAGCATTCATCTCTTTGAATCAAGATGAGGAGGACTTTCGCTGAGTGGTTCTTATGGTTCAGCTCCTCTTTGTGCTCATGTTCTTTTGCATGTTCTTCTCTCCACTGTAATTTGAGTTTTGTTTGAGGGACTGCAAATTTTTTTTTGCTCTGAGTTGGATGATCTTTCAAGACCCCTTGGTCTCCTTTTCATGAGCAAAATACTTCATATGCAGTTCTCCCTCAAGGATTGGCTCTTCTCTATTTCCTCTTCTTGGTTTGCTGCCTCTATTGTGGAGACTTTTGACCTTTTAGCCTTCGGTCAAGTTGATCTACAGCATATGGCTGTCAAGTCTCTTTTTGGCTGATAAGACTTGCTGTAATCAAGTCTTCTTCAATCACTTTTTCTGCTTTTAGGTCGTTTCTTCAGGTTAGGTGGCTGCAGTTTGTTCTTTTCTTTTTAATCTTCTTGCCAATAGTACTAGTTCAGCAGTCCTTCTTACTGCTTTTCGGCTGGAAGTTTACTTCTTCTTTTGTGCTATTTTGAGAATTTGATTGGCTGTAGATTTTCAGATTTTGGGCAGCAAAGTAGCTGCTGTTTTGAGAGTTTGATTGGCTGCAGTTTTTCAGTTTTTGGGCAGCAAAGTAGCTTCTATTTTGAGAGTTTGGTTGGCTGCAGTTTTTCAGTTTTTGGGCAGCAAAGTAGCTGCTGTTTTGAGAGTTTGGTTGGCTGCAGTTTTTCAGATTTTGGGCAGAAAAGTAGCTCACGGCCAGGCATGGAGCATTTGGTCTTGCAGTTTCAGTTGTCCATTCACTTGTTTTTGGAATTAGAAAAAGGCAGCACACTCTTGGCCTCCTCCCTGCTTTTCAGTTTGGACAGCCTTCAATTTTGAGAATTCTATTGAGGCTTCTCTTCCACTGGTCAGACTGTTCCTGTTTTGTGGAAATGCTTATAGTCGTCTTTGGTCAGTTTGCGTTTCCGGGATTTATGTTTTAGATCAAATCAGTGCATGTTGATTCCTGTCTAGCTATTCCTTCAGTCAAATCTGTTTTCTCTCAAAGTTTTTGGCAAGTCAGTTCTTGTAGCCCAAGTCTTACCAGTTTCACGACAAATCTATTTTTGGGTTCCCGGTGAGCAAATTTAATCTTCTTCATAGCTTACATAGCTATCGAAGAGTTGAAAAATCGTGTGGATACTCGGGATATCTTTTTATAGGGCTCCATTCACCCCCCTCTCTGTCGCCATTTTCGATCCTTCAATTAGTATCAGAGCCAGTTAGCTCTTCCTCGTAGATCTTAACTGGTCTCTAGAGCCATGGAGACAGATAAGTACTCGACCAAGCCCCAGATCTTCGATGGGATCGACTATCCCTTCTGGAAGAGTTGGATGGAGACCTACATTCAGGCTCAGGGCTACGCCATCTGGCGGAAGGTCAAGACCCGGTATGTTGTTCCTGCTGATGAGAACATCAATGTGGCGAACATGCCTGATGTTGAGGCAAACGCTAAGGCAAGGAACATCATAATTCAGGGTTTGAGCAGAAGCGAATTCGATCGCATCTCTCATCTGACGTCAGCCTTCGACATCTGGGTGATGCTCGATGCATACCATGAGGGCACCACCCAGATTAAGACGGTTTGACAGAACCAGTTCAAGCGAGATTACAACAAGTTTGAAATGCTCGCTGGTGAGTCCTTGGATGAGTGTTTCACGTAGTTCCACAAAATTTTGAGCAACCTCTGAGCGGTCGGTCTCACATACCCCGACTCGGACAATGCTCGACAGATGATGTCTACTCTTGATTTGCGTGTGTGGGAGATGAAGGTGACCACAATTAAAGACACGACCGACCTCTCGACCCTGACTCTTGATGCGTTGTACTCACGTCTCAAAACTCACGAGATTGACATAGTCTCTCATCGGTCGAAGTCGTAGTCGATGGCCTTAGTCTCCGATCCCAGTCTGGTTTCTGGACCTTCTTCTGAGTCGATTTGTGGATTCTCTCTAGCTGCTCTCTATGACGTAATTGATGATCAGTTAGAGCAGCTACCGGAGGACCAGTTAGCCCTTCTAGCCAGAAAGTTTTCCCACTCATACAAGAGGGTGAGGGATCGAAAGAGGAGTGGCCCGATCATTTGCTTCGAGTGTGGTGGCCCCAACCACATTCGAGCGAATTGGCCCAAGCTGGGGAAGGGCAAGAACGACTACGGCGCGTGAGCAAGAACGACTACATCGACAAGAACCGCAACAAGAAGCCCCCTGCTCATGTCCAAGGCAAGAAGAAGTTCCGCAACCTTGGCAAAGCCAAGAAGCTGTTCCACCGCGTCCTCACCGCTTTCGACAACCTCAACTTCAGTGAGGTGGAGAGATGGAGCGACAATGATGGGACGGGTGATCAAGAACCCAAGGATGGCGACGACTTCTCCGGCATGTGCTTCATGGCCCTTGAGGGCGAGATCAGTGATAGTGAGCTTTACTCCAACTCCGATGAGGTATACCCCTCATACGACCAGCTTAATGATGCTTTTCTTAAGTTAGGTAAATTTCATGCTAGATCTAGAGCTAGGTGTAGCGAGATGGAGAAGGAAGTAGATAGACTATCACGGGAGCTTACTTCACTTATATCTGCTCCCACCCGTGATGAATGCGATACATGTTGTGCCTTGCTTGGTGACATGGAGAAATTAAGGACCTCTCATGATAGTCTGTCCTCTGAGCTTGACATGATTAAGGTGGAGAATGTTAGTCTTCTTGCTGAGCTAGAGATGAGTAGGGTAGTGCCTCTTTCATCTACTACTGTTGAGGCTATTTCTTGCACCTCATGTGAGGATAAGGATAATGCTTTTAGAGGTCTTTATACCATGCTCCTTGATCTGCCTGAGTCTTGTGAAAGCTACACTAACTTGAAATTGAACCTAAAAAGGGCAGATCATAAAATTACTGAGTTGCATGCTTCCTTGCTTGAGCCAATTGCTTCATGTACGAACTGCCCCAAATTAACTGCTGAACTTGAATCTATCTCAAAACAGTTTCAAGAAATGATTGACCACAACAAGAAGATGGCTCAATATGCTTCTAAGGACCCTGTTAGCTCACCATGCAATAATTGTGAAAAACTAAAATCTGAGTTGATTGCATTAAATGACAAATGTGTGAAGCTAACTAAGGACCTTCTAGAGAAGTCACAATCTCCTTGTAATGTGTGTGTTGATATGGGAAAGAAGCCCAAGGGTAAGGTAGAGACGCTTAGCGACATGAACGAAGTGGCTAGCAGTAGGACTGTCCCTTCTGAGTTGGCTGTGCGTGCACAAGCCATTCGCTCTTCTGCTATTGGTTCTCCTTCTACTCCCTTACCTTCTACTGTCTCTTCTTCCCCCTGCTCTTCTTGCACCTCTCTCTTTCGGGAGTGTCAGTATCTTATGAACACTCTCGAAAGGTTTGTAGGAGGAAAGAAGAAGCTAAATCTTATTCTAGACCAGTCCAAGATTTGCAAATTCAATCAAGGTCTAGGATATGATTTTTCTTGAGGATGTAAGGAAGCATCCACCTGCTGTTCTTATACCCATAGCAACAGGTGTGATTGAGGTCGAAACCAGAACTGAGAAAGTTCAATTCAAATCAGCAGGCTTTGTCCAAGGGATTTCTGACAGCAAGGTGATTCCACCTGTTGCTTCGGCCCCTCAGGAGGCGAAGTCTCATCGTGCTACTTCTACCTCTCAGAAGGTGAAGTATCATTGCACCTTCTGTCAGAAGGATGGACACTTGATCGAGCGATGCTTCAGGCGCGCCAAGATCGCGCAGAGAGACCGTGTTGCAGCTCTTAGGCATATTCAGGGTCAGCCCCAGATCTTGAGTGCACCTAAGACCAACACAAGGTTGAGAGTTGGTTCAGTTGATGGGTTTGGGCAGCATCGAGGACTTGGCTTTTCTGGTTTTATTGATTTTCGTCCTCGATATGCCTTTGGTCGTGACTTTCACCGTTTTAAGGGTAGATCTCGTTTCCCCCGTCGAGATGGCTACCCGCGGCATGATCAGCATGTTGCCAGTGCTCCGACTCGCTCTCCCATAGCAGTCGGACCCGACAACAGCTTCAGGTCTACACATAGACCTTCTGCTTCCTTGAGCGACAGAGAGCGTAGGGTAGATAGAGGTCAGTCGTGTGTGGCTACTTCTTCTGCTTGACGTGTGACTCTACTGAGCCTTCACTCTCTATTTGACTCAGGTTTGCCGGGCTGGGAAGGGAGAGGTTTGGCTTGTGGACTCCGGTTGTTCTTGTCATATGACCGGAGACTCTCGTTGGTTCTCTTCCCTAGCCCGTGCTCCAAGTGATGAGACGATCACCTTCGGAGACTCTTCGTCTGGGCGCGTCATCGCCAAAGGTACCGTGCGTGTTAATGAGTCTTTTATTCTAAAAGATGTTGCCTTGGTTAGTAAGCTGTAGTATAATTTGCTTTCATTTTCTCAGCTTACCGATGATGGTTTTGAGGTGAGCTTTAAGAAAAACAATTGCAAAATTCTTGATTCTTCGGGTAGTCTCATTTGCGGGATTTCTCGTTATAGGAGGATCTTTCGTGCTGATTTTTCTAAGTCTTCTGGTGATCCTCTCATGTGTTTAGTTGCTTCTGAGTCCCGCAATCTTACCTTCTGGCATAGGAGACTTGGTCATATTGGATTTGACCATTTGACCCGAGTTAGCGGCCACGATCTCATTCGTGGTCTGCCAAAACTCAAGACGGTCAAAGATCTAGTTTGTGCTCCTTGCCGGCACGGCAAGATGGTTGCCGCTTTTCACCCTCCGGTCACAGTAACTATGACCGATGCATCGGGACAGCTGCTCCACATGGACACAGTTTGACCAGCTCGAGTGCAGTCAGTAGGAGGGAAGTGGTATGTTCTTGTTGTGGTCGATGACTTCTCGAGGTACTCTTGTGTGTTTTTCTTAGCCTCGAAGGATGAGACGTTTACACATTTTTGAGGTCTTTTCAGTAGGCTTTCTGTTGAGCTTCTGGGTGCCTTATGAGCGACCCACAGTGACAATGGCACGGAGTTCAAGAATTCCTATTTTGAGAGGTTTTACGATGAGACAGGTGTAGAGCACCAGTTCTCTTCTCCGCACATCCCACAACAGAATGGCGTCGTGGTGAGGAAGAACCGTACCTTGATCGAGATGGCCAGGACGATGCTTGATGAGTACTCTACACCTAGGAAGTTTTGGGCTGAGGCTATAGCGACCGCGTGCCATGTTTCGAACAGAATTTTCTAAGGGCACACTTGCATCGCACTTCCTATGAGTTGAGATACATTACAAAGGATTAACAGCCTGAGCGTAAGCTAAAACTTAAGACCAATCCTCATCGAAGTAGATTGGTTCCTCGGGAGCTTCATCCTCCGCAGGCTCTTCTTGATAGTCTTGACCTTCTGTAATTTTGTTTAGCAAGTAATGAGTACAACCGTACCCAGCAAGTTACAGGGGAAAACCCTAATTTACTATATGCAAGGATGTTCATAGGACGAGAATATATTGGTTTCATTACATTTGGTGGATGCAGTTTTATTTGCAAGCTCCTTAAGATCAGGGGGTTTGCTAACAAGTAAAGTTCATCATTAGCCAAATTAAAATCATCATAATCCTACTTATGCCTTGTTGTTGGATTCACCCAATTAATACATCTTCATTAACCGGAAGCACGGCGTATTCGAATACCATTTAATTCACTCTGCAGAGTTGCTCAGCTTTACCCACACGATCCCTTAACTCCCGCGACAGAGTTAAGAAAGCCAGGTCGTTTCACTGCTCAATTCTCTATATAGGCTCTACCCGGTAGCATCACTCAGTCATGGCCAAATATAAACAAAAACTTCTCCCTGCCGTTTTAAGTGTCTACTACCGTTGTTAGGTACCCATAGCATACCTAACTCCCCGGCATCCTGCCATCTCACCCTGTAGAGTTTCAATCAAATTGAGCAGCTACTAAACCAGTGTTGACAAGTCAACTCCTGTGGTTTGAGCGGTCACTATGTCTGTTACTTGGCACAAGGTTCTTGTCCTTATATTTTTCACCTGAGACACTCAACCACAACTTCCACTGTGCTCAACAGCACTAACCATCACCAACCAACCAGCCTCCATCCCCGGGTAAAGCGGTGGGTGAAGTCCGCCGCACGGATTCCCACAACACCTCTACCCAAAGTCCAATCCTAGGATCATGCGGTGGGCGAAGTCTGCCACACGGATTCCCACAACACCTTCACCCTAGGCTCTGTTCTTTTCAAATTCTAAAGGCCAACAGCCAAAGTCACTTAGTAGTGTAACATGTTGTATGAGATGACTTCATATATATTAGTACATTAATTAAATTCTTACTAAGGTTGTCAAGGTGAATATGGCCATCAATTAAGGCAGGGCATTTTTTAGTGGTAGGATTTAACTAAATAGCATGCCATTCTAAACATTTATTTTAAACAATTATCAATTCACAAATACTATTAATAGAAATACTGTATTTAAATAATTTAAATATCATGGGATTCAAAATGATCAAAAACATGTAACTTGCCTTGCTGATCAGGGATTTCCACTAAGTCGTAAATCTGAGCGACTGTCTCGAACTCTGGAGCTGCAGCTTCTGCGATCCCGGAAGCTAGCGCAAACACATAAAATAACAACATAAGTCCAAACTTGATTCTAATCAAGCTAGATAAAAGAAGCAAATTGCATGAAATCTTTAAATAACATTGGAAGTATATTGGAATTCAATTTTTGGTAGAAAAGAATATTTGGATTTATAGGATTTAAATTTATGGGAGTTGAATTTGGCAAAAAGGATAAATTTTAAATATTTAAAAAAATTAAACTTGGGAGAACGGAAGCTAGATTTGAACCTAGGACACTAAACTAGTCAAAATGGTGTATTTTGGTATTTTTGGGGGGTTTTGGATTTTTCTGGGATTTGTTTGGATTTTTGGGGATTTTCTAAAATCACACGCACAGTGCTGGGCTCGACCCGGGTGAACAGCACGGCCCGGCCGGCCTTCCCGCACGGCCAAACGGGCCGGTCAGCACACGGCCGCACCGCGCGCACGGCCGCACAGGCCGCGGCCTGCGGCCCACGCGAGCGAGGCCCAGTGCGGGCGCACGCACGTTCGCCCGATGGGTGACGCGTGGCCAGCACAGACGGTACCGATGGAGTGAGCACGGACGCCTGGATTTGGAGACGGCGGGCATCTATGGCCCGGATTTAAACTCGGGTGGACGCTCCGGATGAGATGGCGCAAAAGACTGAGATATGACCACGTCGTCCCCCGGGAGTCGTCTTCTACCTCCAGACGACACTCCCGGTGGAAAACAGAGGGCGTCAGCGTTGGGTGAAGCGGCGCCGACAAGACCTCCCCGGAAAAATGGACTCTACCGAAATGCGCGGATATAGCTAGGGTTTCCATTTTGGGTGTTGGTGGAGCAAGTGAGAAAGCGACGGTGGTTAGTGGCGGCTGTGAAGGCAGTGAGCATCACAGCGGCGCCATTAACACCTAAAGGCTCACCAGCCAAATTGGAGACATTTTCACCATCTAGGGAACCTATAGAGCACACTGGAAGTGACGCTGGAGCTCGGGAACAGCTTGAACAAGCTAGCCACGGTGAGGCCTTCTTGATCGATGGCGACTTTCACTGCCAGCCTGCTAGGCTAATGCTATCACTCAATTGTGTGTACTACTGCGATATACACCCAACAAAGATCATACTGGAGCTTGGAATTGAGAAATAATCGAAGGATTTAAAAGTTAGCGTTTTAGGGCTCACTGGCTCAGGGGAGACAAATGCCGGCAACAGAGGCGATGAGAAGTCGATTAGTTGCTTAGGGAGGTGTATGAGTGTGCTAGAAGAAGCTCTGTGGTGTCCAAACGGCTTTATAGCGAGTGTAGGACGGTGGCAACAGTGAGGCGTCCTCAGTCGCGTTCTTCTCACACGAATGGAGAGGGGGAATGAACTAGAGCTTCACAGAGGAATGTGAGAGGGAGGTGGCGGGTCTCCTCTGCCAAATTGCATGGCCGATTGACCCCAAGAGGCGCTGGAATAGTGGGGTAGGGGATGGGCTGTGCAGCGGCGGAGGGAGTAAGCTCGAAGCAGTGGCGCGCGGCCAAGGGGGAGGAACAGAACGGGGAGGCTACTGACCGGTGGGGCCACTGTGTAGAGGGTGACACGAGGTAAGGACAGTGGCGCCGCAATTTTGCACGAAGAGACGGCGACGCGTGCGGCTGCAGCTTTGGGAAGAAGAGAAGAAAGCGGCGCGCGCGGGAGAACACTAGAGAGAGGAGGGAGGCGTATTTGCCAAAAAGAGAAAGCGTAAACTCACTAGAAGTTGCCAAATTGGGAAACCCATTGCTATCAAACACTATTTGCAAATAGTTTCAAAAAGTTTGAAATTTCCAGGGTTGTTTCAAGTTATACAGTGCCTATGTCTTAGACGCCAAGATAGACGATAAAGTTTTGATATAAATCCGCATCAAATAGTTTGTTTCTTTATTTAGTTATTCCACAAATAAATCTATACATGCACCATAAATTATAGAGAAATACAAAGAGAAAATTGTCTCTAATTTTTTTTTATGTTCTCTCATATGCTTCTAGGATTTAAACAATAAGTGGTATTAGAGCCCAGATAGATCTGATCGGGAAGAAAAGTCGTCGACGTGTCCACCTTCACACAGCGCTCCCTGTTGGAACTAAACTCATCAGCCCTAACTGCTATTTTCTAGGAGAAAACGCACATATGCTTTTTCCTTTGGAACGACATATGGACACGAGTAGGAAGAATGAAATAAACATAGGAGAGATCTTTTTGGGAACGTACGCTTTTTCTTCTCTCTATTATTCACTTGCTTCTCTAATTTACCCAACAGATTACATGACTTAAATAAGCCTCACCCGGTCACACAACCTGTACTTCACGTACCTACTAAGTCTACTAGTTAACAAGTAGGACATATTCTCATGCTACTGTCTAGAATCTTCTCCACGATCCGCACGACTCGACTGTGCACTATCCGAAAGGCTAGCTTCACTAACTAGCTAACACAGCTAGTGGACACGACTGGTGTAGACACACTGCTACCTAATCAAGTCTACGACCACAAATAGACCTGACCGACTTCGAGTCCTACGACCACGACGCCTCGACTACAGCTTCTTGACCATGACACTTCGACTACGACTTCTTGACCATGGCTCTTCGATCGCATCTCCAGTAATACCACTTACATAGAGCCGGTACTACCGGTCTTCGACCATGCAGGTCTTCCGAGCATCGACTGGTTACTATAGTGACAACTACCAACCAGTTACTGTAGTTACTACTATCGATCGGTTACTGTAGTTCCAACTACCGACCAGAAACTATAGTTCTGACTACCAACCAGTATTGTAGTTCCGACTACCGAATAGTATTGTAGCTTATGACTACCGACTTCACTGTAGCTATGACTACTACTGAGAGACCAGGTGGTCGTGACTCCATGTGAATGATGAGTAATTGACAAAGGTTTAGGATAGTCGAGTTTGGTTTGAGTGGTTCGGAGTCGAGCCGTTGCGTGGCGCAATCAGGCTCGGTCGGACTTTGGTCAAACTTGGTCTTTTGGGCTTAGGATGTATATTCTAATGTTTCGACAGGTTTGGACTTCGTCTGTGGTAAGTGTGATGGTATTTACGCTTTCATATGTCGAGTGGTGCTATTTGATGTGTTCCTTGTCTGTGTGGCTGCAGGACATCGGGTGGAGTCGTGGCGAGACACGTGGACCGGACTAGGCGCAGGTGGCGCTGAGGTCAGAACGGTCGGGATGTGTCGAAGACGACGTGGACTCGAGGTGGTTGCGAGGCGTGCGAGGCAAGGAGCGCGGAAGCTTCCCGGAAGGTGCAGGAGGGGCGAATCGGGAAATTCGCGAGGCTGCACAAGCGGGAGCGGGCGCCGTTGGATTTAGCAGGCGTAACGGGGCGGAGACCCGTTAGCCAAGGCTATAAATAGGATTGAGGGGCTGCATGCCCACTTGAGCACTTGAGGAGAATTAGGGTTTGCTAGAGTCAGAAGAGGCTTTGAGAGTTTGTTTTGGCTTTAGGCTTTAGTGGGTGAGAGTGGTTGGAGAGGCAGAGTCATGCTCCCTCTGTCCCCTTCGATGGTTCCTAGATAGAACAGAGTGTTGTGTTCTTCCTCCTCCAAGCATTCATGGTTGAGGTAGAGAGAAGGAGAGGGAGAGGTGATCCAACTTGTAATCATTCCTCATGTCCTAATGTCCATGCGTATGGGGACGTAGTTCCTTGTATCTCCTGTTGATTGGAATGAAATCTGAAGTTTCTCCCGTGCTCCTGTTTCTGTTTTTGCTTCGATGCTTTTCTTGCCTGATTCTTGAGATTTTTGTTTTTGTGTTCTTTCGTGCTGGGAAGGCCCAAAATGGGTTGCTCTATGTTGGGATGATGCCTCAAGATCATTTGATCAAGTTTCCCAAGAGCAAACTTCATTTTAATTTCAGTTTTTGGTTTTGAGCCTCCCCTGTTCATGTTTTGCATTTCTAGGGTTTGGTGCTGTTCTTGATTCCCTTGTTGAGATGGCTTGAAATTTGGTATGGAGAGTCCAGAGGCTATTAATTAGCTACCCTCAAAATTTCATGGCCAAAGGATCAACGGTTAGGGAGTAATTTGATTTTTGGCTCGGGTCTTGCAAAAATTCAGATTTTTACCCATAATCTGAAATTCTTGCTTCTTGGTTTGATTCTCTTGTTTTCCAAGGTCCCCTTACTATTTGGTATGTTGTAGTAAGGCCTTGAATCAAAAAGATTGAGAGCAAACCTTCTTTTTAGCCAAAAATCCGAAGTCTCAAAGTTTCAGCCTGAAAATCATGTTTGTTGTTTTTCTCGAGAGGTACTACCGCTCCTGGAGAGGAACTACCGCTCAGAGGTACTACCGCTCCTGGAGAGGTACTACCGCTCTTGTTCGGACCAGTCCGAACGTCTCCGGCGAGAGGTACTACCGTTCGGTATTGCGGTACTACCGCTCAGAGGTACTACCGCTCGTCACAGCGGTACTACCGCTTGCAGCCAGACTTGTGCTGAATTTGTTTTTTCTTGATTGTTTCTTTCTGGATCTGGTTTTTTCCTTGTCTCTGTGATTTCCAGTGAGGGCTTATTTTCTATCTTCATAGCTTCCATAGCTATTGGAGAAGAAACTTAAGTGAGGATACTTGTTGGGGGCGATTTTTAAAGATCGACATTCACCCCCCCTCTGCCGCCATTTCGGTCCAACAATTGGTATCAGAGCCGGTTAGCTCTTTTCAATAGATCTTAACCGGTCTCAAGAGCCATGGCGACGGACAAGTACTCAACCAAGCCTCCCGTCTTTGATGGCCTGGATTACCCCTTCTGGAAGAGCCGAATGGAAACATACATCCAGGCTCAGGGGTATGCCATTTGGCGGAAGGTGAAGGTCAGATTTGTTGTTCCTGCCGATGAGAACATTAATGCTAGAAATATGCATGATGTTGAGGCAAACGCTAAGGCAAGGAACATCATAATCCAGGGCTTGAGTCGTAGCGAGTTTGACCGCATATCTCATCTTTCGTCCGCCTTCGATATTTGGGAGACCCTCGATGCTTACCATGAGGGCACCACCCAAATAAAGACGGTGCGATAGGACCAGTTCAAGCGAGATTACAACAAGTTTGAAATGCTCGTTGGCGAGTCCCTTGATGAGTGTTTTGCGCGTTTTCACAAGATTCCGAGCAACCTCCGAGCCGTTGGTCTCACATACTCCGACTCGGATAATGCTCGACAGATGCTCGCTGCACTCGACCTTCGTGTTTGGGAGATGAAGGTGACTACCATCAAGGACACTACGGACCTCTCGACTTTGACTCTTGATGTGCTGTACTCGCGTCTCAAGACTCACGAGATTGACATTGTCTCTCGCAAGTCGAAGTCACAGTCGATGGCTCTAGTCACCGATCCCAGTTCGGCTTCTGGTCCTTCTTCTGAGTCCTCTTGCGGTTTCTCCCTTGCTACTCTCTGTGACATAACTGATGATCAGTTAGAGCAGCTTGCGGATGAGCAGCTGGCCCTCCTTGCTCGAAGATTCTCCCATGCTTACAAGGGGAGGAGGGACAGAAAGAGAGGAGGACCCGTGATTTGCTTCGAGTGTGGTGGCCCCAACCACATTCGGGCAAACTGCCCCAAGCTGGAGAAGAGCAAGAACGACTACGGCGGTTCGGGCAAAACGACTACACCGACAAGAACCGCAACAAGAAGACTCCAGCTCAGACGCCGGGCAAGAAGAAGTTCCGCGACTTCGGGAAGGCCAAGAAGCTGTTTCACCGCGTCCTCACCGCCTTCGACGACCTCGACCTCAGCGAGGTGGAGGGATGGAGCGACGACGACGGGACGGGTGACCAAGATCCCAAGAGCGGCGACGACTTCTCCGGCATGTGCTTCATGGCCCTAGAGGGCGAACTCAGCGACAGCAAGCTGTACTCTGACTCGGACGAGGTATGTCCCACCTACGACTAGCTCAATCATGCTTTTCTTAAGCTAGGAGGTTTTCATGCTAGAGCTAGGGCTAGGTGTACCGAGTTAGAGAAGGAAGTAGATAGATTATCACGGGAGCTTACTTCACTTATATCTGCTCCCTCCCGTGATGATTGTGATACATGCTCTGCTTTGCTGGGTGATATGGAGAAATTAAGGACCTCGCATGATAGTTTGTCCTCCGAGCTTGATATTATTAAGGTGGCGAATGTTAGTCTGCTTGCCGAATTAGAGTTGAATAGGATGGCTGTTACTCTTCTTACTACTGATGAGACTACTCCTCCCACCTCATGTGAGGATAAGGACATTGCTGCTAGAGGACCTTATACCATGCTCCTTGATCTGCCCGAATCTTGTGAAAATTGCAATAAATTGAAGTGAACCTAAAACGGGCAGATCACAAGATTGCTGAGTTGAGTGCTTCTTTACTTGAGCCTATTGATTCATGTTTGAACTGTCCAAAGTTAACTGCTGAACTTGAATCTGTCTCAAAACAGTTTCAAGAAATGATTGACAACAATAAGAAAATGGCTCAGTTTGCGACTAAGGATCCTGTTAGCTCACCATGCATTAGTTGTGATAAACTAAAACTTGAACTCGTTGCATTGAATGACAAATGTGTGAAGCTAACTAAGGACTTACTAGAGAAGCCACAATCTGGTTGTGATGTGATTGATGGTGTGGGGGAGAAGCCCCAGGGTAAGGGTGAGACGTCTAGAGACGCGAACCAACCTGCTAGTAGTAGGACTATCCCCTCAGAGTCGGCTGTGCATGCACAAGCCATTCTTTCCTCTACTGTTGGTTCTTCATCTGCTCTCTTACCTCCTGCTGTTCCCTCTTCTCCCTGCTCTTCTTGCACCTCTCTCTTTCGGGAGTGTCAGTACCTTATGAACACTCTCGAGAGATTTGTAGGCGGCAAGAAGAAGCTTAATCTTATTCTAGACCAATCCAAGATTTGCAAGTTCAATCAGGGTTTAGGATATGATTACTATGAGGACATTAGGAAGCATCCACCTGCTATTCTCAGACCCATAGTAGGAGGTGCGATTGAGGTTGAGCCCAGGTCTGATGAGGTCAAATTCAAATCAGCGGGCTTTGTCCAAGGGATTTCTGACAGCAAGGTGAGTCCACCTGCAGCTTCAACCTCTCAGAAGGCGAAGTATCATTGCACCTTCTGTCAGAAGGATGGACATACAATCGATCGATGCTTCAGGCGTGCTAGGATTGCGCGTAGAGACCGTGCGGAGGCACTTAGGCGTATTCAGGGTCAGCCCCAGATCCTGAGTGCACCTAAGACTAGCACGAGGTCCAGGTTTGCTTCTGACGGGTTTGGGCAGCATCGAGGACTTGGTTTTTCTGAGTCTTCTGGTTTTCGTCCTCGTGCTGCTCCGGGTCGTGACTTCCGCCGTCCTGAGGGTACATCTCGTTTCCCCCGTCGAGACAGTTACCCATGGCGTGATCAGCAGGTTGCTGGTGTTTCGACTCGCTTTCCCATAGCAGTCGGACCTAGCAACAGCTTCAGGTCTGCTCACAGACCTTCTGCTTTGAGTGACAGAGAGCGTAGGGTAGCTAGAGGTCAGTCGTGTGTGGCTACTTCTGCTACTCGACGTATCGTTCAGTATTGGGTGCCAAAATCACTGTTGATTTACCCAGTACTGGGACATTACTCTCTTGTTGACTCAGGCTCGCCGGGCAGGGAAGGGAAAGGTTTGGCTCGTCAACTCCGGGTGTTCACGACACATGACCGGAGATTCCCGTTGGTTTTCTTCCCTTGCCCGTGCTCGAGGTGATGAGACGATCACCTTCGGAGATGCTTCATCTGGGCGCGTCATCGCCAAAGGTTCTGTGCGCATTAATGATTCTTTCATCTTGAAAGATGTAGCCTTGGTTAGTAAGCTGCAGTATAATTTGCTCTCAGTCTCTCAGCTTACCGATGATGGTTTTGAGGTGAGCTTTAAGAAAAACAATTGCAAAATTCTTGATTCTTCGGGTAGTCTGGTTTGCGGGATTTCTCGTTTTGGGAAGATCTTTCGTGCTGATTTTTCTGAGTCTTCTAGTGATCCTCTCAGGTGTTTAGTTGCTTCTGAGTCCCGCGACCTTTCCTTCTGGCATAGGAGACTTGGTCATATAGGCTTTGACCATTTGACTCGAGTTAGCGGTCACGATCTCATTCGTGGTCTGCCGAAACTCAAGATGGTCAAAGATCTTGTTTGCGCTCCATGCCGGCACGGCAAGATGGTTGCCGCTTCTCACCCTCCGGTCACAGTTACTATGACCGATGCACCAGGACAGCTGCTCCATATGGACACAGTTGGACCAGCCCGGGTGCAATCAGCAGGAGGGAAGTGGTATGTTCTTGTTGTGGTCGATGACTTCTCGAGGTATTCTTGGGTGTTTTTCTTAGCCTCGAAGGATGAGACGTTTTCACATTTCCGAGGTCTTTTCAGTAGGCTTTCTGTTGAGCTCCCGGGTGCCTTACGAGCGATCCGCAGTGACAATGGCACGGAGTTTAAGAATTCCTACTTCGAGAGTTTCTGTGGTGAGACAGGTGTAGAGCACCAGTTCTCTTCTCCGCACGTCCCTCAACAAAATGGCGTTGTGGAGAGGAAGAACCGTACCTTGGTCGAGATGGCCAGGACGATGCTTGATGAATACTCTACACCGCGAAAGTTTTGGGCTGAGGCTATAGCCACCGCGTGCCATGTCTCAAATCGAGTCTTTCTTAGGGCACACTTGCATCGCACTTCTTATGAGCTGAGATATGGGCGAAAGCCTAGCGTCTCTCATTTTCGTGTGTTTGGTTGCAAGTGCTTTATTTTGAAGTCCGGGAACCTAGACAAGTTTGAGTCACGTTTCTTGTGATGGTATCTTTCTAGGTTACTCGCCTTCTTCGTGGGCTTATCGGGTTTGGAACTGCGAATCTAGTAAAATGGTAGAAACCTGTGAGGTGACCTTCGACGAGGCCAGTCCGGGGACTAGGCCCGATATCTCAGGTTTGTTAGAGCAGTCCGAGACCATCTTCGTGGATGACGAGGACGATGGAGACGACGGTTGTCTACCTGATCCTATCCCTCATCCACCCCTTGAGGTGCCTTCTTCCACCGCACCTCGAGGCGATCAGCCCTTGCCTTCTGCTTCCTCTGGAGCTAGTGGCTCTGTCCCTACCTCGTCAGCTCATGAGGTAGAGGCCACTTCTTCATCTCATCCTGGACCTCCTAGACATATCCAGAAAGCTCATCCTTCAGAGCAAATCATTGGAGACCTTTTCGAGCGTGTTACCGCTCAAAATCTGGCTTATCTCAATTCTGTCTCCATTCTGCTTTCATTGCCTCCTTTGAGCCCATTGATGTTTCTCATGCTTTATCTGATGAGTCTTGGGTCAATGCCATGCATGAGGAGCTAGAAAATTTCGAGAGGAACAAGGTCTGGTCGCTTGTCGAGGCCCCGCGAGGTCACAATATTATTGGGACTAAGTGGGTGTTCAAGAACAAGCAGAGTGAGGATGGAGTGGTTATTCGGAACAAGGCTAGACTGGTAGCTCAGGGGTTCTCCCAGGTTGAGGGTCTAGATTTCGAGGAGACTTTTGCCCCTGTAGCTCGACTTGAGGCCATTAGAATCCTGCTTGCCTTTGCAGCCTCTAAGGGTTTCAAGCTTTACCAGATGGACGTCAAGAGTGCCTTCCTTAATGGAGTCATTGAGGAAGAAGTCTACGTCAGACAGCCTCCAGGTTTCGAAAACCCCAAATACCCAAACCATGTATTCAAGCTTTCTAAAGCGTTGTATGGACTTAAGCAGGCCCCCAGGGCTTGGTATGAGAGGCTTAAGTCCTACTTGTTGAGTCATGGGTTTGAAATGGGTAAAGTAGATAAGACCTTCTTTATCTGTAGGCCTGGCAATGACCTTCTGCTCGTCCAGATCTATGTCGATGACATTATCTTTGGCGGCTCTTCCCATGCTCTGGTTTCACAGTTCTCGGATGTCATGAGCACCGAGTTTGAGATGAGTATGATGGGGGAGTTGACCTTCTTCCTTGGCTTCCAAATCAAGCAGACTCGGGAGGGTACATTTCTTCATCAAGGAAAGTACACTCGTGACCTTCTGAGACGCTTCGACATGAGTGATGGTAAGCCTGTGTCGACTCCCATGGCTTCCACAGCCTATCTTGACCCAGATGAGGATGGAGAGCCAGTTGATCAGAAAGAGTTCAGAAGTATGATCGGCTCCCTTCTTTACCTCACTGCCTCGAGACCAGACATACACTTCTCTGTGTGTCTTTGTGCCCGGTTTCAGGCTTCTCCTCGCGTATCTCACCGCCAGGCGGTGAAGCGCATCTTTCGGTACTTTCGAGCTACCATTGACTATGGTATCTGGTACTCTTCCTCATCCTGTCTTTCCTTGAGAGCCTTTTCGGATGCAGACTTTGCTGGCTGTAGGATAGATAGGAAGAGCACTTCCGGCACCTGCCAGTTCATTGGCACTTCTCTCGTTTCCTGGTCTTCGAGGAAGCAGTCCGGTGTTGCACAGTCCACTGTAGAGGCCGAGTACGTTGCTGCTGCCAGTTGCTGCAGCCAGGTACTTTTGATGGTTTCGACCCTGCAGGACTTTGGGTTAGCCTTAGACAGTGTTCCACTCTTTTGTGATAACTCGTCTGCTATCAACATTGCTAAGAACCCAGTGCAGCACTCTCGGACCAAGCATATTGATATTCGCTTCCACTTCCTTAGAGACCATGTAGAGAAGGGTGATATAGTGCTCCAGTTTGTGGAGAGTGACCACCAGTTGGCTGATATCTTAACCAAGCCTTTGGATAGTTCGAGGTTTTCAGCTCTGCGGGGAGAGCTTGGGGTGGTTTGTCCTTACGGACTGTAGTGAGGGGGAGCTTTGGGCTTTACTGCTTTACTTTATTGATTATGTTTCTGTCTCATTTCTGTTGCATTGCTCTCGGGGTGCATCGAGCTTAGTCCTTCTAGCATAGGTTAGAGTGCTTCTCTTGTCTAGTTGCTTAGACTTCTTACTCTTATCTTGTGCTTCCAGGATGCTTCTTATTAGCTGCTTCTTATCTCACTAGATTGAGCTCACTCACTTCTTGTAGGTTCTAGCGAGGGTCGGGCCACCCTCGGGTAGACAGGGTACGTGTTTGCTCTCTAGTGTGTGGATTACGGTCAGCTAATAGTCTTGGAGTCATATGGGGTAGATGAGAGTCAGTTTGAGCCATAGTTGTCTCTATATCTTATCTATGCTTTAAGGACTACCTGTTTGGTCTTATTTGCCAGCTTCTCGATTTTATTGCTTTGGTTCAGGGAGAGTTCATTTGGGAGCTTCTGAAGCTTAATTTTGACATAACTCAACTTGAACTAAAAGTTGCATCTAATGTTGAGGGGGAGCTGGACTTTCTTGCATTTTCAGCTTTCTAGCATTATAATCAATCTGCATTGAGCCTTGATTATTATCCTGTTATGACATGCTTCAATGCTTTACACCTTGCCATGTCTTGTGCTTAGCTTGCTAGATTTATCATGACTTCATATGTGTAGACTAGCTTTCTGCCATGATAAGTTAATTAAAATTGCTCAACTTAAATTAAAACTTGTCATGTTAGCACTCGAGATTAGTCTTGCTTGAGCTATCCCTTTATGATTCATGCCATGTCAACTAGGCTTAGCTGAGCGTTGAATCTTTATTGAGCCTTAGATTGAGCTGTTTTAGTCTCTTGATGATGCATAAGTTAGTACAACATGTTTACAAAGCAAAAAGATCTCTTTTGTGCGAAAAAACTGATTTCACCAATTCTTTCTCATGAGACGGCTTGCCATTGCACTAGGCATGAACTCAGGGGGAGTTTTGGATGACCTAGACTATCTTCTTAAGCTTCTTGCTTGGAGTAGTCGCATAAGGCTTGAGATCTAGCACATAAACAAAAAGTTGGGTTGGAAACAACCATTAGCTTTAAAAAGACAATGTCTTATGTGTTCAATTTGCTTAACCTACAAAAAGAACCAAGTACTTACACAAATGTTTCATTCTTGAGCATAGCACTCTATTTGGTCTCAATTGTAGCTTCTTGGTTCCGCTTAGCTTAATTGACATGGCCTGCATCATCCTTGGATATCTCTAGTTAGACTTTACTCATTGATGACTTGACTTGCTTACTAAAATGCATTACATTTCAGATTGTCATCTATGTGCTCTAGCTGGTTTATATATATGTTGTCATGATCTAGATAGCGTTTTATTGAGTTATGGCTTGGTGTATTACATTATGGTCAATATGGATAATTCTCATGGCTCTAAATGCTTAAATAAACAAACTTCAGCCATATTCATCCATTGACATGTCATATTCTCTCTATTGCATCTTGATGTGTTTATTGCCAAAAGGGGGAGAATAGAGAAGAAAAAGTCTGTTGGGAACAGTTTAGAGCTTTGGAGATCAATTTGCTCTTTCAGATGTTGCTCTAGTGTTCTTTCTGTCGACATGGTCATTAGCTTCATTCTCTTCTTTGGACCATGTTGGATTCTTCAAAATCAAACTCAACTTCATGCTTTTTCTGAGTTTGTCAATATACTCATCAAGGGGGAGATTGAGAGACCAGGTGGTCGTGACTCCATGTGAATGATGAGTAATTGACAAAGGTTTAGGATAGTCGAGTTTGGTTTGAGTGGTTCGGAGTCGAGCCGTTGCGTGGCGCAATCAGGCTCGGTCGGACTTTGGTCAAACTTGGTCTTTTGGGCTTAGGATGTATATTCTAATGTTTCGACAGGTTTGAACTTCGTCTGTGGTAAGTGTGATGGTATTTACGCTTTCATATGTCGAGCGGTGCTATTTGATGTGTTCTTTGTCTGTGTGGCTGCAGGACATCGGGTGGAGTCGTGGCGAGACACGTGGACCGGACTAGGCGCAGGTGGCGCTGAGGTCAGAACGGTCGGGATGTGTCGAAGACGACGTGGACTCGAGGTGGTTGCGAGGCGTGCGAGGCATGGAGCGCGGAAGCTTCCCAGAAGGTGCAGGAGGGGCGAATCGGGAAATTCGCGAGGCTGCACAAGCGGGAGCGGGCGCCGTTGGATTTAGCAGGCGTAACGGGGCGGAGACCCGTTAGCCAAGGCTATAAATAGGATTGAGGGGCTGCATGCCCACTTGAGCACTTGAGGAGAATTAGGGTTTGCTAGAGTCAGAAGAGGCTTTGAGAGTTTGTTTTGGCTTTAGGCTTTAGTGGGTGAGAGTGGTTGGAGAGGCAGAGTCATGCTCCCTCTGTCCCCTTCGATGGTTCCTAGATAGAACAGAGTGTTGTGTTCTTCCTCCTCCAAGCATTCATGGTTGAGGTAGAGAGAAGGAGAGGGAGAGGTGATCCAACTTGTAATCATTCCTCATGTCCTAATGTCCATGCGTATGGGGACGTAGTTCCTTGTATCTCCTGTTGATTGGAATGAAATCTGAAGTTTCTCCCGTGCTCCTGTTTCTGTTTTTGCTTCGATGCTTTTCTTGCCTGATTCTTGAGATTTTTGTTTTTGTGTTCTTTCGTGCTGGGAAGGCCCAAAATGGGTTGCTCTATGTTGGGATGATGCCTCAAGATCATTTGATCAAGTTTCCCAAGAGCAAACTTCATTTTAATTTCAGTTTTTGGTTTTGAGCCTCCCTTGTTCATGTTTTGCATTTCTAGAGTTTGGTGCTGTTCTTGATTCCCTTGTTGAGATGGCTTGAAATTTGGTATGGAGAGTCCAGAGGCTATTAATTAGCTACCCTCAAAATTTCGTGGCCAAAGGATCAACGGTTAGGGAGTAATTTGATTTTTGGCTCGGATCTTGCAAAAATTCAGATTTTTACCCATAATCTGAAATTCTTGCTTCTTGGTTTGATTCTCTTGTTTTCCAAGGTCCCCTTACTATTTGGTATGTTGTAGTAAGGCCTTGAATCAAAACGATTGAGAGCAAACCTTCTTTTTAGCCAAAAATCCGAAGTCTCAAAGTTTCAGCCTGAAAATCCTGTTTGCTGTTTTTCTCGAGAGGTACTACCGCTCCTGGAGAGGAACTACCGCTCAGAGGTACTACCGCTTTTGGAGAGGTACTACCGCTCTTGTTCGGACCAGTCCGAACGTCTCCGGCGAGAGGTACTACCGTTCGGTATTGCGGTACTACCGCTCAGAGGTACTACCGCTCGTCACAGCGGTACTACCGCTTGCAGCCAGACTTGTGCTGAATTTGTTTTTCTTGATTGTTTCTTTCTGGATCTGGTTTTTCCTTGTCTCTGTGATTTCCAGTGAGGGCTTATTTTCTATCTTCATAGCTTCCATAGCTATTGGAGAAGAAACTTAAGTGAGGATACTTGTTGGGGGCGATTTTTAAAGATCGACATTCACCCCCCCTCTGTCGCCATTTCGGTCCAACAACTACGCTGGTTGACTCACGACTGTGACTGTTACAACTGGTTCACTGTAGCTATGACTACTACGCTGCTCGGCTCACGACTGCAATTGCTACGACCGGTTCACTGTAGCTATGACTACTACGCTACTCGACTCACGACTGCAACTGCTACGAACGGTTCACTGTAGCTATGACCGATTCACTACGTAACTCGACTCATAACTGTGACTACTATAATACTCTAAAGTCTCTTACTCCGGGGTATCTGACTACACAATACTCGGATACACCGTCTATATAGTATTCGAACACACGAGTACTCAATATATGACTATGTATTACTAGAATACACGAGTACTTAAGTATATAATTATAATCTATAATAAGATTAGTCCCAACGCTTCTATGGGGAGCATCGCCTTTGGTCCGTCTGTGCATCTACCCTCATCGTCTTTGTCCTTGATCTCGCAGACAGAAGCTGGCGCATTGTCCCAAGGTCTTCACGCGTCTGCAAGTCGTCACGCAGCAACAGTGCAAGTCCCGGCCACGCGTCCCACGTGCGACTGTGCCTGTGCGGCACGTCCTCCAGCGAGCGGCGCCAGGATCGCAGCAAAAGCCAACAAGTCGATTCTTTTTCTCGGTCTTTTTGTTTTCGTTGGCAGCAGGTAGCAGCTTCATGTGAAGAGAATATTTTTTAGTGCTGCATCGGGACGACAACAAGAAAAAAAGATAGGAGAGAGAAAACGAGATTTTTGAAGCCAGAAGATCATGCCCAGACAGATGTTGAGACGTACGTAATCTAAATCGCCAATTCGACACTTCAACAAAGTTGTCAATATGATGACGGTGAAAAAAATAGCAGTATTTCGCTGCAATATCTTTTACTCACACGGAGCAATTATGCCGTGCGGTCGTTAAAAATGTGTCAACCTGTAGACATAAGATGTGTCGAACGTCGTAGCAAAAGATGACATCGACGAACAGAGGGATAGACTAGCCCTTGTCGCCATTTATCAAAGCATATCGAAGGAAGTGTGTCGGGACCCCGGATTTCCGAACCCGGACCCTCTGTGTATTACTGCACTAGTCCCAGATCAAAGCTAGTGCACACAGTTAAACAGAATGGAAAACATCACCAACAGCAATTTATTACAATAATTGAGAGTAACGACCGAAAGGTCTCCTTATTACAATAGAGGTTTAAGACCTCGCACACACGAAACACAGCGGAAGCAAAAGATAACTCGATGACGACCCATCAATACGCCACAGGCAATTGACTGGGGAAGCGCGACCTAGTTCTCCGGGAAGAATCCATCGCAGCCACACGCGAAGCAGTAGTCGTAGTCACCTTCTTGAGCTTCAACTTCCTCTGAGATTTGTTTTTGAGTGTAGCATGTGAGTACATAAAGTACTCCGCAAGTCTTGGGAAAAATGCATAGATGCAAGGCTTGACAAAGGAAGGCTATATGGCTCTTTTAGCACAAAGCAACATTTTAAATTACCATTAATCAAATTCAAAGGCATCAAGTTAATCAAATAAATGTTTTAACAGAACTACATTAACTTAATAGTGAAGGTTCCATCCACCAACACTAGATAACAAATTTTAAAGTTTCGGGTTCCATTCACCCTCTCTGGCTCCAACCGCCAGAATACCCTTCCAAGAGTTCCCTCCACTCTCGGAACACAAATTCTTGATTTTTAAAACCAAAACCAGAAATCTACCATGTGAATGCATTCCTTGCCCGCCCTTGACCGTGGGCACGGCTATTCGAATAGTCTTACACTCTGCAGAGGTTATACAACTTTACCCACAAGAGATAAATTATCCTAAAAGTCAACACGCTTCCTTTGGCATGAGACCCAGATAAAATATCACAAAGCCTTTACCTTACTCTAATCTAGCTAGATACCACCCGCTGAGGTTTCACCGCAGGTAGGCTAACTGCCCGAACCGAAGCCCCCTCTTGCGCCATATGAGTACAGTAAATCTCTGTCCCTCACTGTGGATAACCAGTCCATCTCTGGCACCCACTTTCCACTGGTGGCACCTAAACTAGACTATCATAAGTTAGTCAGCTAGGTCGTACCCATATAGACTTGTGGTTGTACGGTTAATGCTCAGTCTGGACAAACACAAGCGTCGGTCCTTAATTGACTAGGGTGGAACATACACTTAACAAGATCTCGTGCTAACTGCACCAAGCCAAACCAACCATCCACCCTAATCTAAATCAACTTTGACATTTTATTTTATTTTAAAAGATCAGTGGCAACTCCAATTACCACTACATTTACAAACACAAGGGTTCAATAATAAATATTAGTTTCCCATTTTCAAGATTTAAGAAATATTCACTAGCATGGCTAAGCATTGTACTACCACTCTAATATCAACAAGTAATTATAATACTCTCATTAATGAGACAAAGGAAATTCTATGGTGACAAGAGTACATGGCATTCAACTTCAATGGAGGGCATAGCAAGTTGGAATAACTAGTTCCTAGAGATTTGAACTAATATTTTATGTAAATAGCAATGCACATAATTTAAAATAGTTTGAAAACATTTCAAATCATGGGTTCAAGATAATCAAAGGAGACTTGCCTTCTTGCAGATTCTCTGGGTCTTCTTGCTGTTGGGTGGAGTGATCGTCGACAACGTTGGAATCTACGCGATAGAAACGAAGCAAACCAAACAAATAATTACAAAAAAAATTCAAATAAAATCCAAAAATTCAAAAGAGGCCATATTTGGGTAGATCATGATTTTATATGAATTTAGAAATTTGAATGGCTGAAATTGGAGTTAAAACGAGAAAGTTATGATCATTTGAAATTCTCAGTTTGAATAAATCCAGAAATTCGAAAATTTCTGACAGGTGGGACCCACTGGGATATTTAATTTTTAATCTTTTATTTTATTCCGAGAATCTGACAGGTGGGACCCACTGACCAGTAGACCCTCTGCGGTCACTGACATGTGGGACCCCTCTGCCAGTGACCTCATCTGCCTTGGTCACTGACAGGTGGGACCCACTGGGATCTGGACCCACTTGTCAGAGGCTGGCGCAGACAGATGGGACCCAGGCGGCAGTGGCCCACACAGACGGCTGCCGCTGACGGTGGGACCCACTTGTCAGCGCGGAAAATAAACGAAAAACTCAACCCAGCGCGCGGAGCCGAAGGCTCGAACGCGCACCGGGGAGTTGAAATCGCGCGCTGCTAACCAGAGGGGAGGGGGAGGCTTTGCCTACCCATAAAGGGCAGCAAATCCCTTTGAGGGATACCTTCGGGTGGCCCGGGCAGCGATGGTCGGAGGCGACGGCGCCGGCGGCGAGGATGGGCCGGAGAGGTTCAGGCGGTGCGTAGATTGTAATCTGCGTGCGAAGGGGGTTTGGTTGGAGGAGTTGGTGAGGTCCGGGGATGAACGGAGACGGCCGGCGGCGAGGGAGCAGCGGAGGCAGCTCGGGTGCTCCGGTGCGACGACGCTCCGGCGACGGGAAGAGGTGGCCGAGGTGCCCAGGAGATCCGCCGATGCTCGGAGAATCTGCAGGTGGCGGCTACAGGCTCCGGGGAGGTCTGAGGCGGCGGGGAGAGCTCGTCGGAGTTGGGCGGGGCTCGCGGAGAGAGAAGCTCGGCTGCGGGGCGTCTCAGGGCTCCGGAGAAGAGGTGGAGGGTGCTGGGAGGTGGTGCGGGGAGAGGCGAAGGCCGAGGGGCTATTTATAGGGCTCGGGGAGGGGTGAGGCAGCGGGAATTCCTCGCCGAAGTCGACGGCCGAGGCTGATTCAAATTTGGGGATAAGCCGTCGGAGGCAACGCGGAGCTCCGGGCTTTTAGGGGATAAGACGCTTATCCCCCCGGTAGTTTGAATCCGCGTTCAATTCGAAGAAAGAGGCCGAGTTCGAGTGGGATTCGGTCGCCGGATTCTTCGGGAGAGAGAGAAAGGGAAGAGGAGTCCGGCGTCCGCGCGGAGACGACGGAACTGACCAGCGGGGCCCGCAGTCAGCGAGAGCGGGGCGCGTGGTGCGGATGGCGGCCATGTAACTCCGATGCAGATCGGGCGGCGGGCGCGCTTAAGTGGGAGGGAGCGGTGGATTGAGGCCGGGCGCGAAGACGCGGCTCATCCGAGCCGTCCACGCGTCGGGCGAGGAGGAGGGGAAGGCGGGGCCGAGGTTGACGGGCCGGGCCCGCTAGGCAGCGAGGGAAGGGGAGGGGTGGCCTGGATTTGGCCGAGCGGCGACGTGGGCGGTCCTGGGCCGTCCACGCGTCGGCTGGAGGGAGGGGGATGAGTTTTTATTTTCGATTTTGATTTTATATTTCCAGAAAATGCTAAGTAATTATTTAGGCCTCAGAAAAATATGAAAATACCTCCAAAAATTCCAGAAAAATTCACAGAAGCTCCTGGACACATTTTGGACTAAGTAAAATTATTTCCAGCTATTGATGGTATTTAATTTTTATACTTTAAATTAATTTTAAATATTAAAAATAGGTTTTAAATTCCAGAAATTCAGAAAAGCCAAATAAATTTCCAATTACCTTAAAATAATTAACTTGAATTTAATTTTTTCCAAAAAGCAAAATTTTGGGATGTGACAAACCTACCCCCCTTAGAAAGAATCTCGACCCCGAGATTCGGATGGACTGGGAAAAAGGTCGGGGAATTCTTCTCTTAGGTCCTCTTCACGCTCCCAAGTTGCTTCCGATTCCGAATGGTTGCTCCACTGCACTTTACAGAACTTAATGACCTTGCTGCGCGTACGACGCTCTGCTTCCTCCAATATCTTGACTGGATACTCTGAATAGGTGAGGTCCTCCTTTACGTTTATTTCATCTAGAGGCATCTGCTCTTCTGGCACTCTGAGACACTTTCTTAGCTGGGACACATGGAAAACATCATGCACTTTTGACAGCTGAGGCGGAAGCTCCAATTGATAAGCCACTTCCCCTCTTTTTGCTATAACAGGAAAAGGTCCAATGAATCTAGGAGCAAGCTTTCCACTGACTCCGAAACGTCTCATTCCTTTGAGAGGTGACACTTTCAAATAAACGTGATCCCCAGGTACAAACTCTAATGCCCTTCGACGATTGTCCGCATAGCTCTTTTGCCTCGTCTGTGCTGTTTTTAACCTATCCTAAATTAAGCGAACTTGTTCCTCTGCCTGTTTCAACACATCTGGCCCAAACACTTGTTCTTCTCCTGCTTCCTTCCAGTATAACGGCGTCCTACATTTTCTGCCATACAAGGCTTCAAACGGAGACATTTGCAAGTTGGATTGATAACTATTATTGTAGGAGAACTCTGCATAGGGCAAACTTTGATCCCAGTTAGTCTTGTTTGCTAGGACACAAGCTCTCAACATATCTTCCAAGATTTGATTTACTCTTTCTGTCTGCCCATCTGTCTGTGGATGATAAGCCGTACTGAAGTTTAGGTTCGTGCCCAAAAGTTCATGCAGCTTTTGCCAAAATCTTGAAGTGAATTGAGTTCCTCGATCTGACACAATCCTCTTGGGAACTCCATGCAAACTCACAATCCTTGACATGTACAACTCTGCGAGTCTATCGCCCGAATAGGTGGTTTTTACTGGAATGAAATGAGCGACTTTCGTCAGACGGTCCACAATAACCCAAATCGAATCATGCCCAGATTTGGTTCTCGGTAACCCAGTTATAAAATCCATACCAATTTCTTCCCATTTCCACTCAGGGATCTGCAATGGTTGCAAAAGTCCAGCAGGTCTCTGGTGTTCAGCTTTAATCCGCTGGCACACATCACACAAAGCTACATACTCTGCAATCTCTCTTTTCATACCTGCCCACCAATATCTTTCTTTGAGATCTTGGTACATCTTGGTACTCCCAGGGTGAATTGAGTATTTAGCTTCGTGGGCTTCTTTCATGATTAACTCTTTTATCTCCTTCCTCTCAGGCACCATAATTCTTTTTCCAAACCAAACGGTACCTTGTTCATCCTCTGAAAATTCTGATGCTTTCCCTTTCTTCATATTATCCTTGATCTCCTGGACACACTTGTCCTCCTTTTGAGCTGTTCTGATTTGATCCTCTAAGGTTGGTTGAACTTCCAAAGTGGCTAAGAACCCCTCTTCTACTACTTGTAAGTTGAGCCGCTGAAATTCCTCTTGAAGTGCTGGCATACTATCTTTAATCCATAGCTTGGTACAGTAACTCTTTCGACTCAAAGCGTCAGCTACCACATTAGCCTTTCCCGGATGATAATGTATCCCAATATCATAATCCTTTATCAACTCAAGCCATCTCCTTTGCCTCATGTTGAGATCGGGTTGAGTAAATATATACTTCAAACTTTTGTGGTCTGTATAAATCTCACAGCGATTACCAATCAGATAATGCCTCCATATTTTTAGAGCGTGCACAACGGCTGCAAGTTCTAAATCATGGGTCGGGTAATTCTCCTCATGGGGCCGCAATTGCCTTGAAGCATAGGCTACTACCTTTTTTTCTTGCATCAGAACACAGCCTAACCCTTGTCTGGACGCATCACAGAAGACTTCAAAATCCTTCCTAATATCCGGGAGTGTTAACACGGGCGCAGATGTCAACCTCTTCTTCAGTTCTTGAAAACTGTCTTCACACGATTTACTCCATTCAAACTTCTTTTCCTTCTTTAGCAACTGGGTAAGAGGTCTTGCAAGTTTGGAGAAGCCTTCAATGAAGCGACGATAGTAACCGGCCAATCCAAGAAAACTTCTGATCTCGGTTACTGACTTGGGTTGCGTCCAATTCAGCACATCATTTACTTTCTCAGGGTCTACGGATACTCCTCCTGCGGAAATTACATGACCCAAGAAAGCTACTTTCTTCAACCAGAACTCGCACTTACTAAACTTGGCATATAAATGGTGTTTCCTGAGCCTTTCCAAAACTATCCTTAGATGCTCTACATGCTCTTCCTCAGTCTTGGAGTATATCAAAATATCATCGATGAATACCACGACAAACTTATCTAAATATTCCATGAACACCTTATTCATCAGGTTCATAAAATATGCGGGTGCATTTGTTAAGCCAAACGACATCACTGTATACTCATACAATCCGTATCGAGTAGCAAAGGCTGTCTTCGGTATATCCTCTGGTCTTATCTTTAATTGGTGATAACCTGACCGAAGGTCAATCTTGGAGAAGAGACATGAACCCTTCAATTGGTCAAACAGATCATCTATCCGAGGCAAAGGATATTTGTTCTTGATCGTCACATCATTCAATGATCAATAGTCCACACACATGCGAAGGCTACCATCCTTCTTCTTTACTAGCAGTACGGGCGCTCCCCAGGGTGACGAGCTGGGTCTTACAAATCCTTTATCTAGCAACTCTTCAATCTGCTTCTTAACTTCAGCCAAATCATTTGCAGACATACGGTAGGGTCTCTTTGAAATCGGAGCTGTACCAGGTACCAGGTTGATAACAAACTCAATTTCCCTATCTGGTGGCATTCCTAGCAAATCTTTAGGGAATACATCTGGGTATTCACATGCTATCGGCACCTTCTCCAAGGTTATTCCCTTCAAACTGTTTAACTTACCCACCTTCTGGGAATGTGCCTTTGACTGAAACCTTACTTGTGTCCCTTCCGTGTTGGTAAGAGTAACAGCACGGTCGGCACAATCTATCTTTCCTTTATACTTGGCTAACCAATCCATACCAAGTATTACATCTAAACCCTTGGAGTCTATTATAATAAGATTTGCTAGGAACTTAACTCCATTAATATCCACAGTTGCGTTAGGGCAAACCGTGTTAGTCCTCATTTCCTTTCCAGGGGATTGGACTAGCATGGGGTTCTGTAATCTACGCACATCCCAATTATATCTTTCAACAACATCTTTTGACACAAAAGAATGCGAAGCTCCAGAATCAAATAATGCTGATGCAGGTACTGAGTTGACAAGAAACTTACCCAGAACTACGTCGGGTGCATCCTGGGCTGCTTCCGCGGTCACATGGTTGAGATGTCCCCTGCTCATTGCCTGCGGAGTCTTTGGAGTTTGAGGTGTCCCACGGCCTTGTCCTGTAGTTGGAGCTCGTGTTGGTGTGGTCCCCAAATTGAAACGAACTGGGGTCACCGCTGGGCGCTTCTGGGGACAGTTACTGGCATAATGCCCCATGTTCTTGCAGTTAAAACACTGCACTCCTGCTGCTGAAGTCTGGTTTTGCTGGGGTTGAACACTATTGCCTGTCCGGGGAACTTGTTGGTTTGGGCGAGGTCCAGTGAATGGAGTCCTTGGTGCACTTGGTTCTGGGGTTCTGTGGAACTGAGGTGGATTAGGGCGAAACCGAGAACTACTCGCGCCCTGCTGCGCTTGAAACTTTCTCTTCCTGCTCTCATACAGCTGACGTTGAGCATCTTCTTGTACCAAAGCTTTGTTCACCATATGCTGGAAAGTTGAATAATCATTGGACACTAGCTGCACCTTGAGGTTAGGGTCGAGTCCCTGCATGAACCTCCAGATCTTGGTCGCCTCAGATGTGATCTCTTCAGATACATACCTGTACAGCTGGGTGAACTTGTTCAGGTATTCGGAAACGCTGAGGTTTCCCTGCTGCAGCTGGTAAAATTCTCTCTTCTTCATGTCCATTATTCCCGTAGGAATATGCGCAGTGCGAAAAGCTTCCACGAACTCATCCCACGTGATAGCTTGTGCATTTCGATGAGCGGCGCGGTAATTTTCCCACCAATTAGCAGCAATCCCCTTGAGTTGGTGGGCAGCATACAACACCTTTTCATTGTCATTGCACTGGGCTAGGACCAACTTCCTTTCCACATCCTTAATCCAATCATCTGCCTCCATGGGATCTACGGATCCAGCAAAAGTAGGAGGCCTTGTCCTCATAAATTCTCCCATCTTAGACTGGGGAGCTTGGTTGGGTGCCTGCGGAGCTTGCTGCACTTGGTTCTGCGCCAAAGCTTGAAGTAGTTGCAGTTGCATGGCCATCATCTGCTCCAAATTAGGGGCTTGTGCAGGAGGTGGTGGAATATTGTTCTCTGGCTGATTGTTGGCATCACGGCTGCTGTCAGGGTTGCTCCTTGTGTTCACCATCTGAAGCGGTTTCAGTAGAAGGTAAGAGGGAATTAGCAAAGGTAAGAGATTCAGGGAGACTAAGCCACATCCCAAACCAACACACAAGAAAGAAATAGGCATTTCAATTTTTAGCAAAAGAACTTTTATTGAAACCAACCTAGTTTTAAGAATGGCTGTACCACAGTGCACTTAGGCTTGGTACAGTCCATCTAGCACACCAAAACATAATAAAACGTTCTAATAATGCGGACATTTTATTTGGGTACTACTGACTCAAAAGACTACTAATCCTCTCCAAAGATGCACTCCTCAGGGCCCTCCTCGGGTTCTTCTTCCGGTTCTTCCTCTGGTTCTTCTTCTGGTTCTTCTTCTGGTTCTTCTTGCTCATTTACGTGATGTCGTGAGCAATCACAAGCGGTCGAAACACGGGGACGGTTGCGACTGAAGGCAGTCGAGCGCGAGCGGGAAGGGGAAGGCTTGCGCTTCGTGAGGATGATGACGGGTGGCTGACTGGGGCGATGCACCTTCTTGCGTGCTGTGAGCCTGGTACGGAGTCCTGCAGGTCGTAATGGTGCGCGGTTGTTGGGGACGGCAGCTGGCACTGGCGAAGACGGCGTGTAGTCTGGTACAGCTTTGAGACGTCTTAGTCCAAACTCGTCTGTCTGGTCCCGAAGAAGCTGTGCGCGGAGAGTGTCGGAGTGCTGATAACTGGAAGTGAGAAGCATCCGGAGTTGTCCTATTTCCTCTTGAGCTCTAGCATAAGTGACTGCCATCGCCTGGGTGAGCTGCACCTGATGTGACAGTCGAGGGTCGTCAACTGGAATGTCAAAAGGATCTGGATACCTCTGTCCTGCTCGAGGGTTGATGAAGAAGCAAAAAGGGGACTGATGTACAGCATCCTTGTGCAAATGACACAACTCGTCAATGGCGAGACGTGCTGCATCCTGGACAGCGTCGAAACAGCGGGACCGAGGGTGTTTGATTGGGTATTTTTGGGAGTTGAATTCCCCATCCCGTGCATACAGGAATACCTCCATCGACCACAAGTCTCGATCCAGGATCCGTGTCTTCCGTCCCCTGAAAATGGGCGGCTGACGGTACTCCAAGCACTGCATCAACTGTCGGAGAAGGCTAGCGAAATCTCCAGCATCCTCCCCATGTGAGTAGTAGTCCCACAGGGCAGCGGCCATCTACAAAGTTGAGTAACAGAAAAGATTAGTAAAAAGTTTTCAAAAGGGAGTGTAAAGACAAGAACGGAATACTAGAAAGAGGAGAGTAGAAGCAAAGAAACTTATGTATTTTTAACATACTTTTTATAAATACAAATCCTTAGGGTTTTGCCATTCTTAATCTAGGTCACGTCCTACAGTCAAATTGGCTCTGATACCATCTCTGTCGGGACCCCGGATTTCCGAACCCGGACCCTCTGTGTATTACTGCACTAGTCCCAGATCAAAGCTAGTGCACACAGTTAAACAGAATGGAAAACATCACCAACAGCGATTTATTACAATAATTGAGAGTAACGACCGAAAGGTCTCCTTATTACAATAGAGGTTTAAGACCTCGCACACACGAAACACAGCGGAAGCAAAAGATAACTCGATGACGACCCATCAATACGCCACAGGCAATTGACTGGGGAAGCGCGACCTAGTTCTCCGGGAAGAATCCATCGCAGCCACACGCGAAGCAGTAGTCGTAGTCACCTTCTTGAGCTTCAACTTCCTCTGAGATTTGTTTTTGAGTGTAGCATGTGAGTACATAAAGTACTCCGCAAGTCTTGGGAAAAATGCATAGATGCAAGGCTTGACAAAGGAAGGCTATATGGCTCTTTTAGCACAAAGCAACATTTTAAATTACCATTAATCAAATTCAAAGGCATCAAGTTAATCAAATAAATGTTTTAACAGAACTACATTAACTTAATAGTGAAGGTTCCATCCACCAACACTAGATAACAAATTTTAAAGTTTCGGGTTCCATTCACCCTCTCTGGCTCCAACCGCCAGAATACCCTTCCAAGAGTTCCCTCCACTCTCGGAACACAAATTCTTGATTTTTAAAACCAAAACCAGAAATCTACCATGTGAATGCATTCCTTGCCCGCCCTTGACCGTAGGCACGGCTATTCGAATAGTCTTACACTCTGCAGAGGTTATACAACTTTACCCACAAGAGATAAATTATCCTAAAAGTCAACACGCTTCCTTTGGCATGAGACCCAGATAAAATATCACAAAGCCTTTACCTTACTCTAATCTAGCTAGATACCACCCGCTGAGGTTTCACCGCAGGTAGGCTAACTGCCCGAACCGAAGCCCCCTCTTGCGCCATATGAGTACAGTAAATCTCTGTCCCTCACTGTGGATAACCAGTCCATCTCTGGCACCCACTTTCCACTGGTGGCACCTAAACTAGACTATCATAAGTTAGTCAGCTAGGTCGTACCCATATAGACTTGTGGTTGTACGGTTAATGCTCAGTCTGGACAAACACAAGCGTCGGTCCTTAATTGACTAGGGTGGAACATACACTTAACAAGATCTCGTGCTAACTGCACCAAGCCAAACCAACCATCCACCCTAATCTAAATCAACTTTGACATTTTATTTTATTTTAAAAGATCAGTGGCAACTCCAATTACCACTACATTTACAAACACAAGGGTTCAATAATAAATATTAGTTTCCCATTTTCAAGATTTAAGAAATATTCACTAGCATGGCTAAGCATTGTACTACCACTCTAATATCAACAAGTAATTATAATACTCTCATTAATGAGACAAAGGAAATTCTATGGTGACAAGAGTACATGGCATTCAACTTCAATGGAGGGCATAGCAAGTTGGAATAACTAGTTCCTAGAGATTTGAACTAATATTTTATGTAAATAGCAATGCACATAATTTAAAATAGTTTGAAAACATTTCAAATCATGGGTTCAAGATAATCAAAGGAGACTTGCCTTCTTGCAGATTCTCTGGGTCTTCTTGCTGTTGGGTGGAGTGATCGTCGACAACGTTGGAATCTACGCGATAGAAACGAAGCAAACCAAACAAATAATTACAAAAAAAATTCAAATAAAATCCAAAAATTCAAAAGAGGCCATATTTGGGTAGATCATGATTTTATATGAATTTAGAAATTTGAATGGCTGAAATTGGAGTTAAAACGAGAAAGTTATGATCATTTGAAATTCTCAGTTTGAATAAATCCAGAAATTCGAAAATTTCTGACAGGTGGGACCCACTGGGATATTTAATTTTTAATCTTTTATTTTATTCCGAGAATCTGACAGGTGGGACCCACTGACCAGTAGACCCTCTGCGGTCACTGACATGTGGGACCCCTCTGCCAGTGACCTCATCTGCCTTGGTCACTGACAGGTGGGACCCACTGGGATCTGGACCCACTTGTCAGAGGCTGGCGCAGACAGATGGGACCCAGGCGGCAGTGGCCCACACAGACGGCTGCCGCTGACGGTGGGACCCACTTGTCAGCGCGGAAAATAAACGAAAAACTCAACCCAGCGCGCGGAGCCGAAGGCTCGAACGCGCACCGGGGAGTTGAAATCGCGCGCTGCTAACCAGAGGGGAGGGGGAGGCTTTGCCTACCCATAAAGGGCAGCAAATCCCTTTGAGGGATACCTTCGGGTGGCCCGGGCAGCGATGGTCGGAGGCGACGGCGCCGGCGGCGAGGATGGGCCGGAGAGGTTCAGGCGGTGCGTAGATTGTAATCTGCGTGCGAAGGGGGTTTGGTTGGAGGAGTTGGTGAGGTCCGGGGATGAACGGAGACGGCCGGCGGCGAGGGAGCAGCGGAGGCAGCTCGGGTGCTCCGGTGCGACGACGCTCCGGCGACGGGAAGAGGTGGCCGAGGTGCCCAGGAGATCCGCCGATGCTCGGAGAATCTGCAGGTGGCGGCTACAGGCTCCGGGGAGGTCTGAGGCGGCGGGGAGAGCTCGTCGGAGTTGGGCGGGGCTCGCGGAGAGAGAAGCTCGGCTGCGGGGCGTCTCAGGGCTCCGGAGAAGAGGTGGAGGGTGCTGGGAGGTGGTGCGGGGAGAGGCGAAGGCCGAGGGGCTATTTATAGGGCTCGGGGAGGGGTGAGGCAGCGGGAATTCCTCGCCGAAGTCGACGGCCGAGGCTGATTCAAATTTGGGGATAAGCCGTCGGAGGCAACGCGGAGCTCCGGGCTTTTAGGGGATAAGACGCTTATCCCCCCGGTAGTTTGAATCCGCGTTCAATTCGAAGAAAGAGGCCGAGTTCGAGCGGGATTCGGTCGCCGGATTCTTCGGGAGAGAGAGAAAGGGAAGAGGAGTCCGGCGTCCGCGCGGAGACGACGGAACTGACCAGCGGGGCCCGCAGTCAGCGAGAGCGGGGCGCGTGGTGCGGATGGCGGCCACGTAACTCCGATGCAGATCGGGCGGCGGGCGCGCTTAAGTGGGAGGGAGCGGTGGATTGAGGCCGGGCGCGAAGACGCGGCTCATCCGAGCCGTCCACGCGTCGGGCGAGGAGGAGGGGAAGGCGGGGCCGAGGCTGACGGGCCGGGCCCGCTAGGCAGCGAGGGAAGGGGAGGGGTGGCCTGGATTTGGCCGAGCGGCGACGTGGGCGGTCCTGGGCCGTCCACGCGTCGGCTGGAGGGAGGGGGATGAGTTTTTATTTTCGATTTTGATTTTATATTTCCAGAAAATGCTAAGTAATTATTTAGGCCTCAGAAAAATATGAAAATACCTCCAAAAATTCCAGAAAAATTCACAGAAGCTCCTGGACACATTTTGGACTAAGTAAAATTATTTCCAGCTATTGATGGTATTTAATTTTTATACTTTAAATTAATTTTAAATATTAAAAATAGGTTTTAAATTCCAGAAATTCAGAAAAGCCAAATAAATTTCCAATTACCTTAAAATAATTAACTTGAATTTAATTTTTTTCCAAAAAGCAAAATTTTGGGATGTGACAAAGTGCTCCTCAAATTGGTTGAGAAGAACTTTGGCAAGGATACATGGGAGATGTTCAGGACAATGTACATGAGCGCAGATCATGTCAAGGAGACGAAGATCTAAACTTTGAGGAGTGACTTCAAGGTGATTTGCATGATGGAAAGCAAATCGGTGGATGATTTCGCCATGAAGTTGACAATGATTGCCAATAGTATCCGAGCATTGATCGAGCAAGTGGAGGAGACCACCATCGTCCGTAAATTCTCTGAGCGGTTCCGGTAAAATCCTTGTCAATCGTAATGTCAACCGAGCAATTTAGTGATCTAAAGTCCATGTCCGTTCAGAAGCTATTAGCCTTTGAGGAGAGGGTTCTAAACTATAGTGACAAGGAGCAGCATTAGCATCTGTTACTCACACACTCAGAGTGAATGGCACATAGGAACAAGAACGAAGGAGGAGAATCTTCCTTCAATTCGAAAGGACACGGCAGTAATGACAGCAAAAGTAGTGGACGCAGAAGAGAACGTGATCATGGCCATGGATGAGGCAAGGGTGATCGTGATGACACCTTACCATCTACTGATGCCAAATATGGGTTTGGAGGTGGCAAGGATAAAAGAAAGATTAAGTACTTTAACTATGATATTTACAGTCACTATGCATCTGAGTGTTGTAAGGCTTGCTGCAATCATGATTGGGATAAGGAGGCTAATCTCGCCCGAGCACAGGACAATGACCCTGCCTTGCTCCTTTTCATGCATGCACAGGAAGCACATAACATGGTTGCGATGAACGAGGAGAAGGTGACGCCAAGACCACAACATCATTAGCCTTGGACAGCTTGCAGAAGATGGTTGCTGGGTGGTTTTCTACGAGCGCAACAGTAGACTTCTCATAAATGTAAAAATATCCAATAACAGGTTGTACAAATTCTGCTAGAGACAGGAAACCCAATGTGTCTGATGGCTAGTTTGGAGGAGCCTGCATGGCGGTGGCATGCACGGTTAGGGCATGTGAATTTTTATGCCCTAAAGTAGATTGCAGAGAAGGAGATGGTACTAGGCTTTCCCAAGATTGACCACCCAATGCAACTGTGTGAAGGTTGTTTGGTTGCCAAGCAAACTAGAAGTCCATTCCCATCACAGGCGCATCAACAGGTAGAGAAGCCGTTGCTGGCCCATAACTCCACATACACGTGCTAGTAACAAGTACTTCATAATCTTTGTTGATGATTTTAGTAGATATATGCGGGTGCACATGTTGAAATCCAAGGATGAGGCTCTTGTCGCATACAAGAAGTACAAAGTGCTAGTCGAGAACGATCTTGGGCTCAAGGTGAACGTCCTCAGATCAGATCATGGAGGCAAGTTCCTATCATGTGAATTTGGCATGTCCTGCGATGCTGAAAAGATAGCCAAAACTTTATGACACCGCATTCACCACAACAGAACGTCCTCAGATCAGATCATGGAGGCAAGTTCCTATCATGTTGTGGAATGCCATACCTATACCGTGTTGTCCATGGTGAGGAGTTTACTCAAGAGCAAGCATGTACCTGCAGTAATGTGGGTGAAGCGGTGGTGCGATACGTGGTGTACCTTCTGAACCGTGTGTCAACCAAGGCCCTAGTTGGGGTCATGCCATATGAAGCTCGAACTAGAAAGAAGCCATGCATTGAGCACTTGCAAGTGTTCAGTTGCATCGTGCATGCCAAGGTTGTAAAGCCACACTCAAAGAAGATTGACGACAACAACACTACCACGGTGTATCTCATGCGTGAAACCTGGCAGCAAGGCTCACCAATTTTATGATCCTCACCAAGTGAAACTTCACATTAGTCATGATGTGGTGTTCGAGGAAGGAAAGGAGTGGCTGTAGAATGATGACATCACCAACGATGTAACTAACGTTCCTTGGACTTCGTTTGCTATCTTTGGTAACACATGTGTAGATGAGATTGGTCAAAATGAGGGGCAGCAGGACTGTAGGATCAAGGATAACTGACTAGAGGAGGGGGGCAATAGGAGGTTAAAAAATTATCTAGCCTTGTAATAACAATTACCATGATTTTAGTATAGTAGGATTTTAGAGCAATTGAAACCTACACAATTCTAGTATGTCTAAGGCACTACAAGCTCAATTCTCTACACAAATAGTTCTAGCACAAATAAATATGACAATCACAATATAATAGAAATAAAAGAGCAGAAAGAAGAGACAAAGAGATAACCAATTTACGCATGATGTTTTACTGTGGTGATCGGAAACTTGCTGGTTTCCACTAATCCACATTGAGGAAAGCCCAAGTGATTGGACCAGCTCCACTAATTAAGCCTCAGCTTCTCAACCCACTAATGGTTGACCTTCCTCCACTTCGAAGATGGTGGACACCAAACCACTCACATGTTGGCGCTGGGCTTCTTCACAACCTTCTTGAAGAAGTTACCACACAAGCTCCCGCCAAGCTGTCCAGGTGCCGACAAGCACCAAGAGTACAAAATCATAGCTTTGCTTGACGACAATCAAGCAAAAAACATTCTACCTAGATTTACGAAGCTTTTGTGCTCCAGAAGTACCGTTTAAGTTGCGATACCACCACTCTACAGTAGTACCACCGTTGAAACTCCGATACTTCTGTTTTCCACAGAGACAAAGTGACTCCGAGGGTGCTCTCTGGAAAAATATTCTACTCGATTTGACAGAACTTTTGGAAAGCGGAAGTACCGCCGTTTGCACTCTAGTACTTCCGATTGTCCAGATAGAGCATAGATTTGCTATCAATTTTAGTTTTAAGAGAATGCATGATCCTAAATTGATCCAATGGCAAAAGAATATGCTATCAAGTTACTAGCCATGATCCCTCTTAATAGTACAACATTTATTCTACAATCCAGTCTTCCACCCTTTTTCCTAAGACCAGTAAAAACGAAAAGAGATCCTAGTATACATATACCTTTATCTTGAGCCACTTTGATCTTCATGTTGACCCTTAGCATGCATCTCATCATATTTTTTGGGACTAAATCTTTTAAACACTCAATAAACATGTTAGTCCCATATTCACATAAATTCATTAATTACCAAAACCATTTTTAGGGGGTCTAGATGCTTTCAATCTCCTCCTTTTTGGTAATTGCTGACAATACAAATATTATGTGAGTGAATAAAGTTTTAAATATACCACTTGTTTGAAAACTAGTTGTATATTCCCCGTCGAGGAGGTCCAAGGACACACGGCGCTCGTCTTCGGGTGCTTGGACGAGGACCCTTCGCGAGCCGGCCTTGATTTCCTCGGGCGTCACCGCTTCGTCACCGAAAAGGAGTTTAAACGGCGTGAATCCTGTCGGGCGTGTTACCGTTGTGCGAAGCGACCATAGAACGCTGTGAAGCTCGCTTGGCCCACTTGCCCTTCGGCAATCCAACCAGGCGCTTCTTGATGGCGGCGGAAATGGCGCCATTCGCCCGTTCGACCGCCCCGTTGGACTGGGGATGGCCCACCGAGGCGAATCGGAGGGTGATGCCCATGCTGCCACAATAATCTTTGAAGAGGGTGGCGTCGAACTGCAGGCCATTGTCGACCGTGAGCTCCCGAGGCACACCGAAGCGACATATGATGTTTTGCCATAGGAAGCGCTGTATGGCCGCAGAAGTTACTTTGGCCAGAGCGATTGCTTCTGGCCATCTGGAGAAATACTCCAGCGCGACTACCACGAACCGGAGGTCCCCTGGAGCTCGGGCAAGTGGTCCTACTATATCGAGACCCCAGCGCGCCAGTGGCCACACCGGGGGAATTGGGTTGAGGCTTGTCGGGGGCCTGCGGATGATGCGCGCCATCCACTGGCACCCTTGGCACCGACGGATGAGGCCCTGGGCGTCGGTGATGGCAGTCGGCCAGTAGAAGCCTTGTCTGAACGCCTTGCCGACTAATGACCTCGGCGCCAGGTGGGATCCGCACACGCCCGCGTGGATTTCCGCCAAGAGTTCCTTTCCCTCCGCAGTCGAGAGGCAACGCAGGAGCGGCGCGCAAACCCCTTTCTTGTAGAGTGTCCCTTCGAACACCTGGAAGGACCGTGCGCGGTGCTGCAAGCGTCGCAGTTCGGCAGGGTCCTCCGGCTCGGCGAGACCTTGTAAGAAATTGAAAATGGGCTCTCGCCAATCTCCTGGCCGATCAATGCGGTGGACAAGTGCCGCGTCCCGGTTGTCCTGCGCGATGGCCGCCTTTGCTAACACCTCGTAGAATGCCCCCTCGGGGGGGGGGGGGCAGTTGCTGGCTGGCCGCCTTGGCGAGGGCGTCGACTTGCTCATTCTCCGCCCGGGGGATGGCCTTGACGGTGACACCCAAAAAGTGCCTTTCCCTCGCCCTCACCGCCGCGAGGTATTTGGCCAACTCAGGGTCCTTGGCTTGATATGACTTGTCCAAATGGCCGGCCACCAAGCGCGAGTCGGTGCGGACAAACACCCGTCTCGCGCCGACTGCCTTGAGCTTTGCCAGACCAAAGAGCAGTGCCTCGTATTCAGCCGTGTTGTTGGTGGCGGGGAAGGCAAGGCGCGCCGAGTACAGCAAATGCTGTCCCTCGGGCGTGATGATCACCGCCCCTACACCCGCGCCGGCGACGCTGTAAGCTTCGTCGATTGTAAGCGTCCAGACAGGATCATCGTGCGTCTGGCCGGGTTGGGCCGGCGGGGTCCATTCGGCGAGAAAATCCGCCAGGACTTGGGATTTAATTGCCGTCCGCGAAGCATACGTCAAGGAGAAGGGAGCGAGCTCGGCGGCCCATTTACCGATACGCCCTGTGGACTCCTTGGTATGTAGCATCTCTGCCAGGGGGAATGAGGAAGGCACTGTGATCGGGTGAGCCAGAAAATAATGCCGAAGCTTCCTAGAGGCCATGACCAGCGCGTAGGCGAGCTTCTCAAGCTCCGTGTATCTTGTCTTGGCGCCTTGAAGGGCTTCAGAGACAAAGTAGATGGGTCGCTGCATGGCGCCCTCCTCTAAGACGAGGACGGCGTTGACCGCGGTGGCTGACGCGGCCAGATAGAGCAGGAGGGGAGCCTCTGGTGCTGGGGCGACCAGAGTGGGGAGGCTTGCCAGGTGCTGCTTGAGCTTGTCGAGGGCCTTCGCGCAGTCTCCGTCCCAACGAAATCCATCATACCCGCGAAGTGTCTTGAAGAACGGCAGGCCCCGCTCCGCCGCCCTGGAGAGGAAGCGGCTTAATGCTGCCATGCGGCCCGCGAGCCTCTGAACCTCCCTCGTTGTCTTGGGCGGCTCCATACCCAGGATGGCGTCTACTTTGTCGGGGTTCGCCTGGATGCCCCGCCCGGACACGAGGAAACCTAGGAGTTTGCCCGCCTGTACCCCGAAGACACACTTGTCGGGGTTGAGCTTGATGCCCGCCTTCCGGAGGTTGTCGAAGGTCTCCTGGAGGTCCCGGCCATGTAGAGCAAATTGCCGAGTTTTGACCACCATGTCATCGACATAGGCTTCGACGTTCCTCCCAAGCTGGGCGGCCAGGGCAATGGCGACGAGTCGGGTGACGGTAGCGCCTGCATTCTTCAAGCCAAAGGGCATTCTGACGAAGCAGAACGTCCCAAGTGGTGTGATGAAACTGGTCTTCTCCTCGTCGTCTTCGGCCATGTATACCTGGTGGTAGCCGGAATAGGCGTCCAGGAAACTCATGAGTTCGCACCCAGCAGTGGCGTCAACCAGCTGATCGATGCGCGGCAAGGGGTAGTTGTCCTTCGGGCACGCCTTGTTGAGTGCCGTGAAGTCGATGCACATGCGCCAGGCCCCTCTTGCCTTTTTGACTAGCACCGGGTTAGCGAGCCATTCTGGATGGTGGACCTCGCGGATGACCCGGCGCGAAGAAGCTTCGCCACCTCTGCTGTGGCCGCCTGCTGCCGATCCATCGACATACGCCGGAGCCTTTGCTTGACCGGCTTGGCGTCGGGGCGGACCGCCAAACGATGCTCGATTACTGCTCGGTCTACGCCCTTGATGTCCTCCGGGGACCATGCGAAGATGTCAACGTTGTTCTGAAGCACTCGGAGCAGCTCCCGTTCGACCCCCGGCGGGAGCCCCTTGCCAATGGACACAAACTGCCCCTCCGCCTGGAGCGGCACCTTCTTGACGCCGCCTTCGGGCCGAGGCTTGGGCGTCCACCCGGGAGCGGAGGGCCCATCACCGGGCGCGCCGGAGAGGGCATGCACCGGGCGATGCGGGACGCGGCTGCCGCCTTCGGCACGTCTGGCCAAGTCCTGGTCGCCGAAGATGGTGATGACACCCTTCGGGCCCGGGAGCTTTACACACAAAAAGGCGTGGTGCGGGATTGCCTCGAAAGAGTTGATGGCGGGTCGCCCTAGTATGGCGTTGTAGGGGTGCGGGATATCCACGACATCGAAGGTGACATGCTCGGTCCGGATGTTACCTTTGTTGCCCTCCTGACGGAAAGTGACAGGAAGGGACACGTGCCCCAGGACCTGCAGCGGTTGACCCCCGAAGCCTTGAAGTGGAGCTCCTGGCTGCTCTAGCCGGCTTCAGGGGATTGCCATGCGGTCGACGGCTTCTGCGAATAAGATGTTCGCGGAGCTTCCCCCGTCGACAAGGACGCGCCTGACTTCACAGCGTGCTATGTGGGCCTGGATGACTAGAGGGTCTTGGTGAGGGTACTCCACGCCCCTGGCGTCGTTCAAGTCGAAGGTGATGTTGCGGGGCGGCATCCACAGTTGCGGCTGCTCCCCGGGGGCTTTTGAAGAGGAGCCTCCGGTGATGACGCTGACGGTGCGATGCTGCGCGCCCTCCGTTGCGGTGGCCCGTATGGGGCTATCCCTTGGGTGCCCTACGTGGGCTTCGGCGGGGGGACGAGTAGGCGGAGTCCGAGACCTCCGCAGCTCCATCACCGCGATGCATGCCCTTGTGTAATGATCGCCGTAGCCGTGTACCTCGCACCACTTGCCATAGTGCAGGAGCTCTTGCTCTGCGTGGGGTTGGCTTCCGTAGTCAAATCCGCCATCCGATGCCCGGTCCCCCCTCCGTGAGGCGGGGTCGGGTCCTTGGCGGGCGCTCTCGGTGGCGAGGACATGGTGGGCCGCCTGCGACCGGCGCTGGCGGCGCCGAGGTTTAGGCCTGCACCGTGAGGAGCCTTCCTGTACCTCGGCCTCCTTGCCTCGGGGAGGGCCTCCTCGGGGCTTTCGGCTACGGCCCAGGTTCGAGGAGGGACCACCCACCCTGACCTCGCGCGGGGGGTGCTCCTCACGGGCGAGGCCGGGGGCGGTGATGCTGCGTCTTCGCGCATCCTCCTCCGCCCGCGCATACCCGTCCATTTTGTCGAAGAGCTTGGCAACTGTCGTGATTGGCCTCCGCGCGTTGTATTCGGCCATCGGGCCCGAGCGAAGGCCCTGTATGGCTGCATTAACGACTGTGGTTTCATTAACATCGTTTACCTGGCCTCGAATCTTGTCGAAGCGCTTGAAGTTGCCCCGGAGCGTCTCCGAGGGTCCTTGCTTCACGGCGAAGAGCTGGTCCGCATTGATCCGCTCGACATAATGTCCTTGAAAGTTGCTACGAAGCCGGTCGCGAAGCTGCTCCCACGCGTAGATGGAGCCCGGCTCTATGGTAAAAAACCAAGAGAGCGCCACTCCGTGCAGTGCGAGGGGGAGTCCCTTCGCCTTCGCGGTGTCGTCTCCGCCCGCGGCCTCGATCGCGGTTTCGTACATGCGCACGAACTCGCGAGGATCCGTGTCACCTTTGTACGGGTTGGTGATGCGAGGGAACTTGAAGTCTTCGGGCCACGCCGCCTGCTGCAGCCCCGCCGAAAGCGGAGATTCCGGATCTACGCGTCTCAGCGGGACACGGCTAGACGTGGGGGCTTCGCGGCTGTCCACCTTCTCTGGCGTGGGCTCGGGCGCGACTACCGGCGCGACCTGCTGGCTCCGAGCCTCTTGTATATCTCGGACGGTCCCGCGAAGGTCCCCGAGTTCCTGCTGGAACGCGTTGAGGGCCACTAGTAGGGCGCTTTCCACCGCAGGTGTCGTTGGGGCCGCCGGAACGCCCAGTGGACGGGCTGGTGCAGGGACCATCGCCTCACGATCTCCAGATCCGCCGGATGGTTCGTTGCGGCTACCCCCGGCCGTCGGATCTGCGCTACCGGCAAGAGTGGCGGGGGCTGTCGTTGCAGTGCCAGCGACGGGGTTAGGTGTCGTCGTAGCGGTGCTGGCGGGGTCGGTTGTTGCCGCGTGGGCGTCGACGCCCGCGACCACGGCGCGTACGCCGCCGCCAACTCCTTGGGCGGCCGATGCCGAAGCCCTGGTGCTCACGCGCTGCTCCGACCCATCCGTCTTCTTTCCCTTCGCCGCCGCTGGTGAAGCTCTCTTTGGTGCCATCTTTTTTCCTTCGGTCTTCAGGCTTGTCTTCGTCCTCCCCACGGACGGCGCCAACTGTCGTGGCTACAGACCAAACAGAGAGAGAGATGGTAGTGGAGAGTGATGAAGATAAGTGTAATGGCCTGGGTCCTCCCCATGGCTCACTCATATATATATACACATGAGGAGTGCTTTTACAGATATACACTTACATCTGGTTATCCCCTCTGGGGGCAGTTATGTCATTACACATGGCCTATTCTGGGCCTTATAATCTCCTACCAGGCCTGCTGGGTTTAGGTGGGGGCCACCCCTACGACACTTGTAATGTCTCACATGAGTTTTAGAGAATTTGTTGCTTTTAAAGTCAATACAAGGAAAGCTCCCCCTAAACATGTGCATATAAATGAGAGAAAATTTTGCAAGCACATGTAATGATTTTTTAGAACATTTGGTGGAATTTTACTTGTTTATTGACCTTGAGGGAGAAAAAAAATAATAATTGAGCATAAGATGCAAACACTTTAAAATTCATCATAGGCATAACATTGAGATGCTTTGATGAAAGAGATATACTTAGATCATCCTTTGGCTTGATGTCTCCAATTTGCACGTTCTCCATTGCTCACCTTAGTCTTTCATCACCTACATAATCCAAATTCTCTTGCTCTTCTTGAGAGCCATTAGTTTCATCAAATTGAACATTGAATGATTCTTCAACTAAACTGGAATTTTTGTTGAAGACTCTATAAGTTGTACTATTGGGAGAATAACCAAGTAAAAATACTTCATAATATCGACTTTGAAATTTGGAAAGCCAAACACCCTTTCTCAAGATATAGCATTTACATCCAAATACTCTAAAGTAAGAAATGTCCAGTCATCCAAATACTCTAAAGTAGAAAATATTCGGTCTTCTTCTAATGAGAAGCTCATAGGAAATCTTTTTTCCAAAGACGATGCAAATAAAGACGATTTATAGCATGACAAGTGGTGTTAATAGCTTCCACCCAGAATTTATCAGAAGTATTATATTCATCTAGCATTATCCTAACCATTTCAATTAATGTTCATTTTTTCTTCTCTACAACTCCATTTTCCTCAAGAGGGTAAGTGGTGGAAATCTCATGCTTTATTCCAAGTTCATCACAAAAATCTTCAATTTTAGTATTTTTGAACTCGAAACCATTGTCACTTCTTATTTTATTTATTTTGAAATCAAATTCATTTTGGGTCCTTTTTGAATAAATTTTGAAAGTGTTAGAGGTTTCACTCTTGTCATTTAATAGGAATACCCATAGCAAATTGAAATTTAATGTTTCTACTAGAGATACATTTGAAATGGAAAGGTCATTAGAAATAGCAATTTTACACAATCTAAGTACATTTCCTTAGCTATTGTCCCCAAATGTGATTCTCTCATTGCTCCTATTTTCAAATGCGCTGAACATCTTCCGGTCTCTGGTAATATGTTGAGTACACCCGCTATCAAGCACCCAATGCCGTCCACTGGTCTTGTAATTCACTTACAAAAAAACAATCATGTTCTTTTAGGTACTCAAATTTGTTTGGGTCCTTGGAGGTTAGTAACCAAGGATTTGGGCACCCAAATAGCATTCTTTTTAGTGCCTAAAATTGAAGTGCCAATAAATCTAGCAATGACACTACCATTTTTGGATTTCTTGAGCATATAGCAAAAGTCAAATAGTCCAATACAAGGAGTCTTACCCATAGGATAGTTTTATTGCACATGTCCTAATTCCTCCTAATTCCCGGCACTTTTGATAATACTTACTATTTTGCCTCACAAATCTTATGAGCTTGTTTGCCAGTTTCTTACCTTTCTTGAGTATATACCCAATACCTTCCTTATTGAATGAGCACCTTTGATCACTCAACAACTTGTCAAGGGTAATCTTACCTTTGAAGCACCTTTTCAAGCTTTTACTAATGAGCTTAACATTACATGATTTAGCCATTGTATAATTAGAATCAATATTAGAAGAACATGGCATTGTAAGAAAGTCATTACATGACGTAGATATGCTAGCTCTAGTAATTTTTACACTAGGCATTTCATTTGAAATATCACAAGTAATATCAATGCTAGTGCATGATTTGCTTTAATGTTCTTGGACAAGCAAGTTATGAGCTTCCTTTAGCTCCTCATAAGATTCTTTAAGAGAGATATGCTCTCTCTTTAAAACCTTAATTTTTGACTTTTCTTTTCCAAAAAATTCATTCAATTCAATTAGCATATCCATAAGTTCATCATAAGAGGACTCATTATCATCGAGAGATTTTACTTTTTCTCCTTTTGCCATAAGGCATGTTAGAGATGAGAAGAGTAGGGGTGAAAAATGGTAACGGATAATTCGTTTTATTTGATATTTATATCCGAGAAAACACGAATGTGGTAAGCAAAATCCGTATTAAAAAATGTTTGTATTCGTATTCGAGAATATTTGTATCCGTATTTGAGAATATTTGTATTTGCATTCGTATTTTAAAATATTCGTATCCGTATTCGAGACTATTCGATTTGTATTCGGTCCATTTCTAGAACCCATAAAAAATCTGTACGAATTTTGTGATTCAAAATTTAAATTTAGGCGGTTTAAAACCAGTAACCGGTCAAAAATCGGTGAGAAATCAACAAAACCACTAGGAATCTGTTTTATCCGATATTCACATTTGAGAAAATCCACATTCAAAAATATCCATATTCGTATTCGAGAATATTTGTATCCGTATTTGAGAATATTCGAATTCATATTCATATTTGTTTTAAAAATATGGATTCATATTCGTATGTGAGACTATTTGACCGTATCCGAACCGTTTCCACCCCTAGAGAAGAGTGATTGTGCTTCTTCGATGGCAATACCGACAAGTCCCTTCTCCTTAGGAGACTCATTCTCACTTGAGTCAGAGTCGGTGTACTCCTTATCGAAATCACACTGTTCACTGTGGACTTCTTTTTTGCCATCCTTTTGATGCTTCTTAAAAAGCTTCTTTTTACCATTAAAGTTCTTTTTCTTGGATGACTTCTCCTTGTTATCCTTCTTTGTGGGGCATTGAGAGACAATATGCCCCTTCTCATCGCACTCATAACAACAAATGTTGCTATAGTGCTTGTTGTTGTTGTAGAAATGCTCCTCATTCACCTTTTCATGACTAGCGCTTCGAGATGAGTGCCTTTTCATGAATTTGTTCATTCTCCTTACAAGGAGAGCTAACTCCCCTTCGTAGTCCTCCACATCGTCATCAGACTCTTCACTTGACACCTCTTTAGCCTTGAAAGCGGTGATCTTCTTGCCCTTAGAGGACGATTGCTCCAAGGGCTCTTCCTTGCCCTTCTTGTACAACTCATTGATTATGAGGTTGCCCAAGAGTTGTGTTGGCATCATCCTTGTCAACTCAGGTGAGTTGAGAAAGAGTGTCACCAATGTATCATATTTCTCTGGCAAAGCCCTAAGCATCTTCCTCACAATATCAACATCGGTTAGAGTAGTGCCTAGGCCTTTGAGCTCATTTACAATGTTGTTGAGGTGAGAATATATTTCATTTATGTCCTCATGAGGCAACATTGTAAATGTCTCATACTTGATCCGAAGCCTATGCAATTTGGCTTCATTGATCGTAGATGTTCCCTCATGGATTTTCGAGAGGGTAGTCCAAATAACATGAGCGATTTCTAAATTGCTCTATCTATTGAACTCATCCGTGTTCAAAGCTCCAAATAGAGCATTCATAGCTTGAGCATCTAAATGAGCATTACATCCATCTTGTTCTGTGGGATGTAGTGGCTCAATAGGCATGAGATAACTTTCATTTACAATTTTTCATATGCTCGGACTCATGACCTTAAGATAAATGGACATTTTAATTTTTCAATATGAATAATTTGAGCCATCAAAAAGAGGTTCCTTTCCTATAGCGATCCCCCCTCATTGGCCATCCTTTCTCTCTAGACGGTTAAGTCTAACAAATGATAGACCAAGCTCTATAGCACTTGTAGGATCAAGGATAATTGACTAGAGCGAGGTGAATAGGAGGATAAAAAATTATCTTGCCTTCTAATAACAATTACCATGATTTTAGTATATTAGGATTTTAAAGCAATTGAAACCTACACAATTATAGTATGTTTAAGGCACTACAAGCACAATTCTTTACACAAATAGTTCTAGAACAAATAAATATGACAATCACAATATACTAGAAATACATGAGTAGAAAGAAACTTGCCTGTTTCCACTAATCCACGTTGAGGAAAGCCCAAGTGACTTGGACCAGCTCCACTAATTGAGCTCAGCTCCTCAATCCACTAATGGTTGTTCTTCCTCTGCTCTGAAGATGGTGGACACCAAACCACTCACAAGGCAGCGCTGGGCTTCTTCACAATCTTCTTAAAGAAGTCACCGCACAAGCTCCCGCCAAGCCATCCAGGTGCTAGCAAGCACCAAGAGTAAAAAATCACAGCTTGGCTTCATAGTAATCAAGTGCCAAAAGGATCAATCTAGAGATGAAATGCACTTGTTTTGGCTCAACCACCTCAAATGAATGCACAATGTGAAATTGAGGTATAGAGTGAATGCTCAATGCTCAAGAGTGTTCAATGGAGTCTTATGCAACTATCCTTGAGCAGATGGGAGAGTATTTATACCCTCACCAATCAAAACTAGCTGTTATAGGTCAATCCCTAAAAAAATCAAAGCGAGTGGAAGTACCCTCGTTCATTGGCCGGTGCTACCGCACCTGTTCCGACACAGCAGTAATGGCTATTTTAGAGCTCCTGAACTAGCCGTTGGAAGTCGGTGCGGAACTACCACCGTTTTAATCTCAGTAGTTCCGATATTCCGAAGCTCCAAAATTTTGGTGCGGTACTTCCATTTGATTCGAGGCCAAGAGTTAGCACTCTCTGAAAAAAATGTTTGCCCGGATTTACGGAGCTTCCATGCTCCGGGAGTACCATTTAAGGTTGCGGTACTACCGCTCTACGGTAGTTCCACCGTTGAAACTCCGGTACTTCTGTTTTCCACAGAGACAAAGTGACTCCGAGGATGCTCTCTGGGAAAAACACTCTGCTCGATTTGATGGAACTTTTGGAAAGTGGAAGTACTATCGTTTGCACTCTGGCACTTCCGATTGTCCAGTCAGAGCACAGATTTGCTATCAATTTTAGTTTTAAGAGAATGCATGATCCTAAATTGATCCAATGACAAAAGAATATGCTATCAAGTTACTAGCCATGATCCCTCTTAATAGTATGTCATTTATCCTACAATCCGGTTTTCCACCCTTTCTTCTAAGACCGGTAAAAATGAAATGAGATCCTATTCTACATATACCTTTGTCTTAAGCCACTTTGATCTTCATGTTGACCCATAGCATGCGTCTCATCATCATTTTAGAGACTAAACCTTTTAAACACTCAATAAATATGTTAGTCCCATATTCACATAAATTCATTAATTACCAAATCCATTTTTATGGGCCTAGATACTTTCAAGGAGGCCGTTCCACATGACCCGGTAGCACCGGGGTCACTAGGCAAGATACTGTTTTGGCTTCCCAGGTGTGACGATGCCAAACCCTATCACTGGCATGGAGGAGCCAGAGTGCACGAGTATGGTGACACCCATGGGTACACTAGAAGCCACAAGAGGCAGAATTGGCATGTGGCCTATCTCACCTATGAGTGGGCCTCACAAATATTGAAACCTCGATGATATCTATGCTACGTCTGAGGAGATTGATGGCGTGGATGAGTTGTACCTCCTAGCTACAGAAGAGCTAGTAGTTTATCGTGAGGCTGAACGAGAACAACATTGGTAGGAGGCGATGAAGAGCGAGCTTGAAGCCATTGAGAAGAGCAAGACTTGTATCTCACTGAGTTACCGCCTGGTCATAAACCCATTGTGCTAAAGTGGGTGGACAAACTGAAGAAGGACACAGATGGAAACATCGTAAGCTACAAGGCAAAATTATTTACGAAGGGGTACGTACAACGGCATGGGATCGACTTTGATGACGTATTCGCTTCTATGACATGACTCGACCCTTGCAACACAAAGTGAACAGGAAGCACACCACTTGGACATCAAGTCATTGTTCTTGAATGGTGGCCTCCAGGAGGAGGTGTATGTCACTCAGCCGGAAGGATTTGTGAAACGAGGAAAGGAGCACAAGGTGTATAAGCTCTAAAGGTGCTTTATGGGCTACGTCAAGCCTTGAGGGCATGGAACATTCGGCTAGATAAGAGTTCCAAGAACCTAAGGTTCATGAAGTGTCCACACGAGCAAGTCGTCTACAAGACGTGTAATAAAGGAAGAGTACTTGTTGTTGGTGTATATGTAGATGATCTCATTGTCACCGGCACAAGTACATGTGAAATTGAGAGATTCAAGCACAGATGAAGAGGGAGCTCAAGATGAGTTATCTCAGATTGCTTGCTTGCTACCTCGTGATAGAGTTAGAGGAGAAGGCGGGCTGCATCGCTCTCAAACAGACAGCGTATGCAAAGAACATCTTGTTGCAAGCTGGGTTGAGCGAGTGCAACCCAACAAGTTATGCCATGGAACCAAAGTTTAAGCTGGGGAAGGATGAAGATGGGCCTAAGTTGATGTGACAAAGTACAGAAGCATCATCGGAAGTTTTGGTACCCGACCAGACACTGTGTATGCAGTCGGGATGGTGAGATGGTACATAGAGATGCCAACTCAGCGACTCATGCAAGCCATAAAATGGATCCTCAGATATGTAAAGGGGACAACCGACTTTGGTCTAATGTATTCCAGAGGAGGAGGTGCGGAGAAGATTGCAGGTTACAACAACCTGGTAGGCGATGTGGATAACAGGAAAAGCACAAACGGCATGTTGTTATACTTAAACAGGAACATAGTCGCTTGTCGTATCAAAAATAGAAAAGTGTTGCCCTATCATCATGTGAAGCTGAGTTCATAGCTGTCGAGACCCGAATATACAAATTCGGACCTCTCTGTGTACTCTACACTAGTCCAGGATCATGTTAGTGTACACAGTAAAAACATATATAAAATATCAACCACACACAAATAACAATTAATTATCAAAGTTGAGACCTTATGGTCAAGTTACACTTTAAGAGCAAGAAGGGCTAACAGAACTAGCAGCGAAAACACAACGAAATGGAGTGACTATTCGACATGCCCACAAGCAATGGACTGGGAAGCGAAGTCCTATTCTGAGAAGTCATCGAAGTACCCTCCTTCACATACCTCTGGCTGGTATGGTTCATCTTCTTCAACTGAGCAAGTATGGATATAGCCATGAGTACATAGAGTACCCAGCAAGTCATTTATAATAATAATGCAATATAGTATGCAAGGCTTACCAAATGATGGCTGAGTGGTTGTTTTGTAGAAAGCAATAATTTAGCATAAATATAATAAATATATTTAAAGCAAACATTGAAACAAGTAAATAAATAATTAGTCAAAGGAATTAAATAGGCCACGAGTGAACCGACCATTCACCCAATGAACCAACTGCAAACTAACCATTTATGTAATGAATCACCAATAAACTAACCATTCACTCCCAACTTAATCCCAACCAAGTTTTATGAATTATCTACCCCTCGTATGGAATCACCAAGCATTGTCTATAATTAAGGACATGGCTATTGAATAGTTTTACATTCTACAGAGGTTACACGACTTTACCCACATAATATGTCCTTGTATTGTCACTAGTATAACACGCTTCCTTAGGTGTGATGACCAAGAAGATCACAATAAAGCTTTTACAATGTTTAACCTCAACTTAGTTCCACCCGCTAAAGTTTCGTCGTCAAGTAGGTTAACCACCTAGTCGATAATTGCCCCCTCTTGCGCCCTGTGGAAATGTCTAACCGACACCCACTGACATCTCAATGGCGAAATCAACGTTGAAACATCACAAATTAATCAGGCAGGTTCATCCTATATTGGATATGTGGTTGTACGGTAAGGCTCAGATCAATGACGCACAAACTTAAGTCCTTAAACATTACCCAGGTGATACATCCACATCCCTCGAAGTGTTAACCATACTTCCTCCTTTACTGCACAATCACTCGTACAAGTGAAAATCGGTTTGTATAACCAATAGCAATGACACTACCCATACCATGGCACACAAATTTTATAACTGTGGCTACAACCACGTTTCAGTATCTCATTAAGTCAAAATTGATTAATTAACTATATGTGATGATGAACCCAACGTAACTATAAGTATGGCTAAGCATACTAGACATACAACCCATGTGACAACTAGTATTGCATTACTAGATAATTACTTATCCTATGGTGACAATGGAATCATAGCATTTAAATTAACAAGATAGCATTAATCAAATTGGATAATAACTACAAGATACAAAACTATATAATAAAATAGCAATGCATGATAATTTGAAATAAAATAATAAATAAATAGTTTTAACAACTAGGTTCAACATAATCAAAGGGTACGACTTGCCTTGGCCTTACTTAGTTAGCAATTCTTGATTGTTTATCCCTACTTCTACTCTTTTGAATACGTTATCTAACGAGAGAGAAAACGAACAAAAATCAAATAAAATCCAAATGAACTCCAAAAACTTCAAAACTAGAACCAAAAGATAGAGATCAATTTTAGATGAATTTAGAAAAAAGAATTGGGTTAATCAGAGCTAGAACAAAGAAGAACGGGCTCTTGGAAAAATTAACTGTAATGAAAATACTGGAAATTAGGAAATTCTACTGTACTGTGGACCCACTGCTATGGTGGACTCGGCTCGTAGAATGGTGTACTAGGTGACTGGGCTAGCTGACATGGCGCTGGCATGGCATGGTTGACTCGGCTCGGCTCATGGGTTCACGGCACTATGCAGCTAACTTGTGGGACCCATGCTTTAGAGACTCGCTCTACGGTAGATCGGGTTCACGGGAATTTGAAGGGGCGTAGTCGGCATAGGTACGGGGTGACGTGGATGGTGCACCAACTAAGGTGGCACACGGCCTGTACGACGGACGACAAGGCAACGGGCGGGGCGACCGAACGACGGTGGGGTTTGGCCAGTGGCAACTGGCCGAGCAAAAGAGAGGGCAGCGACTTGGATGGCAATTCACCGGCGGTGAGGAAGTAACGGCTGGAGGCTGTGAGCATGGCTGAGTGACATCGATGGCAGTGACCAGGGTTGGAGACTAAGAAAGTGGTGATGGCAAATGCATGAGCAACTCTCGGCGAAGAAGGTGAGGCTTTTATACAAAGATGTCAAGGGTCACCAACATGAGCAAGGTTTAGAGTCCACAGCAGACACGGGCGAGCGGTGGCAATGTGCTGGGCACGGAGTCAAGAGTCCAAGTCGGGGACGATGAACAGTGTCAGGACGGCTAGATCACTAACACGTGGCACCTAAGGAGATTAAACGGCTGGCAAGTGGCAGCGCGATTCAAATGGCATAGATGAACCATGCCAGGGGGCCCCGATGGCTAACACGTGGCACTAGGAAGGATCGGTTTGCAGGCGAGACAGGTAGACCGGATAGCAAGATGCATGTGGGCGAGTGGCAGATCGAGGGGAGAATGCTGCTGGGCCGGCGTGAATGGGTTTCGGCCCATTTGGCCTTTTTAGGATTTCAGGGAGTTTTCTAATTTTAGAAATTGATTTAAATGTAACATCCCAAAAATTCGCTTTCTGTGAAAATCTAATTTTAAATTAATTATTTTAAAGTACTGGAATTTTATTTGGATTTATCTGAATTTTATTTCAAAATCTAAATCAAGAAATGTATTTTAATATTTTATTAAAGCCAAAAATTGTTAATTTTATTTTTCCTAACTTTCCCTGAATTCTAAAATAATTTTTGAGAAATTTATGGAATTAAAAATTAATTTTAAAAGTTAAAAAATATTTTATAAAATTATTAAATGCAAATCTGAAATTAAAAATATTTTTCCTAAGTCTAAAATAGCTCCAAGAATATTATATGATTTTTCTGGAATTTTTAGATATTAATTATTATTTTCTAAGTATTTATAGTGTTTCTACTATTTTCTGAAAATTAATCTAAAAATAAAAGTCAAATTAATTCCAGGTGGCCACGTGTCGCTCTCAGATTGAATCCATCTCTTTCCATGATATAATCCTAGCCATCCAAAGTCACTTACCCCTTCACTTCAATCCAAAGGCCCTGATTCTTTCACTTGCCACGTGTCGCCAATCCGACGGCCCGTACCCCTTCATTTCCCCTCTCTCTCACCTACGCGCGGGACCCACATGTCATATGTTTCTTCTACCTCACCTTCTTCCTCCTCTAACACTCTCTCTCCTCCATTGATGCCGAAAATAAAGCTCAATAAACCGGCCGTTACTTCCCCTTCTAATTCCCGTTTGCGTGCGCATTTGATTGCCCTAATCATTTCCCACCCATGGCCGGCCGCCTCCCCTCTTTATCCCTCTCTAAAACCGCCGGCCATTTACCTTCTCTCTCCACCTATAAAACCTCACCCCGCCACCCTCCTCCTCCTCTTTGGCCTCCTCTCTCCCCGCCGCCCTCCTTCTCCCCTTCGGCCGCCACTCCCGCCGCCGTTCGCTGCCGTTTCGGCCACCATCCGCCGCCGCCCCTCTTCTCCGCCGCCCTCGTCGCCCGCCGCCGCCGACTGACCGAGCGCTGGCAAGCCGCCGCCCGTGCCCATTCCGGTCGGTGCCACGTGGCCGGCCTTGCCCGCGTGGCGCCATGTCGTCGGGAGCGCCACCTCGGCCGTCGCCATCTCCTGTGGACTCGATCCACGGCGGACCGGGCCCGCGTGTCATAAATTTTGAAATTCAAAATTTTCGCTGATGTCATAAATCATCTTTTTCAGTATAAAAATAAATCAGGAAAATAACTCCTTTCCATTTTCTCCTATTTAATCTTTAGGAAGCCACAACTTTCTCACTTTAACTCCAATTTGAGCCGTTCAAATTTCTAAATTTTTCTAAAATTATAAACTATCCAAATATACACTCTTTTTAAATTTTTAAATTTTATTTGAATTTATGTGTATTTATTTGTTTTATTTGCTTCGTCTTTTCGCGCGTAGATTCCGTCGTTGCCGAAGATTTCTCCGCTCCGCAGCAAGAAGACCCAGAGAGCATGCAAGAAGGCAAGTCTCCTTTGAAAATTTTGCACCTATGTTTGAGAAATGCTTTTTATTATTTTAAATTTAATTGCATTGCTAATTAAATAAAAACATTAGTTTCTATCTTAAGGTATTAGTTAATCCAACCTTATTATGTCCTCAATTGAAGTTGAATGCCATGTACCTTTGTAACCTTAGGATTTTCTTTGTCTCAATAATGAGATTATTATTAAATCTTTGACAAATATTAGAACGGTGGTAAAATGCTTAGTCATGCTATTTAACCTTTGTAACCTTGGAATGGGAAATTATAATTCTTTAAACTAGTCTTTTGTGTTCAGAAATTTAGTGGCGATTGGTGTTGCCACTGTTCGTTTAAAATAAATTAAAATATGAAAATTGTTTTAGACCAGGGCGGATGGTTGGTTTGGATTGGTGCGGAAAGCACGAGATCTTGTAAAGTGTATGTTCCGCCCTAGTCAATTAAGGACCGACTCTTGTGTTTGTCCAGACTGAACACTACCGTACAACCATAAGTCTATATGGGTACGACCTAGCTGATTAACTTACGATAGTCTAGTTTAGGTACTACCAGTGGAAAGTGGGTGCCAGAAATTTATTGGTTTACTCACAGTGAGGGACAGGGATTTACTGTACTCATATGGCGCAAGAGGGGCTTCTGATTGTGGTGGATTTAACCTTTCAGTGGTGAAATCTCAGCGGGTGGTGTCTAGCTAGATTAGAGTGAGATAAAAGCTTTGTGATATGTTGTCTGGGTCTCATGCCAAAGGAAGCGTGTTGACTATTAAGATGACTTGTCTCTTGTGGGTAAAGATGTACATCCTCTGCAGAGTGTGTCAAACTATTCGAATAGCCGTGCCCACGGTCAAGGGCGAGCAAGGAATGCATTCACATGGTAGATCTTTGGTTTTCATTTTAAAAACAAAGTTTTGGTATCTCGAGAGTGGAGGGAACTCTCGGAAGGGTGTCCTGGCGGTTGGAGCCAGTGCGGGTGGATGGAACCCGTTGTTTAAAATTTAATGGTTAGAGTTGGTTAATTAGTGTTGGTGGATAGAACCTTCACTACAAAATGCTTATTAGTTCCAGTTAAAACAATCACTTTGTTAAATTAATGTCTTCGAAAATATTTAATGGTATTTAAAATAAAACATTGCTTTGTGCAAAAGAACCATATAGCCTTCCTTTGTTAAGCCTTGCATCTACTGCATTTCTTTCCCAAGACTTGCGGAGTACTTTATGTACTCACATGCTGCACTAAAATCAACTCAGAGGAATATGAAGCTCAAGAGGGAGACTATGACTACTTCGCGTGTGGATTTGATGAAGGATTCCCGGGGTACTAGGTTGCGCTTCCCCAGTCAATTGCCTATGGCGTATTGATGGGTCTTCGCTGGATTTATCTTCTGCTTCCGCTGTGTTTTGTGAGTGTGTGAGGTCTTGAAACCTCATTTGTAATAAAGAGACCTTCCGGTCTGTACTCTTTACTATTGTATTAAACATTGTTGGTTATGTAATCATTTCTGTTTGACTTTGTGCACTAGCTTTGATCTGGGACTAGTGCTGTAATACACAGAGGGTCTGGATTCGAAAATCCAGGGTCCCGACATAATTCAATTGAGCTCTAGAAAATAGCAAATAAACCCAGAGAAATTCTAGAAAATTCAGAGGAATTCCTTGAAGCACAAGGAACCCAAATAAAATATTTTCAACAAATATTAAATTTATTGTAGTCATATTAAATCCTTTTGATCAATAAAATTCACTTTAAGCTTTAGTTAATTCCAGAAAAAATCCAAATGGTGAATTTTATTTTTAAAATCATCAAAGAACTCTGAAAAATTAGGATGTTATAATAGCTACCACAACAACAGCATGTCAAGACATATGGTTGCGAAGTGTGCTAAGTGAGACAACGGAAGAAGCCCCAAGTCCAGTCTTTTTGTACGTTGACAACAAATCACAATTGCATTGATGATGAATCTTGTGTTTTACTGGAGAAGTAAACACATTGATACCCGATTTCACTTTATAAGAAAGTGCGTGAAGAAGGGATTGATTATTGTCAAGCACGGGTGCACAGAGGAGCAGCATGCAGATGTCCTCATGAAGGCACTTCCTCAAGTCAAGTTCAAAGAGATACGTAATCTGCTAGGCATCAAAGATCTCGTGCAATTTCATTTAGATTAGGGGATAAATTGTTAGAAAATAATCAAGACTTGCCAAAGATTACACTATGTCCATGCCTTGCACGACAAGTTTGTTCATATGCAAATCTGCATCAAATAGTTTGTTTTCTTATTTAGTTATTCCAAAGATAGGTCAATGCATGTACTATAAATTATAGATAAATATAGAGAGCAAATTGTCATGCGTTCCTAGGATTGAGACCAACACATGAATAGTGGCAGCGGCACGCCGGCAGCTACCCTATGCGACGCTGTCCTCGCCGCTAGGCTTGTCCCCTCCACCGCTGATCTGTTGGTGGCAGAGGCAGGATGTGAGGAGGGAGACATTCGTCGAACGCCATGACGGAGTGGTCATCAAAGGCTTCGCCACCTGCTGGAAGCTCCCATGGGGACATGCCAGAGATGAGTGTTAGTGATGTGCCCAAGAGGCAATCATAAACAATTCGGTTTTATAGGCTAAAAGGGATATTGACCCATATGGGATTAGGGTTCTAATGGGCCTACAACGTGGAAGCCCATTAGCATGCTCTATAAATATGTAGAGGCGGGGCTGCAGGTAGAATAGACTACTATGCTGAAAACCTTGGCCGCCACCTCCTGTCGGCCGTATCCAGAAACCCTAGCCAGGCGCGCGGTGCTAGCACACCAGCGCACGACGTTCCATCCCGAACGTGTGGACTTCGAGGAGGCGCCGCTGCTGTGCTGATCGATGAGAAGCGCAAGGCTATTGCTAGGATGCGAGGAGGAAATATTCAGTTCGTGAAATGATCGACTGCTTCTTCTTCATCAACGCGCATCTACGTTGGACCGGGCTGCTCCAACTCTTCTTCCGCTGCACAGCACATCTAGTGGTAACTATCCATGACTCCCTTACACGCATGTTTTCTGGTTGAACGCAGTAGAAAATCAAATGTTGTAGCTAGCGTAGCCTACCCGTTCTCCTTCAGTGGTATCAGAGCAAAGCTGCGTAGTATGTGGTCTGGATCATGCGCTTGTAGATGATATGTTGTTTGTAGTAGATGCGATCTATTAGTGTTCTTATGCTAGGTTCATGTGATGGATTTTTCGGTGCACGGGTTGATTAGATCAATCGGTCATAAGGGGTTGAAATAGGTATGAGTTGATAGCATCATGTGGCCAAAAAGATTAGTTCGTGCTCCTTCTTTGATGTACGCGCGACTTGCCCCTACCGGCTGGAATCACCATCGGGGCTAACTGCGCGCACAATCAGTAGATCGAGCCAACAGATCGAGGTCTTGTGTTGCGGTCTCTTCAAGTATACCGATCGCGATGATCAATGTGATTGATCTAATGAAAATTGAGATATTTTGAATGGCTCGGATTTGGGTTGATTTGATCGGCCCGATGAGATTTTCATAGCGATTTCATAGATGCGATCTTTGAAACCCACGGGGGGCGGCTCCCCCCTCGACCCCCCGCCCGCTGATCGGCCAGCGGGACCGCCGTTGCGTACACGCATAGATTGTTATACAAACCATTCATGTCAGGGCGGTAGAATGTGTTCTACACTTAACTTGTTTTTGCAGGGAATGATGTGAATGGTATGGCATAGATGTATATGTGATGCATGTGTGTTTTGGCGGCCTGTGTGTCGTATTAATCATAGCTGGGTTGAGGCTGTTCTTTAATTGTATAACGACCTGCGTGTCAACTTGTGATGCTTGATCTCCTTATGTAATTCATTTGCTAGCTATTAGTTGTAATAGTTTAGTTCTTTACCATGGAGGCTTCAAGCATGATGACAAAGAGGACAGGAAGTGTGGTGAAGGACATCACCGTGGAACCATGGCGATGGCGACCACTACGATTCAAACGACCATACCATTCACAGTATAATGTGATTATATGCATGTGATGTTTATTTCCTGTCATACTATTCTTTCATGCCATACCTGTAGAGGATGTATTTTTAATGACAGAATAGCTTCCCTCAGAAAAAATTAAGAATTTATTTGATGCCCTTCCAATTGCTGCGCCTATAAGAATTATGATCATTGTTTGGTAGGTCTGCCAAAGCAGAGTACCATCAACTATCTTGATCTAATAGGGTGGATGTCGGACATCCACATGCATAGTGTTGGTTTACCTGACAAGGCTATCAAATTGGATTTGGACCTTGGGGCGTTGGGAGCCGGGGCATTGGATGCCACCCAACAAACAAGAGTCACATAAGATGTGATTAGCAAGCGTTGCTTACCTACGTCACTAGGTTTCTAGCGGTGATGCCAAAGCTCACTAGAACTTAGATGAACATGGATCTTGACCTCTATATGTCATTAGAGGGAAGACGATTACAAAACATATAGTGGGAGTGTCTTTTGTTAAATTGTTTAATGGAAGATCAAACATGAACATAGTGCTGAACTTTGCTTGTTTATTTTCTGTTGTAGATCATGGCTACTTCTAGTAATAATTCTGGTTTTAACTAGCGATTGTTCTTGAGAAAGAAAAACTTAATGGAACGAAATTTATTGATTGGTACCGCAACCTGAGAATTGTTCTTAGACAAGACAAAAAAGGAATACGTGCTTGAGCAACCCTACCCCGATGAACTCCCTGAAGGTGCAAATGTTGCCACCCGCAAAGCTTATGAGAAGCACCGTAATGATTCACTCGACGTTAGCTATCTCATGCTTGCTACCATGTCCTCTGAGCTTCAGAAGCACTATGAGAATGCAGATGCTCACACTATGATTGAAGGACTGTGTGACATGTTTGAGAACCAAGCTAGGACCGAGAGGTTTAACATTTCAAAGTCCTTATTTGCGTGCAAGCTGGCGGAAGGTATTCCAGTCAGTCCTCATGTGATCAAGATGATTGGTTACATTGAGAGCTTAGAGAAGCTTGGTTCTCCCCTTAATCCTGATCTGACTACGGATGTTGTTCTCCAATCTCTCCCTCTGAGCTATGGCAGTTCATTATGAACTTTCATATGAATAGCATGGAGAAATCATTGACTGAATTGCATGGGATGCTTAAGACAGCAGAGGAAAGCATTAAGAAAAACACCAATCATGTGATGATGGTTCAGAAGGAGAATGAAAAGAGGAAGCGTTGGACGCCCAAAGGCAAAGGCAAAGGAAAGGTTCCTAATGAGCACCCTAGCTCTAAGCCAAAGCCAAATGGGAAGGTCAAATCTGGCCCTTCTCCTGATGATGAATGCTACCACTACCATGTCAAGGGGCATTGGTCTAGGAATTGTAAGAAATACTTGGAGGATCTGAAAAACAAGAAAAGAAGCGAGACTTCTGCTTCAGGTATAAATGTTATAGAAATTAATCTTGCAATTTCTTCTAGTGAATCTTGGGTATTTGATACCAGATCGATGATTCATACTTGCAAATCGTTGCAGGGTCTAAGAAGGACTAGAAGTTTTGTGAGAGGCGAGTTGGACGTGCGTGTCAGCAATGGAGCAACGGTTGCTGTACTGGCTGTCGGCACTTATCACTTGTCATTACCTTCAGGATTAGTTTTGGAATTAAATAATTGTTATTACATTCCAGCATTGAGTAAGAACATCATCTCTTCTTCATGTTTGGAGGAAGATGGTGGTTATGAGTTCATAATAAAGAACAAACGTTGTTCTATTTATTTGAATGATATACTCTATGCACATTGTCCATTGATGAATGGGTTATATGTTCTTGATCTTGAGGATAAGCATGTCTATAATATTAATGCAAAGAGGCTGCGGCCTAATGATTTGAATCTTGCTTTTATTTGGCATTGTCGCTTAGGTCATATAAATGAGAAATGCATAGAGAAGCTCCATAAAGATGGTCTACTCAACTCATTTGATTTTGAATCATTTGAGACATGCGAGTCTTGTTTACTTGGCAAGATGACAAAGACACCTTTCACCGGTCATAGTGAGAGGGCAAGTGACTTGTTGGGACTTGTACATACCGATGTATGTGGACCAATGAACTCAGTAGTCAGAGGTGGTTTTCAGTATTTCATTACTTTTACCGATGACTTTAGTAGATATGGATACATCTACTTAATGAGGCACAAGTCTGAATCGTTTGAAAAGTTCAAAGAATTTCAGAATGAAGTACAAAATCAGCTAGGCAAGACAATTAAAATTCTGCGATCTGATCGTGGAGGTGAATATTTGAGCCATGAATTTGGTGAACACCTAAAACAGTGTGGAATTGTTCCACAGCTGACTCTGCTTGGCACGCCTCAGTGGAACGGGGTATCTGAACGGAGGAACCGGACCTTGTTAGACATGGTTCGGTCTATGATGAGCCAATCTGATCTTCCATTGTCCTTTTGGGATATGCTCTAGAAACTACTGCGTTTACACTAAACAGAGTTCTATCTAAATCAGTGGAAAAGACACCATACGAGAAATGGACCAGGAAACGTCCTGAATTGTCATTCCTTAAGATATGGGGTTGTGAGACTTATGTGAAACGTTTGGCATCTGATAAGCTCCATCCTAAATCTTATAAATGCTTCTTTGTTGGGTATCCTAGGGAAACCAAAGGATATTATTTTTACAATCAGGAAGAAGGCAAAGTGTTTGTCGCTCGGAACGGTGTCTTTTTGGAAAAAGAGTTTCTTTCAAACGGTGTTAGTGGGAGCAAGGTGCAGCTTGAAGAAATTCAGGAAACACCTGAAAATGTTTCAGCTCCTATCGAACCTCAACAGGATGTACAAGATGTTGTACAACCAGTTATGGAGGCACCGCCCCCACGTAGGTCTACAAGGGCACGTCACGCAACTGAAAAGTTCACGCTCCTAACCACGGGACAACGTGACATATTGTTGTTAGACAATGATGAGCCCAAGAGCTACACGGAAGCAATGATGGGACCAGACCCTGAAAAATGGCTTGGAGCCATGAGGTCCGAAATAGAATCCATGCATGATAATCAAGTTTGGAACTTGGTGGATCCACCTTATGGTGTAAAAACTATTGAGTGTAAATGGATTTTTAAGAAAAAGATAGACATGGATGGAAATGTTCACATCTATAAGACACGATTGGTGGTGAAAGGTTTCAAGCAAATTCAAGGTGTTGATTATGATGAAACGTTTTCGCTCGTCGCTATGCTAAAGTCTATTCGGATCCTCCTAGCGATTGCTGCCTATTTCGACTACGAGATTTGGCAGATGGATGTCAAAACGGCTTTCCTAAATGGAAACCTAAGCGAGCATGCGTACATGACACAGCCTGAGGGTTTTGTTGATCCAAAAAATACTGGGAGAATATGCAAGCTTCAGAGGTCCATTTATGGATTGAAGCAAGCATCTCGGAATTGGAATCTTCATTTTGATGAAGTATTCAAAGGGTTTGGCTTCATCAAGAATGAAGAAGAGCCTTGTGTTTACAAGAAGGCTAGTGGGAGCGCACTTGTTTTTCTGGTCTTATATGTAGATGACATATTATTGATCGGAAATGATATTCCAATGCTAGAAGTTGTGAAGTCTTCTTTGAGAAAAAGTTTCTCAATGAAAGATCTCGGAGAGGCAGCTTACATTTTGGGCATAAAGATCTATAGAGATAGATCGAAGAGGCTAATTGGATTAAGCCAAAGTACATATATTGACAAGGTATTGAAACGGTTCAATATGCAAGATTCCAAGAAAGGTTTCTTGCCTATGTCACATGGCATTAGTCTTAGCAAGACTCAGTGTGCTTCAACACTTGATGAGCAAAAGAAGATGAGTGCGATTCCGTATGCCTCAGCCATCGAATCCATCATGTATGCTATGCTTTGTACGCGCCCAGATGTTTCATATACTCTAAGTGTTACGAGCAGGTATCAATCTAGCCCCGGTCTAGTTCACTGGGTGGCTGTAAAGAATATTCTTAAGTACTTTAGAAGGACTAAGGATATGTTCCTTATTTTTGGAGGTAAAGAAGAGCTCGTTGTAAAAGGTTACACCGATGCTAGTTTCCAAACTGATAAAGATGATAGCAGATCGCGGTCTGGTTTTGTGTTCTGCCTCAATGGAGGGGCAGTGAGCTGGAAAAGTTCCAAGCAAGAGACGGTAGCTGATTCGACAACTAAGGCCGAGTATATTGTAGCTTCTGAAGATGCAAAGGAAGCTGCTTGGATCAGAAAATTTGTTTTTGAGTTGGGTGTGATCCCTAGTGCGTCCAGTCCAGTGGATCTCTATTGTGATAATAGTGGAGCCATTGCGCAAGCAAAGGAGCCTAGGTCACACCAAAAGTCCAAACATATACTTCGGCGCTATCACCTTATCTGTGAGATCATTGATAGAGGTGAAGTGAAGATTTGCAAGGTGCACACGGATTTGAATGTTGCTGATCCGTTGACGAAGCCTCTCCCACAACCAAAGCATGAGGCACACACGAGTGCAATGGGTATTAGATACTTACATGATTGACTCTAGTATGAATGGGAGATAATTATATCAAGTCTATGTTTATGAAATTTTGAATAAGGTGTTATTTGGTTCCTTGAATAATGATTGTATGCATTGATTGGCAAGTATGTGACTTGTTCGCGAAACTCTTTATTTTATTTAATGTTATTCTAAAGATCCCTAGTCTTATGTCACTACGTGGGACAACAATGATTTATGGACTAGCACATGTATTGATTTATGATCATGTTTCACAGATCATGGATATAGGAATATCAAATCAATAATGTGGACACATGTTAGAGAACATGGTGATGGATTGACCCACTCTGAGACGTTGCTGGGATTGTTATATTAATATGTGCCATCAAGCGATCTCGAGTGGTATACCTATTGGATCCTTCAACCAGAAATCGCCATTATTTCTCACTATGTGTAGTGGTGCGCTTTGGGGCTGCTAAATACTACTCCGTAACTGGGTAGCTATAAAAGTGGTCTTCAGGTGTATCATGAAACATGGAATGGGATGTGAGCGGATTAAGATGGAATTTGCCCCTCCTACATAACAGGAGAGATATCTCTGGGCCCCTCGATGTGGTTGGATTAGGGAAGTGCATGGCCATGCCAAGGTGATTAAAGAGTTAATCACAATGTGACTAAAGGGTTAGTCATGAGTCGTAATCCACCACAAGATCGAGTGAATGGTTGGGCTATCACAAGGGTGGCACGAATCTCGCCTTAAGTTCAACTGGTATCGTGTGGCAAAGGGATCCAAGTGTGTGTATATCAAGGTTTAGCCGATATGATCTTTATGTGTATTCAGGAGTCAATATGCCCTGCTAGGTGCCACTATTGACTTATGACTTGAAAAGGGTTTTCGGGTCATGGCTGTCTACACATGAACCTAACGGGTCACACACTTAAGGGGTTGGAATTGGAAAGCTTGCCTATATGATTGTCTCTACTGCAAGTGGGAGATTGTTAGTGACTGCCCAAGAGGCAATCATAAACAATTCGGTTTTATAGGCCAAAAGGGATATTGATCCATATGGGATTAGGGTTCTAATGGGCCTACAATGTGGAAGCCCATTAGCATGCTCTATAAATATGTGGAGGCGGGGCTGCAGGTAGAATAGACTACTATGCTGAAAACCCTGGCCGCCACCTCCCCTCGGCCGTATCCCGAAACCCTAGCTGAGCGCGCGGTGCTAGCACACCAGCGCACGGCGTTCCATCCTGAACGTGTGGACTCCGTGGAGGCGCCGCTGCCGTTGCTGCTGTGCTGATCGGCGAGAAGCGCAAGGCTATTGCTAGGACGCGGGGAGGAGACATTCAGTTTGTGAAACGATCGACTGCTTCTTCTTCATCAACGCGCATCTACGTTGGACCGGGCTGCTCCAACTCTTCTTCCGCTGCGCAGCGCATCTAGTGGTAACTATCCATGACTCCCTTACACGCATGTTTTCTGGTTGAACGCGGTAGAAAATCAAATGTTGTAGCTAGCGTAGCCTACCCGTTCTCCTTCAATGAGGTCAGGCCACACTGTGAGCAATGTGGACAGCATCGATCAAAGAAGTCGACCCGCCCGCCTACCACAACCATCACCGCCATGCATTTCATGGTCACTCGGCTACATGGGCGTGTGTTGGTGAGGTGGTTCTTGGAGAGGAAGCATGAGGAAGCTAGTTGGGAGGCTAATGGCGATGATTAGAGTGAGAGGTAGGGGCATAACAAACTTTTCATTATTGATTTTGAGATAAAAATTTATGAATACCAAAATACAACCATAGTGACAAACATAGCTATTTATGACTTAGGAATGGATAATAATCAAGATAAAATTTATAGGTGGCAAATCCTAAAACATGTTCCTTAATAGTGGCAAATTGTCAATTTTCCCATAAACTAAATAGATGATTTTATTTTGTGTTGTATTTTTTAATTCACACAACCTCGAGTAGAATGGACTTCTCTGATAGGTGATAGAGTTAATCTAGTTGTCTTTAAGTCTGGTCAAATCCACGACTAGTCCTACAACCACGGTAGTCTATACGACTACTGTAGTTTACTACCAGTGTGTATACTTTAACAGTCATAAGTCAAGTAGCAGTTAGAGAAGGACACTATAGTAGTCATAGTCATAAAAGTATTGTAGTAGTCATAGTCGTAAAAGATCAAGATTCAGAGTCCGTATAGGATTCAGAGCGGTTGTAAAGGAAAGTCACGGTGTGTCCGTGTAGGACTCTCAACGTGGGATGTCGTGTTGGTTACGGAGTCTTGTATGTTGCTTCTCTATATAAGAAAGATGAAAAGGATGCAGGCATATCACTTCTCCAAAGATCTATCTAAGTTTACTCATGTTCATGTGCATGATCTCAAAGTTTAAGTTCATTACTCGTCTAGTCCTTGGAAAAATTCCCCAACAATTGGTATCAGAGCTTAAGGGGACAAAGCGATGGCTGGCAACACTATTGATCCATCAAAGTCAGGAGCGCTCATCAAGACCACGGGCGACGAGTTCGATCCATCAAAGCTAGGCGTGTTCATCAAGTAGGCGACAAGAAATGCCTCGATCCTTATCCAGTACACGATGTTGAGCAAAAAAAATTATGGCATATGGGCCATCAAGATGAAGTTAATCTTGTGTTTGCTAGGGGTATGGTCAGCGATCAAAGATAGAGACGATGATGACAAGGATCAAGGTGTGATGATGGCCATCTCACAAGTGGTGCCAGACGACATGATGATGTCAATCGTCATGAAGAAGATGACAAAGGAAGCCTAGATCGCACTCAGGGAGATGCGAGTAGGTGAAGATCACATCAAGAAGGCATACGCTCAAGTGCTAAAATGGCAACTAAGCAAGTTGCAGATGGGGAACTCGGAGATAATCAACGAGTGCTCCATAAAACTCACAACGCTGGTGGGTGAGATCCGTTCGCTCAGCATGAAGCTGCAAGAGAGCGATGTTGTTTAAAAATTGTTCAGCTCTGTACCAGATTGGTTCCCCAGATTATCAAAACAATCAAATAGTTTGGTGATGTTGCAACAATGTCGCTTTCAGAGGCAATCGATTGCCTCAGAACCTACAAGGAAGGACTCAAGGGTCAACGACACTCGAAGGACAGGAGTGACAAACTTCGCTTTACCCAAAATGAGTAGGAAGTAAGGAGCACGAAGACAAAGAAGCATGAGGACACTTCTAGCACCAAGAGAGGAGGTCATAACAAAAGAGGTCGGGGACGTGGCCGTGGACAAGGCGAAGGCCGAGGAGATGGTGATCGCATCAATTATGAACGAATGCCACCAAACTCCAACAAGACCAAGGTCAAGTGCTTTAATAGCAATAAGTATGGACACTTTGCAAAAGAGTGTCCAAATCCAAACCGAAGAGAAAAGGCCAATAGTCCTAACGCCTGAAGAGGAGGTACTCATACACGAAGATAAGGTGGTGCCAGAGCTTAGCACCCAAAACAAGGCTTGGTATCTTGATACAGTTGCAAGTAATCACATGACCGGCTGCAAATAGAATTTTGCTAAGATTGACATGACAATAAATGCTCAGTTAAGTTTGAAAATAGTTCAGTTGTGGAGATACAAGGAAGGGGCTCAGTGCTATTGGAGTGCTCTACGATGAAAATTGTATCCTCATGAATGTTTATTACATCCCAAAGCTGAGAAGCAATATAATCAGCCTTGGTCAGCTGGACAAGAACTGATGCAAGATAGTGGTCGAAGGATTAGTGATGTTGATTATAGATAGATCTCACAAGATGTTGGCCAAAGCGGATGAAGAAACCAGATGTATGTGTTACACATCAATCTAGCTCTCCCAGAGTGTCCTATGGCAAGAAGCACTGAAGAGGCATGGTGATGGCATGGAAAATATGGGCATGTGAACTTCATGCACTGAAGGACCTGGCTCACAAGAAGATAGTGCATGGGATGCCCATGATTGAGCACATGGATCGCATCTGCGATGGTTTTCTGGTCGGCAAGCAACATCAGCACATGTTTCCGACCACATCTCTATACTGAGTAGATATGCCCCTTGAGTTGTGGCATGCGGCATCTGTGGGCCAATCACTCTGACCACGAATGGAGGAAATTGTTACTTCCTACTGTTGGTGATGACTGCATAAGGTTTATGTGGCTAGCTTTACTCTTGAAGCAAAGATGAAGAATTTGAGACATTTAAGACGATCAAGACTGTAGCTAATATGGAGCCAAATCTAAGGTTGAAAGTTCTACACACTGACCATGGTGGCAAGTTTATTGGTTGAATGGAGGAACCAAACGGTGGTTGGTATGGCAAGGAGTCTGTTGAGGAGCATGGGAGTTCCAGGTGAATTTTGGAGAGAAGCGGTATTGACTGCCATTTATCTCCTAAATCGGGCACCAACGAAGAGCGTCATTGGCAAAACTCCTTACGAAGCCTACTACAACCACAAGCCAAGTGTTGGTCACCTCCACACTTTTGGGTGCGTTGCACATGTGAAGACGACCACGTCATACCTCTCCAAGCTAGCAGATCGAAGCAAGTCATTGGGTATGATCTGAGGATAAAATGTTATCGAATGTCTGATTTGGAGACACAATGAGTTGTGGTGACTCGTGATGCAGTGTTTGAGGAGGAGAAGAAGTAGGAGTGCAGCAGAGATCCCTCTACAGAGGTATGACCAATTGAAGACATCTTCATGGTACACTACTCTCCTAACACTGATGCAGGTCCTGACAATCATGTGGGGGCAACCGACACACCGACCGTGGAGGGCGTAGTTGGGGGACCTGACCATGACATGGTCGTAGGTCCTGATGACCACATGATGGATTTTGATACTCCGACCATGGAGGATGTAGTCAGAGGACACAACCATGAAGTGGCAATTCCTGGCATGACCACAACCAATATGAGCGTGGGATCTGGGACACCCGGCTCATCTACACCACGCACTCCTGTAGCAATGTTGGGAGAGTTGGTCTCACCTGGAGCTCCGCTAAGGATGGAGCTTGACGAAAGCTCATCTGAAGGACCACGATGGAAGTGTGACATCAAAAGTCTCTATGATGCCACATTTTCAATAGAGCTGGAAGATTTAGAGTTCTGCTTACTTGGAGAGGAGGAGCCTGCGAACTTTGAAGAAGCCAAGGCAAAATCAGAGTGAAGAAGAGCTATGGAGGAGGATATGTCCTCTATCCAAGAGAATGGAATATGGGAGCTTGTTCCATTGCTAAACAGCTATAGATCGATCGGATTGAAGTGGGTGTATAAGTTAAAGAAGGACACTCAAGGCATGATTGTAAAGCACAAGGTGAGGCTAGCTGCAAAGGGGTACGTTCAATGACAAGGCGTTGATTTTGATGAAGTATTTGCACCTGTTGCGAGGCTAGAGATGGTGTGCCTGCTTATTGCGATCCCGGTGCATGAAAGATGGGAGGTTCATCATATGGATATGAAATCAGCCTTCCTCAACGACGACCTAGAAGTAGAAGTAGATGCCCGAAGTGTTGGTAGATGACTGCATAAGGTTTATTGCGATCGGGCATGGCATTTTTCCTTGGGTTGAACCCAATCAGTTGGAATTCACAGAAGCAGAAGGTGGTCGCTTTATGCTTGTGTGAAGAGGAGTACATTGCAGCTTGTGCGGTAACATGTCAAGGGGTATGACTGGGACGATTGTTGGCAGATATGCTAGAGATGAAGCTTGAAAAGGTAACCTTGAAAATCGATAATCAGTCCACAATTGAGTTGTGCAAGAACCCAACCTACCATGAGAGAAGCAAACACATCGAGACTCGTTTCCATTACATTAGGGAATGTGTGGAATTAGGGTGATAGGAACGGGGTCCCGATCGTCCAACAGGTTCTGGATATGTTCGATTTGGTGGAGGCGCGACACAAATCGATCCGGCTTCCGAACAACACGTTCCGAACCCCGCAATCGCAGCACCACGTCTCCTCAGGTTATCAACCGTGCGCAGCTCGGTTGACCTCGCCAAGAAGGATAATCTTCGCCTGCGAATCGAAGAACACAAGCAAGAACAAGGAAGAACACAACTGAATTGCAGATGTATTAATTTAGCACTCGAAAGTTGGGGTCTCACAAACCGATGAACGGCGAAACTGTTCAAAGAAAGAATTAATCTAAGCAAAACCCAAACCCTAAAGGAGTGAGGGGTGTGCAAAACCCCTGGATGCGCCCTAATGGGCTCCAACATGATACAAAGCCGAACGGCCCAAAAGACGGTGACGCTGCACCCTGACAGATTCTGAATGCCCACTTGTTTTGATGATTCCTGTTGACTCAGAAGGAATTTTTACATGGGACCAGAGCCATTGGAAAGGTTGTCTTCTCGTCTTTCCATCCATATGTAGAACGTCCAAAACTGAGCCAGGATGCGATCTGGGCGTCCGTTTTAGTGCGGCCTGGTCCTGGACTCCGAATTGGATTCGAAGTCGGCTTGAGTTGGCCCTCCAACATGATTCGACCGCCCTTGCTGGACTTGTGTATCTCATAGTCCTTCTCCAAGTACTTCCAGGTCCTCTCCATGGTTCCTAATCATAATTAAATCATTAGGTAGCAATCGATTCTCAAATGAACAAAAAGAAGTACTTAGGAACGAGCTCACCTGTAAATTCAATTGTCGGGCGCGAGCTCTAGTGATTGGTCCTTGAATGTCAAGTGGAGGAGTGTTGTGTGTATCTGAAGAAGTGATGTCCTCATCCTAGGGAAGATAGAGGTGCAACATAGTTGCACAAAAGACTAGGTCACTGATATCCTAACCAAGTCACTTGGAAGATTGAAGTTCATGGAGATAAGGGAGAAAATCTATAAGATCGAGAAGGCCGACTAGAGGGGGTGAATAAGCAATTTTAAAAATCTTCTTCTAATTTATTTGGCTAAAACCAAGTTTATAATGCAAAAGCTTAAGTTAATTTGGTTTAGCACAAATAAGGTCTAAAACAACGAGGTTAACCTAAGTGCACCAATACCCTAAATCTATGTCAAGATTTTCAATCCTTGGATAACAAGCAATCAATTTAATTCTGTGAATACAAATGCTTGACCCCTAGTCCACGTTGAGGTAAGTCCAATAAGCCCAAATTAATTGGACCGGCTCCATGAATTAAGCCAATCACCTCAATCCACTGGTGGTATCTCTTTCCTACTCTGAGTAGGTGAGCACCAACCTTCACAACTCGTTGGGTCTTATCACAACCTTCTATGTGAAAACCACCGTGCATGACGCCTCCAACGCTATCTAGGAGTTGGCAAACTCTAAGAGTAACAAGTCAAGCTCCTTGCTTGACTCTTACCACGTGCAACGAATGCACAAGCTCAAGTGGATACGAAATCCACCCCTAGATGCAACATATGCAATCTAGAGCCCTTCTCCTTACTCACAAGGATTGGGGACAAAAATAAGGATTTTTGGTAGTACCATAAGTAAAAGTCTAGTACTACTGCTCCCCTCAGCAACGGTTAGAAAACTAGCCATTACAGGAAAAAATCGGTAGTATCGTCACACAAAGTCCGATACTACCGCTTACCAGTAGTACTGCTCCACATATGTGGAACAACCATTTTCCAAGGGAGAACAAATCTCCCATGATGGTAACTCTCTGAAAAAATGTACTACAAAAAAATCGGTACTACTGCCGGCCGGTCCGACTACACAACACATGTCGGTCTGACCGGTGGCCAGTAGTACCGCATTTACATGCCGGTACGACCTATGTCCGGTCACCATGCAACACATGCTGGTACTACCGACTTCTGTTCATACCGTGCAAGAAATGCCGGTACTACTGTTTTTCCATAGAAGAGCATATACTTCAACTAATTTACAAAGCACATTCATAGATTATAGTACCATGCACACACAGATCAAAATCATGATTCTTAAAATTTGCAAAATATATTTGCACACTTTACAAACCATGACACAAGGTATAGATGCATGGACTAACACGTTGCAAAACACATTCGTAAACTTAAGTCACATGCTACAAGAAGTATATACGAACTTCAACCATTTGCAAAACACATTTAATTTACAAATATAAGCCTCATACCACAAGGAGTAGGAAATATGGACTTCAAATATTTGCAAAACACATTCGTAATGTATAGTCCCATGTTATAAGGATTCGATGCATGAGACTCAACTATTTGCAAAAACATTCGCAAATAATAGCATCAAGCTATGGAGAGCTAGAGTAAGTGAGATTGAGCTATCAACACATCATGAGACTTAACCTACTAGACATGACACCTTTTAATAATACGGCAACTTATACTAGCAATTTGGTCTTTCAACCAAACACCAAGACCAGTAAAAGAATAGGAACATATCCTTAGCATTAGCTAGTCATACCTTTGCCTTGATCATCCTCTTGAAGCTTGATGACGTATATCTTCACTTTAAGTTCGGGTCATTGTCTCGATATGCATTAACCCATGATGCATTTTTACTTGAATTCCCTAAACACATGATGGGTCTTCTCTTAACTTGATGATCAACTCAAAATCATCTCCTCTTGGACAAGCATCAACTCATGATGCATCCTGTTCTTGATGGCCTTCAACTCACGAAACCATCTTCCATCTTGTATATTGACTTGATGATCTTCGACACATGAAGTCATCCTCATTTGTGGAATCTAACCTATTCATCTAACACATGAGAAATGTTAGTCCACAAATCAATTGTCATTAATTAGTAAAACTTTATCATTAACTCATAATGGAGGGACTAGATTATACAATCTTCCTGGTAGGAATGGGGTCCCGATCTTCCAACAGGTTCTGGATATGTTCGATTTGGTGGAGGCGCGACACAATTTGATCCGACTTCCGAACAACACGTTCCGAGCCCCGCAATCGCAGCACCACGTCTCCTCAGGTTATCAACCGTGCGCAGCCCGGTTGACCTCGCCAAGAAGGCAAATCCTCGTCTGCGAATCGAAGAACACAAGCAAGAACAATGAAGAACACAACTGAATTGCAGATGTATTGATTTAGCACTTGAAAGTTGGGGTCTCACAAACTAATGAACGGCGAAACTGTTCAAAGACAGAATAATCTAGGCAAAACCCAAACCCTAATGGTGGCGGTGGTGGCTGGATATAGAGGAGTGAGGGGCGTGCAAAACCCCTGGATGCGCCCTAATGGGCTCCAACACGATACAAAGCTGAACAGCCCAAAAGACGGTGGCGTAGCACCCTGATAGATTCTGAATGCCCAATTATTTCGATGATTCCTGCTGACTCAGAAGGAATTTTGACATGGGACTAGAGCCATTGGAAAGGTCACCTTCTCAGCTTTCCATCCATATGTAGAACGTCCAAAACGGAGCCCGGATGCAACCTGGGCGTCCGTTTTAGTGTGGCCTGGTCCTGGACTCCGAATTGGATTCGAAGTCGGCTTGAGTTGGGCCTCCAACATGATTCGACCGCCTTTGCTGGACTTGTGCACCTCATAGCCCTTCTCCAAGTACTTTCAGGTCCTCTCCATGGTTCCTAATCATAATTAAATCATTAGGTAGCAATCAATTCTCAAATGAACAAAAAGAAGTACTTAGGAACGAGCTCACCTGTAAATTCCATTGTCGGGCGCGAGCTCTAGTGATTGGTCCTCGAATGTCAAGTGGAGGAGTGTTGTGTGTATGCGAAGAAGTGATGTCCTCATCATCCTCCCCCTCTTGAAGCAGAGTTGTCCTCAACTCAGCCTCATCTTCTTCTCCCAAGTATGGCTTCAAATCTGCAATGTTAAAGGTGGGACTAACCCCAAACTCGGGAGGCAACTCAAGTTTATGTGCATTATCATTTATCTTCTCAACTATCTTAAAAGGACCAGCAGCTCTAGGCATCAATTTTGACTTTCTTAACTCAGGAAATCTATCCTTTCTCAAGTGCAACCAAACAAAATCACCCAGTTCAAGTTTAACTTCCTTTCTACCTTTACTACTAGTAATCCTATATTTTTCATTCATCTTTTCAATGTTTGCCTTAGTAGTCTCATGCATTTTGATAATAAAATCAACACGCTCCTTAGCATCATTATGAACTCTCTCACTAGTAGGCAAAGGTAAAATATCAATAGGGGCACGGGGATTGAATCCATACACTACTTGAAAAGGACTTACCTTGGTGGTGGAGTGTTCCGCTCGATTATATGCGAACTCAACATGCGGCAAACACTCTTCCCACAGCTTCAAATTATTCTTCAAAACAGCTCTCAACATGGTAGACAATGTGCGGTTCACCACCTCGGTTTGGCCATCAGTTTGTGGGTGACATGTTGTAGAGAACAACAACTTTGTACCCAACTTGTTCCATAGAGTACGCCAAAAGTGACTCAAGAACTTGGCATCACGATCTGAAACAATAGTAGAAGGCATACCATGCAAACGAACTATCTCTTTGAAAAAGCGGTCAGCAATATGAACGGCATCATCGGTTTTATGACATGGTATAAAGTGAGCCATCTTAGAAAAGCGATCCACAACAACAAAAATGCTATCCCTCCCCCTCTTAGTCCTGGGCAATCCTAAAACAAAGTCCATAGAAATATCTGCCCACGGAATAGAAGGAACAGGAAGAGGCATATATAAACCATGTGGATTCAAGCGAGACTAAGCTTTTTGACATGTAGTGCAGCGAGCCACAAACTGCTCAACATCTCGCCTCATCTTTGGCCAAAAGAAGTGTGTGGCCAGAACGTCCTCCGTCTTCTTAGCACCAAAATGTCCCATCAAACCGCCTCCATGCGCCTCCTGCAACAACAAAAGATGAACGGACCCAACTGGAATGCATAGGGGTTAGCTCTAAACAAAAACCCATCATTGATCACGAATTTATTCCATGCTTGTCCCTCTTTACAATGCAACAACACATCCTTAAAATCAGCATCAAAAGCATATTGTGCTTTAATAGGTTCAAGACCAAAAATGCGACAATCAAGTTGAGACAACATGGTATAGCGTCGAGACAAAGCATCAGCAATCATATTATCCTTCCCTTTCTTGTGTTTAATGACATACGGAAAAGATTCAATAAATTCAACCCACTTAGCATGTCTACGATTCAAATTGGTTTGACTACGAATATGCTTAAGTGATTCATGATCGGAATGAATGACAAATTCTTTAGGCCATAAATAGTGTTGCCACGTCTCTAAAGAATGAACAAGAGCATACAATTCTTTATCATATGTGGAATAATTAAGAGCAGGACCATTCAATTTTGCACTAAAGTAGGCAATAGGTTTGCCTTCTTGCATCAAAACACCACCAATACCAATTCCGCTAGCATCACATTCCAGCTCAAAAGTCTTACCAAAATCCGGAAGTTGGAGCAATGGTGCGTGTGTAAGCTTGTCCTTCAAAAGATTAAAGGACTCCTCTTGTGTGGCCCCCAATGGAACACGACGCCCTTTTTTGTCAATTCAATCAATGGTGTCGCAATGGTGCTGAATTCCTTGACAAAGCGGTGATAAAATCCTGCAAGGCCAAGAAAACTCCGCACTTGGGAGACCGTCGTGGGCGTGGGCCAACTCCATATCGCCTCCACCTTGGCTCTATCAACCTCAATTCCCTGTGGAGTCACAACATAGCCAAGAAAAGAGACTCGATCCGTGCAAAAGGTGCACTTCTCAAGGTTACCAAACAAACGTGCATCTCTCAAAGCATTAAAAACAGCACGTAAGTGATTCAAATGTTCATCCATGGACTTGCTATAAATCAAGATATCATCAAAGTAAACGACCACAAATTTGCCAATGAAAGGACGTAAAACCTCGTTCATTAATCTCATGAAAGTGCTAGGTGCATTAGTTAAACCAAAAGGCATGACTAACCACTCATACAAGCCGAACTTAATTTTACAAGAAGTTTTCCATTCATCACCAAGTTTCATTCTTATTTGGTGGTATCCACTACGCAAGTCAATCTTTGTGAAAATTATAGCACCACACAACTCATCAAGCATGTCGTCTAGCATGGGAATAGGAGGACGATACCTTATAGTAATGTTGTTAATGGCTCTACAATCTACACACATACGCCAAGAACCATCTTTTTTGGGAACCAAAAGAACAGGAATAGCACAAGGACTAAGGCTCTCACATACGTACCCACGGTACAAAAGGTCTTGGACTTGTCGCTGAATCTCATTAGTCTCTTCGGGATTGGTCCTGTATGCCGCACGGTTTGGCAAACTCGCTCCAGGGATCAAGTCAATCTGGTGCTCAATCCCTCGAATGGGTGGAAGTCCTGGAGGTATCTCATCAGGGAAAACATCTCTAAACTCCTGCAAAAGGTTAGTGAAAGGAGCAGACAAAGTGCAAGGCATATTATCAAGAGAAAATAAAGCATTTTTGCACACAAAAGCATAGCATGTATCATTAACATCATCAATTGCAGCAAGGTCTGATTTTGTGGCAAGCATAACAGAATTTTTCAAATGGATTACTTGCTGTTTTTCAAATTTATCATGTTCCTTTGGATCATTAGCAGCAGCAGCTCTCTCCCTATCGGCCTCTATAATCTCAGCTGGGGTCAAAGGCAGTAAAGTAACGTTCTTTCCCTTATGCATAAAAGTGTATTTGTTACTACTACCATGGTGTAAAGCATCATTATCAAATTCCCAAGGTCGACCCAATAAAAGAGAGCATGCTTGCATGGGAACCACATCACAATCAACATGATCAGCATAACCACCAATGGAAAAATGGACTCAGCATGTTTGCGTTACCTTAGCTTTTCCAGAGTCATTTAACCACTGAATATGGTATGGATGTGGATGTGGTCGCGTGGTCAAGCCAAGCTTCTTGACCAAATCAGAACTCACCAAGTTGTTGCAGCTTCCTCCATCAATGATGACACGTGCGCGCCAGTTCTTGATTGCGAAGAAAGTCTGAAACAAATTATGGCGTTGAAGCTTATCGGGTTGTTGTACCGGTGTGCTGAGGACTCGCTGCACAATGATGCTCCGTAGCATCGCTGTGGACGCCCCACCAAGGACCAGGTCGTCATCACCACCGCCATTGTTGTCCGAGGCTGCAACAACATCGTCATCCGCCTCGACATCCGAAGTGCTGATGTAGCCTCCATCTTTTGTGGCGATGTATGCCCGTTGACTAGGGCAATTCTTCTGCACATGACCAAGCCCATGGCAGTGGTGGCACTGAATGTCGGAGGAGCGGCCCGTTGAAGCCACGAAAGAAGAACTCTTGGCTGGACCCTGCAAAGAATTTTTTGTAGAATCTGCAAGGCGTGTCGTGGAAGGTGGCTTCGGTGACGCTGCTGCAAACTTGTTCACAGGTGGTGGAGGAGAACGAAAACTTGAAGAAGACTTGGGCAGTCCCGTCGATGTAGTTGTTCGCGGCGTGTAGAAGGGTCATCTGGTGCTTGCCTTCGCTGATTCCTTGCGTCCCTGCAATTCTTGTTCTGCAAGCATAGCAAGCTGGAACAACTGGTTGACAGTAGTAAAATCTTTATAATCAACAATGTCCTGAATTTCATGCCGTAACCCCCCCGTAAAAACGACAAATCTTATCCTCCGTTTCCTCAACAACCCCACAACGCACCATACCATTTTCAAGCTCAGCATAATAGTCCTGAATAGAACTATCACCTTGTTCTAAGCGCTGCAATTTTTTTCTCAAATCACGTTTATATGAGGGAGGAACAAAACGATTACGCATAGCTTCTTTTAACCGCTCCCATGTATCAGGTTGTAAGCGCATGGTACCCAGTTCATTCCACCAGATAATAGCAAAGTCCTTAAACTCACTAGTAGCTTGTCTAACTCTATGTTGTTCAGGAACCAAGTGAGAATTAAACTTCTGCTCTACCATCATCTCCCAATCAAGATATATTTCAGCATCATAAAGACCAGAAAAAGACGGAATGGTAAATTTGACTTTAGCAAAAGGGTCGTCGTTACCATGACGGTTCTGGTTATTACCTCCCATACCATGTCGGTTTTGCTGAAGACGCCGACGTAGTCGTGCATTTTGTGTCGCCCGCTGATCAATGTTGCCATCCGCATCATACACTGTGTCATCATCATGATGATGGCCATCATTGACAGGTGGCAGGCGTGTCTCCAATGTGTCCATCCGACCAGTGAGGTCAGCCATCCACCGCTCCACCCGCTCAATGCCTTCCATGGTGTTCAATTGGGCAATGGCGGCGACGATGGTGTCCATTCTCGCGCTGAGATCAGTGAGTGAAGCATTTTGTTTGTCGAGCGCAGCTTGTAGCTGGGCGCGACTAACACACTCGTTGAAATCGCCTAGTGTCCCGTCCCCTTCGTCTCCTGCCATGGTTAGTGGAAACACAGGGAAAACAAAAGGATTATCCCTATCAACTACAAAGTGAGGGCAGTGGGAACTCGCAAAGGAAGTGGCTTACCAAGCTCTTACAAGTGTTCTTACCAAAGCAAGGCAAACGATACCTGGAGAGTGTGATCCGGTGATTGCAAGGGTCAAAAACTGTGCTATCCGAAAGTAGGTATATGGAGCTTGGCAGGCCAAATATGTTAGTGGAACACAAATCAATAACAGATAGTAATGCTGAATAAATGTCCAAAGCACTGGTCCTAGTTGCTGGTCTAAATGTGTCCTATATCAGTTATGATATGATGAACAAGGAGTCAAGACCAGAATAGTAAAGCAAAGACAGCAACAAAGATGGCCAGGCAATGAGAAACTTAATTCAGCATAAGCACAAAATAAATGAAGCTCTGTCACCTAAAACTGTGCTCTGTCACGGTTTTTTTTTTTGGCACGGATAGCACTCTCAGCACTATAACCCCAGGTGCCAAAATTTTTCTTTTTTTTCTTTTTTTTCACAAAGCAGAGCATAGAAATAGGAACCACACAAAGTTTCACCTCAATCTGATGTAAGGTGTGGCCTACAGAAAATGATGAATGTGCTATAAATTCGGTGATTAAATTTCGGAGCTCGAGTACTGAACTTTCCAGGCCAAATTTGGGCAAAATAAATTTGCCAAACCCGGCGAAGCTGGGGAGTTTCGGATGCACAATTCAATTTCACCCAATTTGAAAAAAAATCGCCTGATTTCGAGTCCGTATGAGAAAGTTACGACCATTTGAAGGAGGGCCTCCGAGTTATGGTTGCTGTGGAGGCCGAAACGAAATCGGGTGGAGGAAATTGGTGGAAATTGGGGGCGGAAGCTCAGGGAAAGGTGGGGGATGGTGCTGGGTGATCACGAGATGCGATGGATGACTCAAAAACAGAGGGTGGGATTTGGGTGGGAAAACAAAAGTTGACGGCTAGGGTTTGTATGAGAGGTAGCGGAAGCAAGACAACCCGAAACAAAACACGATCTAAACCAGCAACACAACTCGACTAAGGACACAAACTCAACACTACGGACTCTGAAATCAAATTGTGCAAAAGGCTAAATGAGATCTGGGACAGGAAACAACCTATGACTACAAATTTTTTTTGTAGGGCTTTTTTTTGGACTCTAGGATGAAACCGAAAACAGCAAAGGTAGGGTAAACTCGAACCTGAAGAAACACCTGAAGCTCTGATACCACTTGGTAGGAACGGGGTCCCAATCTTCCAACAGGTTCTGTATATGTTCGATTTGGTGGAGGCGCAACACAATTCGATCCGGCTTCCGAACAACACGTTCCGAACCCCGCAATCGCAGCACCACGTCTCCTCAGGTTATCAACCGTGCGCAGCCCAGTTGACTTCGCCAAGAAGGCTAATCCTCACCTGCGAATCGAAGAACACAAGCAAGAACAAGGAAGAACACAACTGAATTGCAGATGTATTGATTTAGCACTCGAAAGTTGGGGTCTCACAAACCGATGAATGGCGAAACTGTTCAAAGACAGAATAATCTAAGCAAAACCCAAACCCTAATGGTGGGGGTGGCGGCTAGATATAGAGGAGTGAGGGGCGTGCAAAACCCCTGGGCGCGCCCTAACCAAGGGCTATATAAAGGAGGGAGTGGCTGCATGCCCCCTCATGGCTTTGGGAGAGAGTTAGGGTTTGCTAGAGTCAAAAGAGGCTTTGTGAGTTTGTTTTGGCTTTAGGCTTTAGTTGGTGAGGCTTTAGTGGTTGAGAGCAGGAGGTGAACAGAGAGTGTTCTGTGTCTCCTTCGATGTGTTCTTGAGTCTCCTCTCTAGGAAAGAATGTAGTGTGTGTGTGTTTCTTGATTTGAGAGAGGGAGAGGATGGTTTGAGAATCTATGTAATCATTCCTTTTGTTCTAATGTCCATGCGTGTGGGGACTCCTATGTATTCCTTGTTTTGATGGAATGAGATTTCTGAAATTTTCTCTCGTGCAGCCTCTCTGTTCTTCGTTCCTCTCTTTGAGTGATTTCTTGACTTTTTGAGTTTTGAGTTGTTTCTTGCTGAGGAGAGCCAAAATGGGTTGCTATGATCTAGGAAATGCTCCCAAGCCAGTTGGCTAGTCAATCCTAAGAGCAAACCTTGTTTAATCTCATATTTTGCATTTTGAGCTCCTCTGTTCTTCCTTTTTCATTCTAGGGTTTTGGTGCAAATCTGGTTTCCCTCTTTGTGATGGCTTGAAATTTGGTACCTAGAGTCCAAAGGCTATCTATTAGCTATTCCCAAAGTTTCATGGCCAAGGGATCAAAGAGGAGATGGCAATTTGAAGTTTTCTGTTGTGGCTCTCTGTAGTGCTCAGTTTCTAGGGTTTTTGTGTATTTCTTGTTTCCCTCTTTGAGATGGCTTGAATCTTGGCTTGCAGAGTCCAGTAGCTATTGCTAACCAATCTGCAAAGTTTCATTGCCAAAGGATCAAGGATTCGATGGGAATTTCAGTTTTTGCGCTGCTCACTGAATATTTTGAGTTTTTGGGTCAAATCCCAAATTCTTGTTTGTGAGTTGAAATTTCTTGGTCCTCAAGGTCCCTCTGGGTATTTGGGTTGTAATCCTTTCCTTCTGGGCAGAGAATCTCAAAAAAAGGTCCCAGATTTCTTATTTGAGTGAAGCCCTCGGTTTTCAGTCTGAAAATTTTGTTTCTGTGTTGTCTGAAATCCCGTCGAGCGGTCAGACCGGATGGGGTATGGCGGTCTGACCGGCCCAGGTATGGCGGTCTGACCGGCCTGGGCGGTCTGACAGGCCCAGGTACACCGGTCTGACCGGCCTTCCTCTGCAGCTCCTGTGTTGCTTGCAGTTTGATGAGTTTTTTTGGCTCCGTTTGTTTTCTCCTTTTGCAGGGCTTATTTCCCTTGAGTTATCTAGTTTCCAGAGAGCATGAGAATGTCTCTTCATAGCTTTTCTTCATAGCTATAGAAGACGATTTCATCGTGGGTACTTGAGGGGGACGAATTTTTAGTGGTCGACATTCACACCCCTCTGTCGCCATTTCGGTCCAACAATAATCAATAAAAACATTAGTCTCACGATTGCATTTTGTCATTTATCACATCCAAATGAAACTAGATAATATCATAGTTAATAAACAAATTCATCTTACAATTGCATTTGTCATTATCACCAAAACCAACTTAATGGAGAAAATACGATATAGCTTATAAAGATAAGGATGAAACTCATGCCGAGGTCAAAATGATCAAAAGTCTACCACTTTTAGAGAGAATGCCATTTTTATGAAAAAAAGTATCAAACTAAGAGCAAAATGGCATATAGAGTTAAGAAATACTTGAGGGTAGCTAGCAAGGATAATAAAGATCAACTTGAATTTGAGGAGCAAAGGGAATGGCTAAGAGAATTCGATATCAACAAATTTTGAATCAAATCAGCCATTTTTCTAGAAAAATTGATAGTACCACCGTTAAGGATGTGATCATACCACTTGGAGACCTGTGGTAGTATCGGATTTTGACTGAAAGCATGCCAAGAATTAGATTTCAAAGGAGAAAAAAGAATATAATGTCGTAACTTGCTCCAAAGCCTTTCACAAAGAAACATAAACCACTTGTGGAGCATTTATAACTATATGCCAAGATTAAAATTCTTTTAAATATAGAATTTAAAAAATTAAGCTTTTTATATTTCAAAAACAAGCTCATTTTCAATGAAGTCTTCAAGATTTGCAAGAATGAGTAAGTGATGGTATATTAAGCCTCCAATTTCATGTATGAGTTATAAATACTCCTATGATCCAATATAAGTAAAAAAATTTGGCTCAAATGACAAAGCTCAGTTAAGTGTTAGATTGTGACCACTTAGGTTGACTCAAGATTTTGGATAAATTTCAAAACCAAATAACTTTTGATTGGTTGGCTTTTTAGAAAACTTTTGAATACCAATAATGTTTGAAATAACCAACTCTAGATTTTTGGCATTGAATACATTTAGAATCGGTCATAACCACTGCCTACATTCCACAAAATAATGCACCACAAGTAGGAGCTAATGAATAGGCCCGCGATTCCGTAGAAAGACATCACGACCCCTTGCGGAAAAAAAAAGAATTTGTTGAGATGGAAGTACAGATATCATATTCTTACCAAGATAACTGAAAGCCCCAACTGATAAGAATCCTAGTGAACCTAGAAAAAGAATACATGCCCAGAAAAATTACCTCTTTTTCGAGAACCTTTTAGAAGTTCTATCCATATGTGTTCTGATCACCAATTCATATTAGATATAAGCAACAGTTGATTGAAATTGAGAGAATAAGCTAAATGATTTTGACTTCTAAAATTGCCTTCAGCAAAGAGTACTCCTGAAAATTTCTTTTAGAATTGATTTTGGCCAGACTAGATTGCTAATTTTGAGTTCGAAACTCAATTTTACTTAAAATAAGTTTTTCTAAAGCCAAAACCTTTGGAAAACCTTTCAAATGCATTTGTATATATTTTTCAACTAGTTTTCAAAGATATACTAATAATTTCAAAATTTTGACTTTTGGTTGAATGGCTCAATTTTGAAAAACAATACTAGCATCAATTTGGGCACACTTAAAGATGTGATATACATGGTTATGATTTAAGCACTCCCCTTAATGTGCCACTTATATCTTGCTCATGATTATAATAATGAAATTTTAGAACAAGAGCAACAACACCCTTTTTACAAGATTTTTAAGTAAAGCAACCTACACAAGGCAAGGGCTAAATATTCCAATGTAAGTACTTGATACCGAGATAGCATTAGTTCATGATGTGGCATGATCATCCTCAAACTTGGCTTCATTTTTGCACATGGTGAAGTTCACCTCTTCATGAATGAGCCAAGTCTCCAATGCCTCTCCAAGTACCTATTAAGCACATTCTTAGCAAACACATTACCATTTCTATCCTTCCTAAGCAAATAATGTTGATTATAAAGAGATGGCCTCGAAATGATACTTTTGGGACAATTTTTACTAAACTGTCCCTTTTCTCGACAATTGTAGCAAGTTTGGCATTATTTTCCATTCTTTGTCTTCTTGCCTTGCTCATTTCTGGTTTGCCTCTTCTTTGATGACTTTATCTTGTTATCTACCTTGTTGGGGGCACTTAGAGGCAAAGTGAACATTCCCATTACAACCATGGCACTTGACATATTTCTTCATGTGTCTCGCGTTGTGCCTTGTATTGCTATTCTCCTTCTTGGAGATGAAGCCAATACCTCTCTTGTCATTTGACTTTCTTTGATCTCTCATATTTTTCAAGAGAAGCCTTCCCTTGGTAGTTTTTCTCTAAGTTATTTCCTAATCTTGTGACTTGGGCCTTGAGCTCATTATTTTCCTCTACAATATTAGTCTCAATAAGCATGGAGGAAGTAGAAGCATTTATTTTTGAGAAACAAGGAATATCTAGCAAATCATCACAAGAGGTGGATATGCTAACCTTAGATGAAATGCAAGGACTAGGAGCTTTACACGGAATATCATCTAATAAATCGCATGTAATGCCTATATGCACCTTAGGCTTAGAATATTCCATGAAAAGGAGAATCTCATGTTCATCTTTTAGCACATTATAATCATTTTGAAGAGATACAAGTTCTTTCTTCAAAATCTTATACTTAGCTTTCTCTTTTTCAAGATATTCATTAAGCACTTCTAGTATATCCATCAACTCATCATATGATGGTTCATCATTATCATTTACATTCTTATTACATTTTTCCATGAAGGATTGAGTTGATGTGGAGGGACTTGTAGATTCTTCATTGTCGGAGCTAGAGATTGAGTATTCTACTCCTGCCATCCATTCTTGTATGTAATCCTCATCTGTTGAGGTAGAAATTTCATAATTATATTGAATTTCAGTCCACATCTCATGAGTGCTCTTAAGATTACATATTGTATTGAACACCTCTACACTCAAACCATTAAATGAGGCGTTAGTTGCTTGAGCGCCTAGATGTAAGCATTTCGCTTCCTCAATAGTTAGAGCAAGAGGATCCAATCGAGAAGAAAAGTCCACATCTATAATGTGCCAAATTTTAGAGCTCATGGTCTTAAAATAACATATCATACAGATTTTCTAATTATCATAATTCATGCCATCAAATAGAGGTGTATCATCTAGCTGCACTATATTACTAGTCGCCATACATTAAACTCTCTAGGCGGTGAAGCCTAACGAACAAGAGACCAATCCCTGATACTACTTGTAAGATCGAGGATACTGACTAGAGGACGGTGAATAGGTGGTTTTAAAAATCTTCTAATTTATTTGGCTAAAACCAAGTTTATAATGCGGAAACTTAAGTCAATTCGGTTTAGCACTAATAAGACCTAAAACAACTAGGTTCACCTAAGTGCAACAACACCCTAAATCTATGTCAAGGTTTGCAATCATAGGATGACAAGAAATTAATTTAATTATATGAATATAAATTGCTTGAATGTAAATTGAGCTCAAGAAAACAAACCACAAAGACACGGTTCCTTTTACAATGGTGTTTAGAGACTTGCTGGTCTCCCCTAGCCCATATTAAGATAAGCCCAAATGAATTAGATTGGCTCTACGAATTAAGCTAATCACCTTAAATCCACTAGTAGTAGCTCTTTCTCGCTCCGGCTAGGTGAGCTCCAACCTTCACAAGTCGCCTGGTCTTATCAAAATTTTCTTTGAGAAGATCACCACGCATGACACCTTCAATGTCGAGACCCGGAGCAACAACTCCAGAACCCTCTGTGTAAATCGTACTAGTCCAGGATCAGCTAGTGCACACAGTGGTAACAGGGATACATATCATGCACAATGACAAACTTTATTTAACTAAATATGAGCCTGATGGCCAAAGTTTACATCAACGGCACATAAGCCAAAATTAAATATAAGTAGCGGAAGAAAAAACCGAAGCGGAAGAAGCCCACTGAGCCTGCCCACAGGCAAACGACAGTAAGACGCGGCCTATACGTTCTGATCCTCACCGAAGTCAAAGCTGTCCTCTGAAAAATGATGAATTGAGCAACATGAGTACATAAAGTATTTCACAAGTTACACCAGGAGGTTTAACAGAGTTAATGCATGCATATGGATTGACAAAGGAAGGCATAATATGGTTATTTGCACAAAAAGCAACATTGGAGTAAATACCGTTAAGTAAGTGCACAAGCTGAATTTGATACAGTATGTAAAATAATCTTGTTAACTGAAATAATATCGTTACTGCAAGCTCCAACCAAACACTAACCTAACCACGGGCATCCCACCCGGACCATCTTTTCCAAAAAGATCTCATATGGATTCCATCCATCCATAAGGTTTTCATAAACCATTTTGAAAAACAAAGTCTAATCCGTGAAAAACTTTACTCAGCTTGCCCATGACTGTGGGCACGGCTATCCAGGATAGATTATACACTCTGCAAAGGTTGTACAGCTTTACCCACAAGACATGATCATCCCTTTTTACCATCGGATTAATACACTTCTTTAGGTGTGCGGCCAGGAGATCATGACAAGGCCTTTACAATGATCCGCTGGTGGAGGAAGGAGAGAGCACGGGCAGCTGCGGCTTCTCTAGTGTTTTGTATAAAGGTAGAGGAGGTGCTGGGGATTGGCATGGGAATGGAACACAAGGAGGTGCTTCTATTTGTATGGCAAGAACAAGAGGAATGAGTTAATTTGGCTGAGTTATGTGCAATGTCGGTTTTCAATGCTTGAATGCAAGAAACTGAAAAACTGAAATGTTAATGACTAAAGACTGAAAAAGAATTGATGTTTGGCAATGAATAGAGGTGTTCTTGCTGCATGCAAATTAATTTGGTAAGAGGGAATTGATTTTGCCTGCATGCATGGATGGTTCACGGTGGCTTTAGCTGAAGAACAGAGTGTTTGTTGGTCTGATACGTGGAGATGAACAACAAAGGTAGAAAGAAGAAATATTAGGCTAAAAGACAATAGTCCAAATTCTTAAAAAGAATCTATGACATTGGGTGTGGTGAAAATTTTGGAGTTAAGCGTGAAAATTTTTAGACAAAGAGAAGTGCCAAGAAAAATATTTTGATCTAGAAAAATATAATGGATATTTTTATGGATATTTTGAGGTTTGGACGATTTGAATTTGAATTTTGGAAGTGCACAGAAATTTTGAATGGAACTAAGGCTTTTGAAAAAGAACTAGGCTTTGGAATTTGAAATTTAAATTTTTGGAATCCCAAATAAAATTCAATTAATCAAATGGGTGGCATAAATAGATAGATTGGAATTTTTTATGAATTTAGAAATTTGAATGGGCTCAATCGGAGTTAAAATGAAGAAGTTAGGGCTTCCGGAAGATTAAAACTAAAGAAAAAGAAAAGACTGATTTTTAGAATTATTTTTATATTGAAAATTCAATTTATGACATCAGCAAGGAAATGAGTTTTGGTGGAATTATTTTTATACAGAAAAGGGATTTATGACGTCAGGGTGGTGTCAGCAAGGATTTTCATTTTCGGCCGAATTATTTTTATAAAGAAAAAGATACTATTAGACTGACAGGTGGGGCCGGGTCTATGGTGGACTGGGTTCATGGACCGGGGAGAAGGCTGAGGTGGCATGCGGCTGGTGTGGCGCTTGCGTGGCTCTCGGCTGCTGAGGTGGCGCATGGGGGACGAGGGCATCGGCGGATGGCGGCGCTGCTGGGGTCGGCGAGGGGTGCGCGACAGGGAGGAGGGCATGGCGAGTTCAGTGCATCCTTGGCGTGATGCTCGGGAATGCTCGGTGGTGGCCGGTGACAAGGATCTAGAGGCGGTAGAGTGAGGGCATTGGCGGTGGGGCTCTTTGGCGGTGGATTCTCTCGGTGGAGGGGCGGGGAATGCGCACACGGGTCTGGCGAAGGTGGAGGCGACGAACGGCTATCGGTTACACCAAAGTTAAGGTTGGTGCAAAGGCGAGTAAAAAGGGAGGTAAGCGGGGTTTAAAGTGGGGAAATGGTGGAGGTTGAATGCGGGAGTGATTAGGCTTTCAATTGTAGCAAATGCTCGAGAAGAAACAGCCAAATTTAAGAGCTCGGGCGGGCAAGGAGAAAGAAGAAGCTGATAGGCAGGGTCGGGCTATCGGCGAGAGAGAAGAGAGAGGAGATAGCACGGACGGCTAGATATGTGACGCGGCGCATGGAGAAGATAAGGGCCATCAGATTGAAACGAAGGGGTAAGTGAAGGCGGGTGGCTGAGATTAAACCGGGCGAGGATGGATTGAATCCGGGAACGACACGTGTTGACCAAGGAGAGAGGTTGAGGATTAAATTTGATTTAGATTTTCAGGAACATTAAGAAGGTTTTAAAAAATACTTAGAAAATAGGAAATAAAGTCTAAAAATTCTAGAAAAATTCACAGAAATTCCTAGGAATGTTTTAGACTTAGGAAAAATATTTTCAACTGAAAGTTGGTCTTTTACTTTTTATAAAAATACTTTTTAGCTTTGAAATTGATTTTTTTAAAAGCCAGAAAAGCACAAAAAATCTAGATAAAAGCCAAATGCTTTTAAAATAGTAAATTTTAAATAGGCTTTTTATATAAATCCAAAATATCTTTCACTTAATAATATTTTTAAGTTTTCAATTAAACTACTTTTAAGAAAAGTTTTTTTTAAAGCTAGAAACTGGCAAAATAAAATCTCAGAAATTCAAGCAACCAAAGAACACTTGATTTTATTTTAAATTAAATTAATTTTTTTACCGAGAAATTTTGAAATAAACAGCTGGGCTGTTACATCCAACATCATCTAAGAGTTGGCAAACTCCAAGAGTAACAAGTCAAGCCTCTTGCTTGACTCTTACCACGTGCAACAAATGCACAATCTCAAGTGGATATGAAATCCACCTTTAGATATGTCAGATCCCAGAGCAATGACTCCGAAACCCTCTGTGTAAATTGCACTAGTCCAGGAACAACTAGTGCACATAGTAAAACAAAGATACATATCGAGCACAATTGACCAATAATATTAAATAAAAGAGTAAGACCTTACGGCCAAGTCTTACATCAATGCTCATTGGCAACAATAATAAGACAAATAACTGCGGAAGCAAACTGATAAAAAGCGAAGTCCAAGTCTGCACACAGGTAAACGACAGTAAGACGCATCCTACTCGTCCAGGTCTTCACCGTAGTCGAAGGCGTCTTCCTCTGTGTAGAGATAGTAAGGTGAGTACAAACTTGTACTCCGCAAATCACACAGAGAAATGCATCATAATGATAAAGACATCAATGGAAGGCTTATAGGGCTAGTTTGTGCATAAAACAACATTTAAAGGAATACGGTAATAGATTGAAAATGCTGAATTCAATACAATAAATAAAAAAATACTTGTAATTGGAAATAATACCACTAGTGCAGGCTCCGACCAAACACTAACCTATCCACGGGCATCCCACCCGTACCATCTTTTCCAAAAACATTTCATATGGATTCCATCCATCCACATGCTTCTAACCATTCATGGATTCCATCCATCCACAAGGTTTTCATAAATTATTTTGAAAAACAAAGTCTAATCCGTGAAAAACCTTTACTCAGCATGCCCGTGACCGTGGGCACGTCTATCTAGGATAGATTATACAATCTACAGAGGTTATACAACTTTACCCACAAGACATGATCATCCTGTATTGCCACGCGAATTACACACTTCCTTATGTGTGCGGCGAGAAGAGCATGATAAGGCCTTTACAACGCCAAACCTTCAACCTAGCCAAGCCAACTCTAAGGTTTCACCCCAGTAAGGAATCCACAAGACCGGGACCCCCTCTTGAGCCGCGTGAGACTTCTCATGGCACACGCACGCTCACTTTCAACCTATAACATGACTCAGGTTGGGACCCGCGAATTATTCAACCAGGACTGTCCCATACCAGCCTTGTGGTAGTACGTTAGGGCTTTTCAATAGTAGCTCACAGACCGGTCCTTAATTGACTTAGGCTCAACCACATACCCCCTATGCACGACAATCAACACTGTGTCTCCGAACAACAGTGCATGCCTGCACCCTCCACCTAACCACTAGCCTAGGTCTAAACCAGATTTTATATTTTATTTTGAAATAATTTTATAAACCTTCTTGACTCACCGAAGTCAAGAATACATTTAGGAAGCTTATCATTTTATGTGAAAAGCTCATCATTTTATGTGAAAAGGTATCCCAACCCAAAGTTATTTCTAAGCAAGACTAAGCATTTGTTATCCAAAAAGTCTATAGCCATACTAGTGTACTAACTAGAGTTCTAATCTATGGTGACAAGGTATTGAGGAATTCAACATCAACGGAGTAATTAACAAGTAGGCATTAACTAAATTTAAAACTGAATTGAGATACGTTCAATCAAATTAAGCATGCAATGTAATTTAAATCAAGATAATTTTATTTGCAAAATGGGTACAACATGGTTAAGGAGTGTGACTTGCCTTGCTCTGCGGTTGCCCTCAGAAGTTTAAAATCAGAGAAAAGAATAAACTGGATTTTTGGAATTATTTTTTCTAAAGGAAAATAGAATTATGACATCAGCAAGGATTTTATTTTTCAGCCAAATTATTTTTCCACTGGAAAATCCAATTTATGACATCATGCTGATGTCAGCCTTTGTTGGATTTTCGGACAGGTCACTGACATGTGGGCTCGGGTCTATGGTCCGAATCCACGGACGAAGGGGTGCTGAGGTGGCAAGGGAGGGTGGGGTGGCACTGATGTGGCTGAGGTGGTGCACACGCGGCGCATACTGGCGGCCACGTCGGCTTGGCCGCTGACGTGGCCAGGCTGGACCGGGGCGGCGCTCTGGGCCCGAGGCTCGCCGGGGCTCCGACGGTTGGCAGCCGACGGCGAGGGTCGGAGGAGTGAGAGGAGAGTGAGGGGAGTCGGTTTCACCTTGTCCCGAAGCTCGGCGGTGAGTGGCGGTGGCCGGCGATGAGGAGGTGGCAGAGGCGACTCAGGCTCCAGTGTGGCGGCTATCTGGCGATGAAGGAGCTCGGTCGAGGGGCGGAGGAGCTTCGCACGGGCACGGTGAAGCTCTTGGAGGTAGTGGTGGGGCCTAGGGAGGTCTGAGGCGGTGGCAATTGCCCGCCGGAGAGTGGACGAGGTTCGGAGAGAGAGGAGGATGGTGGCGAGGGTGGTGGAGCGCTCGGGAGAGGGGAGGAAGGGGAAACAGGGTGAAGTGAGGGACGACCGTGCTCGAGGTGGGGGTTTTATAGGGGGCAGAGGGCAGAGCCAGCGAGGATTGCTCGTCGGAAAAGTCGAGGAGGGCGGCTGCTGTTGCGGGTGGAGAAGGGGGAAGTGGGCGCGAGAAGGGGGGGAAAGGGGGGAAACGGGCGCGCGGAGGGAGGAGACGGGTGCGCGGAGTGGCACACGAAGGGGAGGGAGGTGGGGTGGTGCACGTGCGAGAAGGGAGGGCGGAGCCGGCAGTTTTGGCAGTCAAGCGTGGGAGAAGGAGGAAGAGGCGTGGGAAAGGGATACAGGTGGGGTCGGCCGGCAGTGAGAGAGAGGGAGGAGTGAGCGGCTGACGGGGTGGGAGCCGGTCGGCAGAGGGAGAGGGGCGCCGACAGGTAGGGTCGGGGAGAGAGAAAGAAAGAAGCAGAAGGTGGAGACCGATAGATGGGGATCGAACGGCTGGTGCTGTTAAGTGGGAGGGGATGGGCCGGGGCGAGGCGAGGCGACGTGGCCGAGATCAGGCCGCATACGTGTCGCACGGAGATGGAGGGAAGGCGGGTTGAGCGGGCGGTCAGATGGCAGCGACGTGGGCATATCCCAACCGTCCACACGTCGGCCAGAGGGAAGGAGAGGGTATTTAAAATTTTATTTTGGGTTTTTGATTTTTAGAAAACACTAGAAAAGCATTTAAAGCTCCTAAAAATATGAAATTAAACCCAGAAACTCCAGAAAAATTCACAGAAATTTTTAGAACCATTTTGGACTTAGTAAAATTATTTCCAACTAAAGTTGGTATTATATTTTTATATTTAAATTACATTTTAATTTCAAAATAGATTTTAAAAACTACTGAAAACACAGAAAAACCAAATAAAATCCAAATAATTAATTTAAATAGGATTCTTGTAGAACATAAAAAATATCCTTTCATTAATAATATTTTTAGGTTTTTACTTAAATTACTTTTCAAATCCAGCCTTTTTAAAACAGAAATTCAGGGTAAATCCAAAATTAAAATTTAGGCACCAAAACACTTATTTTTATTTTAAACCAAATTAATTTAATTTTTTTAACTCCAAAATTTGAAATAAATAGATGGGTTGTTACAAGATGCAACACATGCAATCAAGAGCAATTCTCCTTAGTCACAAGCTACAACACAAGCACAATAGAGTGAAGAACATCGCACTTCCTCAAAGAAATGAAATGGAGTGTAACAACTTCATCTCCATCCGGCTACAAGGGGGTATTTCTACCCCCACTCCACGAAACTAGCTATTGGGGACAAAAATCAGGATTTTTAGTAGTACCACAGGCAAAAGTCCGGTACTACCACTCCCCTCAACAATGGGTAAAAAACTAGCCGTTATAGGCAAAATCAGTAGTACCATCACATAAAGTCCGGTACTACCGCTTAACGATAGTACCACTCCACGCATGTGGAACTACAATTTTTCAAGGGAGAACAAATCTCTCAAAATGGTAACTCCGTGGAAAAAATGTACTGTGAATAAATCGGTACTACCGCTGACCAGTCTGACCACGCAATAGATGCCGGTCTGATCGCTGGCCAGTAGTACCACATTTACATGCCAGTACAACCTATGTCCGGTCGTATAGCGCAACATGTGCCGGTACTACCAACTTTCGGTCGTACCATGCAACACATGGTGGTATTACTGTTTTTCCAAAGAAGTGCATATACTTCAACTAATTTGCAAAACACATTCACAATTTATAGTAACATGCACACAATGATCAAATTATGATTCTCAACAAGTTGCAAAACAATTTGCACAGTTTTGGAACCATGACAGAAGGTATAGGTACATAGACTTAACACGTTTGAAAAACACATTCACAAACATAAGTCACATGCTACAATGATTACATGAGCTTCAACTATTTGCAAAATATATTTGTAAATATAAGCCTCATACCACAAGGACTGGACAATATGGACTTCAGATACTTACAAAACACATTCTCAATGTATAGTCCCATGTACAAGGCTTCAACACGTAGGCCTCAACTACTTGTAAAACACATTCGCAAATAATATCATCATGCTATGAAGAGCTAGAGCAAGTGAGATTGAGCTATCAATACATGATGAGACTCTAGCTACTACACATGACACCTCTTAATAGTATGGCAACCTATACAAGCAACCCGATCTTCAAACCAAACACCAAGATCGATAAAAGACTAGAAACACATGTTTAGCCCTATTTTGTCATATCTTTGCCTGGAGTATCCTCTTAAAGTTTGATGACACACATCTTCACTTCAAGTCCAAGTCATTTTCTTGATATGTATCAACCCATGATACATCCTTTACTTGAATTCCATCAACACATGATGGGTCTTCTCTTGACTTGAGGATCAACTCAAAATCATCTCCTCTTGGACATGCATCATGAGCTTCTTGATGGCCTTCAACTCAAGAAGCTATCTTACATCTTTTATCTTGACTTGATGATCTTCAACACGTGAAGTCATCCCAAGTCACTCTCATTTGTGGAACATAACATATTTATCCAACTCATGAAAAATATTAGTCCACAAATCAATTCCCATTAATTACCAAAACTTCGCCATTAACTCATAATGAAGGGACTAGATTCTACAATCTTCCCTTTTTGATAATTCAAGATAATCTCAACAAATAATGAGATAAAAGATTGATTGTGAGTATACAATATATGTACATAAAATTGTATACTCTAGAATGAGCTTTCTACGCAATTAACTCATTTGACTAAAAGTATTTATCTTTGAGATTAATTGCTAGCAAAGCTTACACATTCGGTTGTCGTTAATCATCCAACCATTTGCACATAATGGAGGAACTAGATGATAACCTGATTATAATTGATTTAATTTAAATCAATCATGAGTATATATAAACTACACAGGCTATATATACTTGTCAATGTTTTAATACCGATCTTACATATGATGTATTTAGATTCGGAGGAAACTCTTAAGACTAAGATCTGGCAATACAAACAGAAGACATGGGGATTTTTATATAGGTTTGGGCCTTCTCCAGGAGAATAGTAACTCTACGTCTTGTGTTGCTATTGCTCAGAGAAGAAGATTACAAAGTATGTAATGTGAAATGACTTGCACTGTGTCTTGCTTGGATTAGAATCCATCCCCCTCTCTCCAGCGTCAACCTTTATATATTCGATGAAGCAGTGGCCATTGCCTTGCGCTAAAAGACGTCTCAATAGTTCAGATGATAATCGTCTATTAGAAGTTATTGTCAGAGAGATAAAAAGGCTATTTGCCATGCAGTAGTTATTGTCAGAGAGAGATCGTGTGCAGTTATTAAATATAAGCGCGCGTTCTAACCATTTTGTCAGGCAACTCTACGAGACCATAGATAAGGCTATTAGAGATAGGCTATTCGTAGGAAAGTCTACGACCAGGAAGTAGTCTTAGGACATCTTACGAGTACACAGTCATAGAAAGACGACCAAGGTACAGTCGTAGAAAGACTTATGACTATGTAGTCATAGAAAGAGTTACAACCAAGGTGTAATCACAATAAAACTTATCATTATATGGTCGTAGAAAGACTTACGACCAAGGAGCAGTCGTAATAAGACTTTACTGGTATCCTGTGGAATCTCCCTCTTAGCGATAAAGGGTATATTCAGATAATGTAATGAAGTAATAATTAGAGGATTATTATATCCTTGTCATCTAGTCCCTTAACTTCAAGTGAAAATAAGTTACTTGAGAAATATAGGTTGTAAATGAAAAATGGTCGAAAGTAAATCCTTTTCGACCTTTATCGACCAGTAATAGGCTTGGTCAATAAGATAATTTTGCTTCAATTGTGAAGACAGATAGACATCGAACAGAGGAATTGCAATTGATTTGCATTGATCTGTCTGTCGAATCGGTTCCCAAGATAACCGTTCGGTTCTCGAGATGGGTAACCGACGTGTAAGGTTATAAAAACTTACCAGGGGTAATTTGTAGTCTCCTACTTTCCCCATCCGTTCTAATCTACTTGAGCTTTCCACCGCTGACCAATTCTTCCTCTTCCCCCAATCTCGCCCAAATCTGTTGCAAACACCTGAGAGAATGATGAAACTTTCATCTACCTAGGCCATGTCAGAGATGGACAATGCCAAATTGAAGGCACTAGAGGATGCTGAGAAGATCCTGACACGGCGATATGTCAGATGGATTGAAGCCGCTGGGCAACATTGTCTGTCGGGACAGATCGAAGATATTCTAGTGTTCCAGGCTTATTGTGAGTGTGGTCTTTGTCTCCCTACTCATCCCTTCCTCATGGCCATACTCGAGTATTTTGGGGTCGAATTGGTGAACTTGGTTGCCAATTCGATCATAATGATCAACATCTTCGTGTATCTGTGTGAAGCATATCTTGGTATCCCGCCAGCTTAATAGAGCTTAAACTTACAACGAGAGACAACAAGTTTAAAGAGGAGATTGATAGAGTAATCTAGTTGTCTTCAAGTCTGGTCAAATCCATGACCAATCATATGACCATGACAGTCTATACAACCACTGTAGCTTACGACCAGTGTGTATACTGTAGCAGTCATAGTCGTAAAAGTACTATAGCAGTCATAATCGTAAAAGGTCAGGATTCAGAGTCCGTATAGGATTCAGAGCGGTTGTAAAGAAAAGTCACGATGTGTCCATGTAGGACTCTCAACGTGGGATGCCGCGTTGGTTACGGAGTCTTGTATGTTGCTTCTCTATATAAGAAAGACGAAAAGGACGCAGGTGTATCATGTCATCAAAGATCTATCTGAGTTTACTCGTGTTCGCGTGTGTGATCTCAAAGTTCAAATTCATCGCTCATTTAGACTTAGGGCAAATTCCCCAACAATAGGCAAGGTTACGTTGGGTACTTACACCTGTGCACAGAAATTTGCGTTCAACTTTCTGGATAAATTAAGCATAATCTTTTTGGTGACGTATTTTTGTGAAAAAAGAGAAGTGCATCTTATATATCACAGAAATTACTTCCATAAAATAGTTCACAACTCACAACAAGTTGCAGGCTTTCAACTAGTAACAATCACAATACTATGGACACGAGCACGCACGCACAATGTAATTAAGCAAGTGCTATATGATCGACAAAGCACTTTTACCAGAACTAATTAAACAAACCAAGCCAAGTACAGAAAATCACGAACATACATGTAGAATCTTACTAACTAACGGGCTCCACGAACAACGAGTGGATAGTATCCTTGATTGTGTGGCAGTTTGTGTACGCGTCGTCATGCTTATATATGAACTCCATGGTTCTCGTCAGGTTGAATATCCTCTCCAGTAACTGCCTTGGTTGGGTATTGTCAGACTCCAACCACTCGCCATTAAAATCTTTCCATGATTCCTCTATCAGCTCATGTATCTTTTCGCGTGCCATTTCAATTGGGATGTTGTGCTCCTTCATGCAGCTGTCTATTGTCGAAGCAACATGTGAAGCCAATTGCTCACGCTGCATGAAATTGCCCAGTTAAGTTTTAATCAAGGGGAAAAGTGGGTAAACCAAACTTTGAGTGATGTGCCCAGTATTTTCTAAAAACAAAAATCTCTATGACAGATTTGATATCTAAACAAAGTTATGCAATGACATAGTTTTATGATACGGTAAAAATGCTAATTTCCCGATCTAAATTAAAGAAATTGGCAAATGATGTGCTTTTGGCAGTAGGCTACAAAAAATAATACGAAACTAAGTAATGATAATCATTACCTCGTATGACTTAAGATCATCGGATAGTCTCAGAATTATGCAGAGCGCCTGTACTATTTTTGGCACACTACATACCCAATCAAAAGATTCCTTTGTTGCTATATCTTCCATCCCAACGAACGAAGCGCAAGACAGTAGGTGACATGCACCACTTCTTGCTGAAACCTGCAAGTGTTCGTCAATGGTTGCTGGGATATAGCCTTCTTCGCGCCATTTCACCTCCATATTGTAAGCTCTAACCAGATCTACTGTCTGAATATTGAAAACAAAAGGTATAGCTAGACATTCACATACAAAGACAGACAGACAAGTAGAAATTGAAACATGGTTTACTCAGAAAACCTTACCTGCGTGGGTACTAGCCAATCTTATAAGAAGGTAAATATTTACGGTTTTCCCATATAAAATATTTTTGAAAGAGACAAATACATGAAATATATGTAGATGGAAAAGGATAACTTACAAAGTTTCTCACATAAGACATGCGGCATTTCTCCTCAAGTGCTAGCTCATTTTCGATGCTTTCATATGTATCCAAAATTTTCCAAAATACAAACTTCATGTACTTTGGGAGACAGTGAGCTGCCTTCCGGTCCCAACTGGACATTATTAACTTCCACTTATTATTATACAAAATTTGCCATAAAGTGACAAACAAATAATAAAGTGGCTCACAAACCGTCTGTGATAACCTCTGATTATCACTGACCCATAAATTCAGACGGTTCAGAAAACCGTCTGTGATGGTAATTCCGAACTGTCTATGATGATACTTTTTGTAGTAGTGAGAAAAATTGAATATATCACGAAAATTGTTACTAGACAAAAAAAATACAACTTCTATAAAATTTCCCTACACAAAAATAGGAGCTTACAGAACCAAAAAGAAAAAGAGATTACATTAAATGCTAGAAATTCTAATTGCAAAGTTTTCTTAGCTGACGAGTAAGCAAAAACATTTCCATTAGCAACTATATATTAGCTGTTGTACATGGTGCTGATACAGGAAAAAATTTGTCATACAATTCATTCTCAAACTTTTTAAAGTAAATTTCACAAAACTACACGTACTTTGTGCAAATTATCGCAAAACTACACATTTAAGAGAAGGTTTTAGCTAGATAACTATACATAGATTAGCAAAATGTTTCAAAAACTACACTTTTGCGTTTTACCCAAACTTGGTTCTAGGCAACAGTTTGACCCGGGCTATCATACCGTTGTCAAGAATTAGAGGTGGTTAAAATTTTGCTAGCATATATATGTGTAGTAATCCGAAAACTTCTATAAATGGTGTAGTTTTGCTATAGTTTGCACAAAATATGTGGCTTATGAGATTTACTCTATTGAATAGAGACATTATAAGTTATTTATTTTGAAATAGCTTGTATTTTTAGCTTTTTATTTCCTTTTACTATTCGCCGCAAAGAAAGATTTTGACTTTTCTGACATGAGAATACATACCTCTCTATACACTTTGTAAACAATTCACACTCTTCCGAAGTTCCATAGACATCATAAATATCATCCAAGATAGACACAATGGCAAGAACCTTTGTCAATATTATTCGGCCTCTTGAGTAACTTGGCTCATAATATACTCCTACAATCCAAATGTAGCACTCTACAACTCTATCTCGAGCGAACGAGAGTCTTGACTGAAGTTGCAGATCCTTCCACCACCTGTTTATGACACAATTGTTTCTATCAGTGTTATTCCAAAATATAAATTAGAAATTCGTTAAGAAATATGAATTGAAATTATGGCAATATCTGCTGGCAGTTCAACTTTGCAATTTCCATTATGTGTTATCATTTCACCCTGTAGTGAGACGCCTTAGTTTAGATAAAGATGGAAAAAATTGAAACCACTAGTTACTTCACCTCGTAATGATTTTCAGCTCTTGTTGATGATGGAGTTGCATGAGATTAGAGTTCAACTTTGCAAGTTCCATTATCATTTCATTAAGTGTAGCATCTTTCTCGTATGTAGATATATAATACTTGGCCTCATATATTCTAACCCTTCTAGGGAGCGGGATGTCAAGTGAACACTTTATGTCACGCTTTAATGACCCTTCCATATATGGCATTATTGATTCTAAACTCCTTTTGGTGAAGGAAATAGCTTCGTCAAGTATTATCTCTCCATGGGTCCTGAGATACGCCGCATTGTAAAGGCTCAGAAGATCCCTTGCATTGTTAGCTGCAAAACTCCCCTCTTCATCTTTGAATTTCACAAACACATCTAGAATATCAAATCAAAATTGTTATACAGTATTTTTGTGGAATTATAGGAAGAAAAAGCAGTAAAAACAAATCATTATTGCCTTATTAATTGTTACAGGAAGTGGGAATAGGATCAGTCGGAGGAAAAGAGCGGAAAAAGCTAAACCCACATAATCTCATTCTTATGCCCCAGTAGCCATGCTTATGCTCTGTAGTAACCATACTCTAACCACCGCATATTCTTTACTATTTGATGGGTGTGGTATGCTGGTAGCTACTAGCTATACGGATGTCAGGATAAATACGCGGCCTCACAAGTTCTCGTTGAGGCGCACTTGCTTGTGCATAAAAGTGGGTGCTAAAATTTGAACCTTAATAGATGAAGTTGTACTCTCACAGCTTTACCGCTCCCCACTGTGAGGTGGTTCCCAACTTTACGCATTTGTTTAGGCTGATGCATTTACGTTACTGTATTTTTTTTAGGGTATTTACATTGCCGTATTGGCTACATAGGTTTTGTGTTTTCCCACAGTTATATGGAAATGGGCAGTAGATATACCAAGGAAAAAGATTTCAGTAAAACAAAGTTTTACCACCCCTGGCCAGTAGCTGGTTATCGGATTCGACCAGCCAAAAATTTTCAATTTAGATTTGATTTTTGTTAAATTTTTTGAATTTTTAGAAAAGTTATGCAAAATTGTGAAGATGACCTATATATTGAAATATAAATGAAATGTAGATGAAAAAAAATGTAGATGAAATTTATTGTATTTCAAAAAAGTACTCAAATGTGGGCTACCCTAAACCGGCCGGTTTTACTTCCTAGCCCGGGGGGCAGTAAGGCTGGTTACCAGCCGATAGACTTTTCCGTTGGTAGTGACATACTTATCATTTGTTTTCAATCCGTCCTTGCCTTCATTCAGACCAACTTGGTATGTATTATGTATATAACTGCAACGTACCTTAAAATGAGCTTAATCGAATATGTCTAGCTTTAATTTACCTGGTGCAACCTTGTATCCATGTTTACGAAGAAGATAGAACCACAGGGCTACCGTTTGAAGATCACAGTTACTGACATGCATCGGTGTTTCTAATTTGAGCTAACACAACATTAATCTCCTCTTGGAAAAGATGATCCAGGCAAAGACGCTCCAATGCATCTACGAGATGCAGCCTCTGAAGCAGGCTACATGTACTTGAACTTCTTGCTATCATCTTTGCCACTTCTTCCTTCAGTTCGTGTGCTCGTTCTACCATCCACGTGTGCTGAAAACAATTCTTAAACTGAGCATACATACATACATACATACATACATACATACATACATACATACATACATACATACATACATACATACATACATACATACATACATACATACACACACACACACACCCATTGATGCATGCACCTCAAGTGTTTCATACACCTGCGCGTAGGTGTAGGTTCGGTGGTCCATTTTACCATATCAAATTTTGGCCTATATGCAGAGAAGACCAATCATACCATTATATATATAATGGGAGAATTGTATATTGATGCTGTAAAATCAGGAAAGTTGGGGTGTTTCCTCGGGAATAAGAGAAAGAAGAAAAAGAAAATCGGGTGGCGCAGAGCTCCATCAGTCAGATTAATGAATAAGAAAAAAAGAGGCCCTCAAGTACAGAAATTCTTGTACTTACGTTCAAAGCTTGATGGCAAAGAAAAAAAATTGATTTGATTAGTTAATTGTATTCACGTGAAACGCGCGCTGGCAGCTATATATGGTAGCTAGCGATGAAGTCACAATGTAGATGACACGGCTAACGTACATATCTTCACTGAACGTCCATGAGTTACGTATTGTTATAATCAATTTAGTGCAATTTATGTCATAATTAGATGATTAATAAATTTCTTTTACTCTTTTTATTCATAATGTTACAATTTGATGTATTTTTGGTATAGCTTTATAATTAATTCATCTAAATGATTAATTAGTTCATCTTAAGTTTAATTTATTGATTACCATATTGCTGAAATTTCTGTTTATTATCGTATTGAATGATTATCTCGAAACCTAGTTGTTGATAATGCTTAGTTAATGGTTTAAATTTGTAATGATGGTAGTTATGAGTGATATTCTAGGTTTTGGTTAACTTAGGATGACACACAAATAGCCGCTTAGCCACTTTTTAAAATATTGGCATTAGAACGCCTTATTTTCAAAAATAGCATTTCTACATGGACCTACAAGCTCAGCAGGCGAGCACATTAGACTCACGAAGGATGCTATTTTTTAAAAGAATAAACATTCAGATATTAAAATAAAAAAATAAACATTCAGATATTAAAATTAAAAAATGGCTAGGGGCTACTTCCACACTGACTTCATCCTCTCGCTGGCGATGGAGAGTTGGCCGATGAGCCAGTACAACCACAGTACACGAGATAAGGGTGTGTGTGTGTGAGAGACGCGAAGCTTTGTGAGATGAGCGAGAGATTGTGGGCTCATAATTTGGTTAGAGAACTAGCATGTTGGTTAGGAAAGGAGACAGATTATGAGTCCGTCTATATTAGTTTTTTGTTTTAATTTTGGTTTATAAGTAGTAATAGTTTATAGAAAAATTTATAAATAGTGATACTTATATATAATTTTAGATGATATAAATAAATGTATTATTGTATACTATAATCGATTAATAGATTTTATTTTTAAAATATTTTATTTAAAAGCTGATGATATAAAAAAACTATTTATTTTAGTAAAATAGCTTTTAGAAGCTAATATGGCCAAACTCATGGACTTATCTGATAGCTTTTGTGAGCTTTCAAGGGTGGTGATCCGATGGACGTCCACGAGTTAGCAAGTGCCATTCCCTGCCTTAGACCTGAGTGCGTCGGTACAGCAGCGAGCATTTGAAGGTGAAAAACAATAAACAAAGAGAGGGAACAGCTCTCTCTTCGGAACCCACGTGGGTGTCCCCTGTGCTCCTCCTCCACTCTGTATTCTTTCCTTCTGAGGTCTTCTTCCTTCCTTACTCGCGAAGCCATGGCAGACAACGAGATGTCCAACCACAGACAGCAGCTACTCCTTTCTTCAAGTCTTTTTCCTGCTTCGTCTCGCCATCCCCTCCCCGTCGCCTCCCCTCCCCGTCGCCACACAACGAGAAAATTTTGGCTAGAATGGTGTAACGATATTAAGATTCTTTTGCACAGGATCGAATCTACCACTGATACTAGGATAATAGGATCTTAAGACTTCAAGACACGAATCAAAGATTCTGATAAGCTGCTAGAAGAATGTCAAAAGATTCTTAAATGGAGTTTGTAGAACGAAAAAAGAGAAACCTGCTTGCCGCCGGAGGAAGCCAGAGGATTGGAGTAGGAGAGGAAGAAATCTCCCCAAACGGAAGGGTGGAAATTTGCGGGGTTTTCGCTCCAGCGATCGCTCGCTTCCTCTCCCTCGCTGTCATCAACAGCCGCATGAGCATCTTCTGCGCATTGCTGTTGCTGTTGTTGGTTCGAAAGGTTTGTGGTAACTCTAGTGCTGCTGGTCCGACTCCGATTGAAGGACCGTGGCGTGACATAACACCGGAGCTGCCTGCATGGACTTGGGAGTAGGCCAGTCATCATCTTCTTGGGCACAGCAGCAGCTGCACGATGGCAGCTTCTGCTGGACTGTTGCAACTTCAAGGAGGGGATGGTGATAAACATGCCACTCTTCATCTCTTAGCATGTAATTAATCTTGGTATCTATACTTTCAATGTGCGCGTTATTGGCATGGTTTTTATAGGTCTATGTACCGCCTATGGTTTGCTTATCAGTTGATTGATTGCAACAGGCCGGATTCGTCTGTATCGCAGAGACAATATGGCTCTATTAGTTTGGTGAAATGTCATTTTCTCGTGCTCTGGCCGACAAGAGATCCACTCAAATCGGAACGAACATGCGTGGAGGAATGGGTCTGTAATGTTGACGCTGCTACATTTGGGTTGTTTGTGTTGAGAAACCGTCGCTGGCGACCAGTCCGAACGATTTCTCTGCTTAGAACAAGAACGAATCAATCACAGAATCACAGAGAGAATAGATTGAACACACAGAGAGATAGAGAGAACTCCCAGTCTTTCTTTATTGCTTTTCTTTCATGCGTACATAATGAGGGGGGTATGGCTCTCTATTTATAGTCTACGGTGGGGTGCCCAAATATGTCTGGACTCTTGGCCATGGGCCCAGTTTCCTAACACTCCCCCTTGGGCACTCACCCAACATGCTCATGCCTCGTCAAAACTCCATAAAAACCCAGTGGGAAAAATTTGGAGAAAGAGTACATGATACATGTGATGCTGCGATGCACGAATTGCCTCATTAAAAACCTTGGTCGAGAAACTTAATGGAAAACTCGTCAAGGGAAAAAGAGTACAATTCACCCAAATTCATTTGGTCTGCAAGACTTTATTTTTGGGTACTTAATCTTCATGATCAAGATTTATTAGCGGGCTTGTGAGAATTCTCCCCCTGAATTCTGCACTTCTCTAAGTCTTATCATTCCAATCCCTCACACGCACCTTTCAAAGCTAGATGCGGGGAGTGACTTAGTGAATAAATCTTCATGACTTAGTGTGCAGTACTTCAATTTTGTCCATCTTTGCAATTCATGAGCATAGACGAATTTGGGGTTGATATGCTTACATAGCCCGTCTGCACTTGTGCAACGCAAGCTGCATTATCTTCATGGATAATTGTGGGGGTTTACACAACGTTCATTCCACATGACTGCTGGATGTGGTGATCCGTTCAGCGGAACCAAGCGCACTCTCGTGCGACTTCATACAGTGCTATAATTTCTGAGTGGTTCGTCGAAGTAGCTACAAGACTTTGCTTAGACGATTTCTAGGAAATTGCAATTCCACCACATGGAAATATATAGCCTGTTTGCGACTTAGCGGTATGCGGGTCAGACAGGTACCCAGCATCTGCATAGTCAATCAAGTTCAGATCTTGATTCTTTCTGTAAGACAACCCAAGGTCTTTACTTCCTTGGAAGTATCGGAATATGTCCTTTATGCCCTGCCAATGCCTTTTGGTGGGCTCTGCACTATACCTTGCTAACAGGTTCACAGCAAATGCAATGTCCGGTCTAGTGCAGTTTGCTAAGTACATGGGTGCTCCCACTGCACTTAAGTACGGGAATTCCGGTCCCAGGACTTCCTCCCCCTCTTCCCTAGGTCGGAAAGGATCTTTTTCTTGCTGTAAAGACCTACCGATCATTGGTACTTTCGAGGGAAATGCCTTCTCGAAGCCAAACCTTTCAAGCATCTTCTGGGTGTAGGTCGACTGATGTACCAAGACTCCTTCAGGGACGTGCTCAAGCTGCAGGCCTAAGCAAAACTTGGTCTTGCCCAAATCTTTCATTTCAAATTCTGACTCCAAGTAGGAGCTTGCTTCTTTTATGTCTTCGGCTGTCCCGATGATATTCAGATCATCTACATACACAGATATTATACAGAACCCATTCTGGGATCGCCGTATAAATACACAAGGACAGTCTTCATTGTTCGTGTAGCCTTTCTTGCAGAGAAAGTCGCTCAAGCGATTATACCACATTCTTCCAGATTGTTTCAGTCCATACAGTGACTTTCTGAGTTTCACACTGTACAGATTTCTATTTGCTCTGTCTTGGTTCGGGAGAGGGATTCCTTCAGGGACTCTCATATAAATCTCCGAATCCAAGTTACCGTAAAGGTATGTAGTCACAACATCCATCAATTTCATTTCCAAATTCAAGTTTACTGCCATTGAGATCAAGTATCTAAAGGTAATTCCACTCATGACTGGGGAGTAGGTTTCTTCATAATCAACTTCAGGACGTTGAGTGAAACCTTGGGCTACTAGCCTTGCTTTGTATCTCACTACTTCATTTCTTTCATTTCTCTTTCGAACAAATACCCACTTGTGCCCTACGGGGTGTATGTGGGGAGGCGTGCGGCATACAGGCCCAAAGACCTCTCTTTTGTTCAGAGATAGCAATTCAGTTGCTATTGCCTTCTTCCAATCTTCTCAATCTGATCTTTTCTTACATTCAGCGAGCGATGCAGGCTCGGGATCAAGATCGATGATTGTGGCAATTTTCTTTGCGAAGTAGATATCGATATTAGCTGTTGTCCTATTCAGGGACTCTCCCGTGTGCACATAATTTATAGCTATTTCTTCATGAGTTGCTACTTCTGGAGTGATTGCTTCTTCTGGAGCTTCACCTTGCGCATCGCTTCTTTCAATTGCGGTGGCAAGTCCCTTTAGTTTTTCGGCTCCGATGTGTGCGCACACATCCATGCCGATTTCTTCTTCCATGGATATTCAGATCCAGTATGCCCTTTTCTGAAGGTGTCATACTCATGCCAGGTCTCGACTGGCTCCCATTCTCATTCTAGGGGAAACTTCAATGATCGGCTGTGATAAATCCCTTTTATCCTTCTTCACCAGGCGTCCCCGGTTACTAAGGATTCGAGGAACCGGAGTTCTCGTCCTCTTTTTTATTTTTCTGAGGCCTCTGGACGAGATTAGGGATACCTTCAATTTTCTTTGGTATTTCAACCCTCTCCGGTGCAGTGCGTGCAGGCATATGCGACTTAGTCACGCTCTTCAAATCACTAAAGTGATCAGGCAGTTGATTTGCTAATACTTGCAAATCTATTTTGTCTTCTGGACTTCTCTTGTCTTCTGGACTTCTCTAGTGCGCGGGTCATCTGCATGGATTCTCCAGGCTTGCCACGTGATTTCCCAACATTCTTCATCAAAGGGTTGATTTCCTCCCCCTAATGTTGGGAAATATTCGGTGGTGACACTTGCGCTAGTTGCATAGGTGAATGGATGTTGTAGGCCGAAAATCTGAGGTTGATGAGATTTGCTGCATGAAGGACTGCGTGTCCCCAATATGCAGCTGCTAGATTTCAATTATGCAAGAGGGGTCGGGCAATAAATTTAATTCTCTTAATTAAAGCCTCTGCCAAACCATTCTGGGTATGGACATGCGGTACCGAATGCTCAACTGCAATACCCATCGCCATGCAATAATCATCAAATGACTTCGAAGTAAATTCTCCGGCGTTGTCCATTCTGATGGACTTGATATGATGATCTGGAAACACATTTCTGATGTGAATGATCTGCGAGATCAATTTTGCAAAAAACGTGGTTTCGTGTGGACAACAAAACCCACATATGACAACTTTGAGGAAGCGTCAATGAGCATCATAAAATACTTAAATGGCCCTGAGATGGGCTTAATGGGACCGCAAATGTCTCCCTGGATGCGTTCCAGGAATGCAGGGACTTCATCCTTCACTTTCAGAGTGGAGGGACTAGTTATTATTTTCCCGGTGGCATATGCAGGGCACACAAAATCTTCATGATTCGGGAAATTCTTCACATTAATATTATGCCCATGCGAGTTATTTATTATGTTTCTCATCATCCTAAGACCTAGGTGCCCTAATCTGTCATGCCAGAGACAGAAGAGTTCAGAGCTTTTAAATACCGTCTTCAGGACAGTGTACGCTGCAGGCGCCTTAATGTTGGTATAATATAGCCTAATTTCTAGTGAAGGGAGTTTTTCTGATTCCATTCTCGTCGCGCTTCGTAATGAGCAGGTATTCCGTACTGTACTCTTCTTTAGTCTCAACGTGGAAACCATTTGCGCGGATATTCTTAAAACTTAGGAGAGTTCAAGTCGATTCTGGGTACAATAAGGCTTCTTTAATGACCAAAGTTGTGCCCATTGTGGCTCTTCTGGAACCGATCATACATGCATCGCTTCCGGCGATTGTCGTAAGGCTGCCAGTGCTCTTACGAATCGACTGAAAATTCTTAATCTCTCTTAAGATGATATTCCTTGTGCCGCTGCTAGCTAAGCACACTTCCTTCATAGGGCGCTACACGTGTTCTAATATAGGGTATTTATTAACATGTATGAGAAGGCAATCAACATATAAATAAAATACTCCAATATCAGAACATATCATGCCATCATAAACTAAATAAATGAATGAATTCTTCAAATATCATCCAACCATCACGAGAAAATAACAATTCTTAAGTACCATCCATGCAAATTCTAACATATTCTTTCACACAAAATAAATGACAATTAAAGTCTAAATGCATTCAGTGCACTAGACTTCTTCTGCTATTTTCTCAGGGGTGACATTCTCTTTAAGAGAAATCATGGCATTGGCTGTTGCTAGGCCGAGAGGGGGTGCTGCTGCTTGGATGGTCTCAACCTCCATTAGCGCGGGCAGCTGCTCGGAACTCTCCCCCTCAACCGATGCAAAGTGGGCTTCATGCTGCCCTTTGCCATCCCGTTTTGGCTTGTTAGCCTTATTCTCATGTGGAGCGTCTAATTTGCCTTTCTGGGCTACGGTCTTACCCTTCCTTCCCCTTTTCTCTATCAAGGGCTTTCGCACCTTGTTGCTCTCGGCGTTGGCTTCACGGCCAGTGGAGCTACCAGATGGCTGAGTGACTTAGTTCTTGCGGAGAACTTTGTCCTGAGCCTCCGTAACTTGCATCATATCAATCAATTCGGCATATTCCTCATAGCCGTCTTGACAATAATTGCGTGCGGATTATGCTGCATTCGGGTGGAAGGATTTTCTCAATTTTCTGCATTGGGATACAAATCCTGTGCAAGCAAGAATTGTATTCCCCGACCGTCTTAAAGTTGGCAAACCTCAGTCTAATCCACTCTTACTCTGCTTGAGGAAGAATGGTATACTTTAGCCTCTCAAACCGCTTCTTGAGTGCGGTCTAGAGTGCTAGCGCGCTTTTCTCCGCCATATACTCATTCTTGAGAGTGGGGCAGAGGTGATGCCTGAGAAAATGAAGTGCCTGATCATTCTCCTCAGGTTGGGTTGAGCGTCATTCAGTCCGCTAATCCCAATAGTCGCGCGGAGCTTCCTGACTCCAAGCACAATCTCGACATCGGATGCACATGTCAGATAGTTTTGGCCATGCTGGGCCAGCTCCTCGAACTCTCAGTTCGTGATGCTAGTCATCTAAATGTGTATAAGTCTTCTGCTGGTAGACATGCACGGAATAATTCACTGCGGGTAAATAAATGGTACAAAAGGTTCTCGCAATGTTTCAGAATTTTCTATGCATTTTCTATAATTTTACTGCTAATTTCAGCGATTAAAAGCAATTTCCAGCAATTACAATTAACCAAAAACAGTAAATAAATACAGAAAATACATAAAACAGTAATGGCATAAATAAATAAGCTTCAAATGCTAAAAATAATTCAAAATTCGGATTCCCGAGGCCCTTTTATGCTAGAATATGAATTTCCAGCGAATTCTGCAATTCCAGGGGGTTTTTACGCAAATTTTCAGTTCAGAGAAAAATTCGCGCAATTTTCTGATTTTCAGAGGGGTTTTCTGCAAAATTTTGGACCCGCTCGTAAATTTGAGGGCTTATACGTAATTTTCAGAATTATGATGCCTTTCTTGCAAAATTCTGGACTTAGATGTAAGATTTAGGGCCTCTCGGTAATTTCCAATGTTTCGGGGCCTTCTGCAAAAATTCCACCTCCCCACCCGTTCGGGCCCTTTTTTTTCTTCTTTTTTTTTCACTCATCCGGTCTACCCATTTGGTTAGGCCTGCTTCGGCCAAACGGCCCGTTTGGCTCGGTCGGCCCAACGTCCAGATGGCCCACCCGGGCGAACTTGAAGGGGCGGGGTAGGGTTTCCCCTACCCCCAACACCCAAGTGGCGGCGGCGGTTTTATCCGTGCGGCCGGGCGGCAGGTTGGGCAAGCGGCGGTGATCGGGCGGCGGCCACATGCAGGCGGCAAGCCGGGTGAGCGGGGCGACGCGGTAGAGTGGCGGCGCAGCTCGAGCGGCGGTGGGGCCAAGCCGGAAGCCGGGAAGACGTGCTGCGGGTGAGCCACGCGGAGATCGAGCGGGCGCCGACGAGCCCGGGGAGGCCGCTTCGGGCGGTGGCCCGGGCGCGACGACAACGCGGGCCGGAGCGGCGCGGGGAGGCTGACGTGGGGCCGGCTGCAGGCCGGAGTGGATGAGGCGACCGGTGTGTGGCCCGAGCGCTGGCGAACGGCGGCCGAGTGCGAGGACCGAGGCGACAGCGTGGCGCGTGCGGGCGCAGCGGCGTGGTGGTGCACGGGGTTGACACCAAGGCCGGGCGGCGTGCGTACGGGCACGCACACGGGCGAAAAAGCCGAGGTGGGCGGCGGGCCATGCGGCGGTCGGCCGGGAGGCGCGCTTGCTGGCGCGGGCTCCAAAGCAGCAACGGCGCGCGTTCGAGCGCTGGTACCATGGCGGCGCGTGGCTTCGGGAAGTCAATGCGTCGGCCACGGGAGGCGCCCATGCGGGCGCGTGCACGCGTGCTGGCGCGGTGTGGCCGAGCGGCGTGGCCGGCGGCGGCTTCAGGCCGGTCTTCGAGCTGGCGGCAGTGCCTCGGGGAGAGGCCTGCGGCCGAGGATCGGCCGTATACAGACGGTGAGTGGCGACCGGCAGTGGGGCCAGCGGTCCCCGGCGGCTTCAGGCCAGGCCGGTGGTGGATCTTCAGTGGCTTCAGGCCGGTTCTGGATCCTCCCCCAATTTTCGTGCAATAATCGGATAGAGAGGCAACAACTTTTCTCGTTCAGAAGTCATGCATAAACCGATCAACAATAAGACAGATGCATAAAATTTTCATACAATGATCATGCAAGATCAGACAAATTAATGCAAAATTTTCGATTCTAATTTACGATGCAATCAACATCTACCCCGTTTCACAATCCACCGATCGACACTGTGCCGGCGATTTCAGATCTGCTCGCGGTAGATTTAGGGCGGATTTGCATCGTTCTACAGTGCAATCAACATCTACCCTGTTTCGCAATTTACCGATCGACATTGTGCCGGCGACTTCAAGTCTGCTCGCGGTAAATTAGGGCGGATTTGCACCGTAGAATTCCAATCTAGAACGCGAAAAGAAAATACATATTCAAAAGCGATCTAGAAATTCAATTTGTGCTTCGATGATTACCTCGTTCACCGGAGCGAAGTCGTGCTGATAACGTGTTGAGAAACCGTCGCTGGCGACCAGTCCGAACGATTTCTCTGCTTAGAACAAGAACGAATCAATCACAGAATCACAGAGAGAATAGATTGAACACACAGAGAGATAGAGAGAACTCCCGGTCTTTCTTTATTGCTTTTCTTTCATGCGTACATAATGAGGGGGGTATGGCTCTCTATTTATAGTCTACGGTGGGGTGCCCAAATATGTCTGGACTCTTGGCCATGGGCCCAGTTTCCTAACAGTTTGTTCTTGTTTTGTCCTCGTGTATATCTGTTTATAGTTTGACGACAAAAAACATGTTGTAGGTTTTACTGTTTATTTTTGTCTATCTTACAGCGCGTCAAAACATCAAAGTTTCTTGCATAAGTTCAGCATAATATTTAGAGCAAATCAAAATAAGCATAATCTTGAGAGCAAATAAATATAAATTTTAAAACAAATTTAGGATAATATTTAAAACAAATCGGTATAAATTTTAGAGTAAATCAGCATAATTCATAAACAAATTCAAGATAAGTTTGAGCAAATATGCATAAATCTGAATGCAAATTTAGGATAATTTCGAAAGCAGAATCAATATATTTCTAAGTGCAAATCAATACAAAATTCAAAAGTAAATTCATAATAAATTTGAGAACAAATCAGCATAATAGTGCTCACAAAAAACACACAAAAAATCCTCAGCTTAAAAAGGAGAGAGAGAGAGAGTTCAAAACTGGTTTGAGAGTATTAAAAAGGAGAGAGAGAGTTCTGAATTGATTTCTTACACATTGTGTTCAGTCTCTATGTTAGACTGACGAATGATGCAGCCCTATGCATTAGGGGCCACCTATCATAGCTACACTCCATATATATGTGTATGATTTCCGTAGACACACTTCGTCACAGGAAAGGAAGCTGCATTGCTTTTTGGTCTGGCCATGCACTGATGGCTCGTGATGATACTGTTTTGATCGAACGGCTTTTACAGATATGCGTTCCGTTCGTCCAAGCCACGCATACACTGGAAACAAGGAATTTTGATTTAATTTTTTAAAAAGTACCAGCGAAGCTATTACACTTGTGTTAACGGAGAAGAATAAGAGTTTGTCAGTACACATACCAGTTACATACTTGAACGTCGAGGACTATATACGACTACAAACACTAGGACGGTCATGATAATTGTACTTTGATATTGTTCTTCTGGTGCGAGGAGTGGTACTCTGAAATTGTTCTTTTGAAGGAGGTACTTAATCAATAAGATGATTCTAATATGTAATCTTAACGATCTTTACATGTATCCTACATTATCTATATACTGTTACTGCAGGATCAACCAATTGGCAGCTCATATGGCAATACTTTCTGTTGTGACATGGCTACAACAGTGGGTACAAGATACCCTTCTTCATGGGAAACATAGCCAAGAGAATTAGGGAGAGAGCTAGTGATCAAAACGATTGGATCCCCCCTCATACAACTCTTGGAGGTTTATATATCTGAGTGAGGTAGGTTGGGAATTTCCCATTCTACCCCTTAATAATTACAAAATATAAGGGTACATTGGTATATTCCTATATACTATTGGGCCTATTACATATTGGGCCAATTGCAAGGCCCAGTCACAAGGGGTTGGCCCACCTCGGCAACAGGACTAAGCAAGCGTGGAAGTCCCAATGAGTGAGCTGATGTAACCAACTATCGCAGCCCTCCGTCACCCGACAGCAAGCGCGAGAGTGTCGACTGGTGAGCCGATGTAACTGGTAGCCTAAGCCCCGGTAGAGGGTTCCTCTTTTACTGATCACAATGCAACTGCAGAGTCCACCGGGTGGTCGAACGGGTGCCGATGGAGTCGGCAAAGTCACGACCACTAGGTAGTCAAACAAAGTCAAGACTAGGATGTGGTTGCACGCTGCCGATGAAGCCAGTGGTGGGACGAAGCCTTGACGCACGTGCTCCGTCCCCCACCCTTCGGACTGGCATCGATGAAGTCGGCGGCAAGACAAAACCTTGTCGCGCGCGTTCCATCCCCCACCCTTCGGACTAGTCATCGATGAAGTCGGTGGCAAGACAAATGTGAAGCGCGCGCAGTCCGTCCCCCACCCTTCAGACTGGCGTTGATGAAGCCGGTGGAGGGACAAAGACTTTAGGCACTCGCTCCGTCCCCTACCCTTTAGACTGGTGTCGACGAAGTCTCAACCATGACATGGTCGGACGAAGCGTCTACAACCATGACATGGTTGGACGAAGCGTCTACAACCATGACATGGTCAGACGAAGCATTTGCGACCATGGAGAGGTCAGACGAAGAGATTATGATCACGATGTGGTCGGATGAAACGTCTACAACCACAAAGTTGTCGGACGAATCGTCTACGACCATGAAGCGGTCGGACGAAACCATGGCCACTAGGCAGTCGGACGCAACGTCCACAACCATGACGTAGTCGGACGAAATGTTTACGACCATGATGTGGTCGGATGAAACCACGGCCACGAGGCGGTCGAACGTAACGTCTACGACCATGAGGTGGTCGGACAAAGTAGCGATCGCGACTGCCCCCACCTTTCAGACTTGACATCGATGAAGCCAGCGGTGAGATGAATACTTGCGCGCGTGGTCTGTCCCCGTACCTTCAGACTCACAGTCGATAAAGCGGCGGTGAGATGAAGCTCTGAGTCGCGCGCTCCATCTCACACCCTTTAGACTCGAAGTCGACGAAGTCGCGCGGCGAACTCCCTGGTGGTGCGAAGTCCTGATCGTGAGGTGGTTGTACGAAGCTTCTATGACCACGATACTGTCGGATGAAGTTGATGAAATCAGCGGCGAGATGAAGACTTGAAGCGTGCGCGGCTCGTCCCCCACTCTTCGGACAGGCGTCGACGAAGTCAACGAAGAGAGCAAAGCCTTTAGCGAGGCCGTCGGCGTGTCCGCGTGGTGGTTTGGGGCACGCCAGCTAGTGAGGTACTTCTAGAGACGAGTGAAGGCCAATGGAGGGACGCGCAGAGCCTACGGCGCGAAGGCCAGCGAGGTCCTTCTGGAGCCGAGCGAAGGCCAGCGGAGGTGTGTGTGGAGCTTGAGGCGCGAAGGCCAGTGAGGTTATTCCGGAGTCGAGCGAAGGCTAGCGGAGGTGTATGCGGAGCTCGAGGCATGAAGGCCAATGGAGGGACGTGCAGATGTTGTGGCATGGCTACAACAGTGGGTACTAGGTACCATTCTCCATAGGAGATATAGCTAAGAGAACTAGGGAGAAAGCTGGTGAAAAAAATGACTAGATCCCCCCTCATGCCCCTCTTAGGGGTTTATATACATGAGTGGGGTAGGATGGGAATTTCTTATCCTACCCATTAATAATTATAAAAGATAGGGGTACATGGTACATTCCTCTATATTATTAGGCCTATTACATATTGAATCAGCTGCAAAATCCAATCACGAAGAATTGGACCACCCCTACAACACTTTCTTTCCCGCATGGCGCCTCCACTCAAATCATTATTATATACTAGTTTGGAACATAAAACTGTCAAAAAATTGAATTTGATTCTGAAAACGAGCAACACTCAACGTTCTAAAATAAACTACATAATTAAGAGTTTCTGTTAAAATGTATATAAATTTTCAATGAAAAATAACTAAACTAAAACATCTTTTAAGTTGTATGTACAAGTAAATATTGTAGTCTTATGTACATACAAATTGTATGAGTTGTATGCACAAGATAAAATGTAAAATAATTAATTTTTTGTATTAAAAATTTAAGTCTAAATCTTTGCTATCTAAATATATAAAGTTTAGAATAAAAATTATAGAAAATAAATTTTTGTTATCAAAATTGAACATTCTAAGAATTTTGATTTTTCAAGTTAATAAAAGGTAATGGTTGTTGCGGTTTTATTGTAATAATTCATATACACCGGTAATGGTTGTTGCGGTTTTATTCTAATAATTCGTATATGCCATTCACTGCGAATATAAACCCTTTTTGACTTTTCACACTCTTCAATGCAAGACTTTTAACATTAATAAAAAAATATGCACTATGAAAGAATTTTTCGAGATAAGTATAGTAAAATTATATTTATGTGGTCAATCGACATGATTTTACATATATTAATGATTCAAGTTTAAAAAGTTTGGCCACATGGATACTGCAAATACTAAGGGTGTGTTCTATTAGATTTTGCTAATGACTTTTTGCTGAAAATAAATAGTAGTGGCCAAAAGAAGCGGCTTTTAGAAAGAGTGGACTGGTGGTGAAAAAAGTGAGGAAGAAATGTGTGCGCGTGACGGGAGCGAGAGGAGTGGGGTGCATGATGCACCTGTGGCCTCCTGCCTTATTCTCGAAGTGAGATGGTAACTAGAGAAGTGGAGAAGCCACTTCTAGAAGTCAGAGGTTCATATTAGATTTTGGTTTTTCTTAATAGAAGCCAAAAGCACAAATCAATCGAATAGGGTCTGAGTTATCTTTAGCAAGAGAGGGTGTACATAGCTCTAACTAGATCCAATAATTTATTGCATAAACTAGCTTGTTAAATATGGCACAGCATCCAAAAATCAAGACCATACTCACCAAGTGGATTCTTTTCGACTTATAGCTTATAGTCTATGGTTTCTTCCAAGCAAACAAATGAGATGGTCTTTTTGTTGTCTTTTCGAATTAGCTGATCAGGACAATCTTTTCGAAGCGACTTATCGGCATTTGGTTCGTTCGCATGAGTATTCAGTTAGGACCAAAAGCTATCAGCTATAACTATGAATTATCAACCATAGCAAAAAAAGAATACACACATCATATATGTGCATAAAAAGTGTTCCTATTAGTTGTGCAGGGCTTGTCGACCAACTAAGCGGACCAATCAGAAATTGTAGCTATGTCTCCGACGATTGATTAGTTGCCTACCCCTAGTGTCACCTGTTACAGTCTTTACGACTGCTCCAGGACCTTTACGACCACTACAACCACTTCCAATAGCCGTACGACCACGTACAAGAGGCTACGACCACCTCCCGCTGCTCCGACTACGTAGTCGTAAACTTTAGCCGAAGTTACGACCACGTTTACCGCCACTGTGCTGGCATTCCTTCGACCACGTTCAATCACCTAGTCATAGCTCCCTTTGACCAGCAGTGATTCTACCAATCACTATTCACAGTGGTTGTAACACATTTACGACCACGTTCACTTCTCCACAACGTGGTCGTAACACCCTAAGACCACGTTCACTTCTTCACGCCCGTGTGGTTGTGATTGTAATGCTTTACGATCACGTCTGTGATCCTTCACTTGCCATAGTCGTAAGTCATTTACGACCACGTCTGCGAGTACTTTGCCGTAGTTGTAAGTCGTTTACGACCACGTCTACGAGCACACAATGAAGTCGATACTCAATAGTTTTTCCTTCTCTTCTTTTTATTATTTTTCTCCTGTTATTTCACACTTTGTCTCGGTACTTCCTGGTTACATGACTCCACCCTTTTATACCCAACTCTACAACTTCTACTCAGGTTATGACTACGATTACAACTCGTACTCGAGTTTGACTATGATACAAACTTGTATTCGACCATGACAAAACTTGTACACGACTTCTAAAAACAAGATTACTTCCAACATTCTCTCCGTAATCTTGTTTAGTGACTTCGACCATGCCCATTTTCCTCCTCATCTCCAAGAACTTTATCCGACCAAGCGGCTTCGTCAGTATGTTGGCCTTCTGTTCTTCTGTATTGGTGTATTCGATAGCGATTCTCCCTTCTTCAACACAGTCTCTAATAAAATGATATCTTGTATCTATATGTTTGCTTCTATCATGAAGAACCGGATTTTTGCTCAACGATATAGCTGATTTGTTGTCTACCTTGAGTACAACCTTCATGGCTTCTTCTTCCGACAATTCTCCTACTAGTCGAGCAAGCCAGACTCCCTGGCATGATGTAGCGCTTGCTGCTATGTACTCTGCTTCACAAGATGACAATGCCACCACTCTTTGCTTCTAATATTGCCAACTAACCGGACTTCCTCCCAGCACATACATCACTCTTGTTGTGCTTTTCTGATCATCAACGTCTCCTACCATATCACTGCCACTGTAGCCGGTCAGCTGCAACTTCTTGTCGCCTCCTCTCTTATACTGCACACCGAAACACAGAGAGCCTTTTATATACCTCAGAATGTGTTTAACAGCCATCAAGTGTTCATGAGTTGGCTTCTCCATGAACCGACTCACATACCCGACTGCAAAAGCAATGTCTGGACGAGTGTGAATCAGATACCGCAAGCTCCCTACTATACTCCTGTACTGTGTGGCATCGACTGGAGATCCTGGGCCTGATTTGCTTAGCTTTAAGTGGTTTTCCATTGGAACTTGACACGGGTTGCACTCTCCCATGCCGCACTTCTCCAATATTTTCAAAGCATAAGCAAATTGATAAAGTGAGATGCTACAATCAGTTTGTTTCACTTCAATGCTGAGATAGTAGCTTAGGAGCCCTAAATCCATCATTTTGAATAGCTTCATCATTTCTTCTTTAAACTTCACAATTTCCCTTGGATTTGAGCCAGTGATTATCAAGTCATCTACATAGACACCCACAATCAACCTTGTATTCACATCCCCTCTTGTGTACACATCATGTTCAGACTTGCTCCGCTTGAATCCGAGTGATGTGAGACTTTTGTCAAGCTTCATATTCCAAGCCCGTGGAGCTTGTTTGAGCCCATACAATGCTTTGTTTAGTTTCAACACCATTTCGACTTGTGCTTTGATCTAAAAACCTGGTGGTTGAGCTATATATACTTCCTCCTCAATGTCTCTATTCAAGAATGTCGTTTTCACATCCATGTGGTGAATCTCCCATCCACCATAGGCTTCCATAGCGACGAGAACACGAATTGTCTCCATACGAGCCACCGACGCAAATACTTCTTCATAGTCCACTCCATATTTTTGAACATAGCCTTTAGCCACAAAACGTGCTTTATGCTTTACCACCTCTCCCTGAGAATTCCTTTTTACTTTGTAAACCCGCTTCAAACCAATGGCCCGATGACCTTTAGGTAAGTTAGTGAGTTTACATGTGTTATTATCTTCAATTGACTTCAATTCTTCTTGCATAGCAGCCCTCCAATGCTCATCATCCTTAGCTTCTTCATAACTCTCAGGTTCTTCGGCTGCGGTGTAAAACAACATCTCACTACTCTGCACAGGTTCGGTTTGTGCATATATCTCACTAATACTTCTCATCTTCGATGCTCTGTCAATTGACCCTTCCTTAGTTGTGTTCCCAAATATTTGTTCAGGTGATGCCTCATGAGCTCCTCCTACAGTTGCTTCTGCACCTGATGTGCTTATACTTTGAGATGTACTCAGACCTTCATCTTTCTAGCCCGTGTTGTATTCCTCTTGTGTACCTGCTATTTTGACTCCAAAAGTAACCCAATTCTGCATGTTTCTTTCTATGTCTTGATGTTCTTCCCACTCCCAATGTTTGTCTTCTTGAAACACAACATCTCTACTCACATGAAGCCTTTTTCCAACCGGGTCATATAGCCTGTACGCCTTGTTGTCTGGTTCAGAGCCAAGATAGATCATCTTCTTGCTCCTGTCATCCAACTTCCTCAAGTGATTGTTTGGTTTCACATGTCCTAAGCAGCCAAATACTTTTAGATGCATAAAATTTGGCTTCCTTCATGACCATAGTTCATATGGAATGATTCCACCAAGTGCTTTTATGGTGGCACGGTTGAGAAGATAAACCGAATGCCTCACTGCCTCTGCCCAAAGTCTCCCAGGCAGAAATTCGCTTTTCAGTAGACTCCGTGCTGTGGCCATCACGGTTCTATTCCTTCTCTCCACAACTCCATTTTGTTGAGGTGAGTTCGGAGCTATAAAGTGTCTTGCTATACCTTTCTTCTCACATACCAAGTTGTATTCTTTTGATAGAAATTCTCCCCCTCGATCTGATCTGATAGCTTTGACCTTGTGATCGACTTCATTTTCAGCTAGTGCTATGAACTTCTGAAAACTGAATTTTGCCTCATCCTTGCTTTTTAGCATGTACACCCACATAGCTCTGGAGTAGTCATCAACTATTAGCATGAAGTACTGATTTCTGGCATCTGTTCGTGGTGTGATCAGTCCACACAGATCAACATGCACTAGCTCCAAAGGGTGTGAAGCTCCAAACTGAGCCTAAGATGGAAAGGAACTGTGCACTTGTTTTGCGACCAAACAACCTTCACAATCTGATCTAGGTGATTGATTTTTGGTAGGCCGACCATCATCTCCTTTTCTGCCATGAGTTTGAGGCTTTGGAAATTCATGTGACCAAATCTTGCATGCCACAACCAAGCTGAATCATCTATGGAAATCTTAAGGCACTTCGGTTTGCAAGTTTCAATTGGAATCTTGTACAGACGATTTGCTGACTTTTGCACCTTCATTAACAACTACTCACTGCTGTTGAATACTCTTAGATGATTGCCTTTCAATCAATTTGGCACCCTTCTTCAGTTAGCTGTCCTAAACTCATGATATTGCTATGAAGACTCGGTATATAGTACACATCTGACAACATTTTTTGTCCTCCATCCTTGCACTGCATGAGAATTGTGCCTTTTCCTTTGATCTGGACAGTTGAGCCATCTCCAAATTGCACCACACCGGGTACTCTTTTGTCCAAGTCATGAAACATGGAGCATGTATCGGTCATGCGATTGCTTGCCTCATTGTCTAAATACCATACCGCCAGTTGTTCCTTCGTCTTCTCTCCCTTCTCTATCAGGTTTGGGAACACCTTCCTTTCATTCCGTAGTATCATTGTTGGCATAGCCTCAGTACAGAGGGACAGTAGCAAAGTCGGTTCTCCATGTTCAGGGGTGTGAGTAAGATTTGCTTCCTCAACCTTTTTCTTGCTCCTGCAGTTTGCTGCATAGGGACCAAATTTCTTGCAATTGTGGCACTGTTTATGACTTCGACATTCGGCAGTGTAATGACCAAATTTTTCACACTCAAAGCATTGGACGTGTGACTTGTCTTGCAGGTTGTCACCGCCACCTCGTCCAGGTCTTTCTCCATGTCCTCCTCTTCCATATTGGAAACCACGGCCTCTCTGACCATACCCACGTCCTTGTCCTCGACCAGAGAAGGAGCCCCGACCAAAGTATGAGCCACGGCCAAAGGATGAACCATGGCCACCTTTGGATGATGAGTCGTATGGTTTGGTTTCCCCGATTCCTAGTGTCCTCTTTTGCGAGCAACACTTGTTCATTGCGAGTTTGATACCCCTTCAAGAGCTGCTCATGTGCCTTGAGCGACCCAATTATCTCTTCTATCTTCATCTTCGTGAGATCTTGGGAATACATGAGTGTAGTCACTACCGAAAGGAACCTCTCCGGCAGGATTCTCAAGTATTTCTTCATAGCCACCTCATCTTCTAGTTTGTCACCAAGAGATTTGATCTCATGTACGACTTGATTGAATTTCCTAGAGAACTCTTCCACCATTTGGTTCTCTCCCATCTTCATTGCCTCGAATTCGCTCCGTAAAGTTTGGAGTCAAACTTTCTTTACTCTGTCTACAGCTTCATGCATTGTTTGAAGTGCAGCCCAAGCCTCTCGTGCCGTCTCTTTGCCAATCAATTGCCGCATCATTGAATCAGGAGCAGCTTGGTATATCACCGCCAACGCCGTCTGATCCAATCGATCGCCAATCTCCTTGTCCTTCCCCTTTGGATCAACTGCACCCTAGACTCCTTGAGCACGCATATTGGCCTTCATCTTCATGGCCCAGACTGGGTAGTTATCCGGGGTGAGAATAGGATGTTGCAGCAAGACGGAGCTCTCCTTGGACTTCAAAGCCTCTCCCATGGCTCTGATACCACTTGTTACAGTCTTTACGACTGCTCCAGGACCTTTACGACCGCTACGATCACTTCCTGTAGCCGTACGACCACGTACAAGAGGCTATGACCACCTCCCGCTGCTCTGACTACGTAGTCATAAACTTTAGCCGAAGTTACGACCACGCTCACTGCCACTGCGCTGGCCTTCCTTCAACCACGTTCAATAACCATAATCATAGTTCCCTACGACCACATAGTGATTCTACTGATCACTGTTCACAGTGGTTGTAGCACCTTTACGACCATATTCACTTCTCCACAATGTGGTCGTAACACCCTACGACCACATTCACTTCTTCACGGGCATGTGGTCATGATCGTAATGCTTTACGATCACATCTGCGATTCTTCACTTGCCGTGGTCGTAAGTCGTTTATGACCACGTCTGCGAGCACACAATGAAGTCGATACTCGATAGTTTTTCCTTGAGCACACAAAGAGGTGGCCTGACGGGATTGTCGGTTATAATCTTGACATGTAAAGGGTTTAGGATTCGTGTGTTTGAGTACTCGCGGCAATGTGTATTTGAGTATTTGCTAGTTGGTTGAAGTTCTCAAGTAAGTGCAAACCAGTCGAAACTCTCGAGAGCCAATTTAGTAGTCGTGATGCAAAGCTAGGCACAAAGCTGAGATGCAGGGAGGAAAGGTGTGGTGCAGGGCATGGCCATGTTGTTGTGGCACAGTGGCGGGATGGGCAGCGTGGCATGGCATGGTAAAGCGGGGCGCAATTGGCGGAATTCGTGATGGAGACATGACGAGGCGGGAGCGCAGGGTATGGGCTGTCAAAATAGAGGAGAAACGACAGGCGTGGTATCAAAATGATTAGTATGGTGTCAAAAACCAGTGGCATGTGCTCATGGTTTCTCAGTTTGCTGGTTGGAGGTGGAAGAAAGGTACTGCAAGTGGGCCACACTCAGTAGTGAAAGAGAGAGAAAGGGTAAGGTGAGCTGAGAGGTTTGGGCAATTGTTGGACACATCAGATGAGCTTGACAAATTATGAAAATTTTTGTGGAAGTTCCTGACATAGTGCGGATGATTGTGTAAATTTTTCAAAGTTTTTTTATCTTCTCTTGATTTTTCTAGAAAAATATGAAAAGACTTCTAGTTGAATTTAAATACACTTATTTGATTTAAATAATTTTAGAACATGCTTTAATATTTATTTTTAGTGCCAAAATTATACTTATAGGCTTTTAGGATGGCTTCGACCATAAGTTTTCTCATACCAACTTTTGATTCTCCAACTCCAATAAAGAGCCAATGAAATAAAATGCATTTAAAAAGTTAAAAAAATTCTCATTTTTGTATGCCCTAGAATTTGGGATGTGACATAAATGATCTTAGGAATAATAAATGAGGGTGTATGCAAAGGAAAAAAGGTAAAAAGTGGCTTCGAAATTGTAAAATGATATTCATTTAGAAAAAAAATTTGAACTTGGAATGACATATATTTGAGAACGGAGGAAGTATGATCCTAACATCAGATTCATATCATATATACTACTAACTAGCGTCACGGATTGAGATGATCCTGCAAGATTAATTGAAAGGGAGGGTGTATACATGCATGGTTGTTAAATATTGTTTCTACTATATTTACCAAGCTTGATCATTATAATGACATGCATTCGAGGTGAATGGAACACATAAAGGAGCAACATATATATAAGAAAACGAAGAAATACGTAGGACGACTAGAATAGAAAACACTAACCTGTTTGGGGGTGGAAGTTGCTGGGTTGGAGTAGTAAAGAAAGAAATCTCCCCATAGAGAAGGCTGGAAATTTGCAGGATTTTTACTCAATCGATCCTCCCGATCATCAAGACCATCATTTGTTCCTCGAAGCAGAATATCCTGGTGTAGATCAGCTGCAGGTTGAGGTTTTGTGCATTGCTTGCTCGCAACAGCGTCGTCAGTGGCTCTGGTGGTGCTGGTGCTCCTGCTCTGACGATACTGCACCGCGGCGGTGCCGAGCGGCTGCCTCCATGGAGGACATGGACATGGACGTCGTCCGGTGACCGTCTGCATCCGCTTGGCCATCACAACGCCAACGGCAGCAGAAGTTGCGTGGCAGCAGCCTCTGTTGAACTGTTGTAGTATCAAAGAGGAGGAAGAGGCCATCACTCTGCTCTCTCTCTCTCTCTTAGAAGTTATCGCACTTATCAATTATCATGCACTTCAAATATGCTCTCTGCCTTAATTTTTAGGAATATCGGCATAGTTTATATAGGGACTAGGGAGTATCCTGTGGGTTTGAGCAAGTCTGCAACTGCTACCACCCATCGATCTTGTGGTCTCCACAAACAGACTATTTTTAAAACCACATTCATGCATGGTGCTCACAAACAGTTCTAATCCCTGTCATGTCATGTAGATAGGTTAACTTCTTAACTAGATCAAATGTGGAGTTCAAAAAAACAGAAGGAAACTGATCAGTGTCGAAAGCTCAATCATGCTGTATAAAAAACCATGAAAAATTTAGTTCGTTGGTAACATCGCCTAATATCAGGTGACATATAGGGCCTAAGGTCCATGTGTCATTGACATATTGAATGGTATTTTTCTTGTTGATATTTGCAATGGTAGAGTCCAATATTGCCCAAGAATCACATGTCTAAACATGAGGTCCAAATAAGACATACAGCAGGTAAGTAGTACAGGTCTTGATCTAATGTGACCGTCTTGTACGCATACTACGTATACCATTCAACGAAAAGGAAACTGCCCATCACTACTACAGAAAAGGACATCACAGACGGTTCAAAAACGTCATCACAGACGGTTTTCTGAACCGTCTAAATTTATGGGTCAGTGATAATCCAAGGTTATCACAGACGGTTCGACAACCGTCTGTGATATATCAATATCACAGACGGTTTTTAACTGAAAACTGTCTGTGATATATGATTATCACTTAAAAACCGTCTGTGATATTGATATATCACAGACGGTTTTTATTTACAAACCGTCTGTGATATGTCACATATCACAGACGGCTTGTAACTAAAAACCGTCTGTGATGTTCTTTTCTACCCCTAAATCTATTTCTGTTTATTGGCTAGCATCAGGAAATGCTAGCCATGCCCTCTGAAACAAGCAGATAAACAAGTATATGTATACATACAATTCACATCTCAATTCATTTGACAAACATAAAACATCCAATTCACATCACATTTCATTCACAGACATAAGACATCCATTTCGCAAATGAATTAATTGAAATGAAATAAAATATCCATTAACAAATTCACAATTACAGAGTGATAAGAGCAATAAAAAATCATTCTGCGCAGTGGAACTCTCCATCTGATCTTATGACTTTAGTCCACAAAAACCAAACGAACTCTCCTCGAATTTTTCCAAAGTCCGGCTGTTTCAATGCAGATGTAGAGATGGACGCAGCCTGTCGATAGGAATATCAACGTGCGTACATATAAAACCTGACATGTATGAAATAAATGTGGGAAGATTGACAAACCTTAGTATTGGTGATCTTGGTGGAATCGAGGAGTAGTCTCATATGGTGGCACACGTAGTATCCACACGTGTTGCCCGGCTGCTGCTGGTGGCACTGCAAAAAATAGAATGTGTTAAATCAAGAGGCATTACTACTAAGTGTTGTATATGATTAATTAATGTGTAGCTAGCGAATACCCGAAAACTGCGAGCATGTTTCAAGGGCTTGGCCCCTGTCGTCGAGCCACGTGTTTGTTGAACGTATGTGATGAACGACCTTCGTTATTCGAAAAAGTTAGATTAGTATTCGGAAGGAAAGAAAGAGTACAATGTACAATGTACTTACCTATCGAGTATTTGGGCGATAGCTGTGTACTTGGATTTGTTCTTACTTAGAGAATCAAGGTATATAGCCTTGTTCCATTTTGGTATAATTACAATTAAAATCCAATGGAAGTGCTCATTGTATGGCATAAGAACATATTCCTTATCGCGGTGAGCCAGCAGTGCTTTTGTAATATAGTTCTCGACGAAGGATGCATCCTCGTTGATGGTATCAATGGCGACCAAGCATGGGTCCAGGAAACCAATTGGTGATTTCGATGATCTAGCTTCGGTCAGCATGAATCTATATATATACACAGAAAAGCAACAAAATATGACATATATCGGTATTACGTGAACAGAGACTGTGATTGTACAGACTTACAGCGTCCAGCATCGAACGAGTGAGGCGTCGAGAGCGTTGAGCGTGAAAAGACCAAATATATCGTCAAAGGTCACCGCGAAGACACATTCCTGAGCTTCGTGCAGGAAATATTCCGGCTTGAATTTGACAGTGATACCTGAGCGTCGTTCTGCCTCTGGCCTATTGGACTGTTCCATATACCAAGTGTGCAATCTTTGGCAACCAAGTCCTAGGGTTAAGAGGTGCTCTTCCGGGAATATCATCGGCTCGCCTAGCCCGAATTTGCGGGCCAATGGCAGGTACGGGATATCGTCATCATCCTTCGTCTTTGATTTGCCCTGGCCACTGCCTTGACTGTAGGTCGACTTTATGGTAGTCGATTGTAATGGTACATACGGTGCAAGTTGCTTTGGTGAGAATAGCACCCGTGGAGATAGCACCGGTTCAGGTAGCTCTGCTTCGCACTGCCCTTGTGGAGATGGCACCAGTGCATGTTGCTCTGGTTCGCACTACCCTTCTGGTCCTGCCACCGGTGAAGAAGCCTCCAGGGAGATGTCGCTTTTGGGCCACTGGATGAATGTTCCAATGGCCTGCCCTAGAGTCACGATCTCGTCGTTGGGGGGCTTCGGTAGCGGGACGACCTCAAAATTGACATGCACATCATCCACATTAACTTTTGCGAAGCCTGGCGCTAAAGCTTGACCGTGCAACATGGCCCCGATACCAGACGGATATGCCTAGCCCCAAGCAGCGTGCAAGGGAACGGAGGCATATCTCACTTGGAGCCTGCACTTCGTAGGCTCCTACATAACGATACAGAATTAGCTAGTCGAATAGGCCTATCAATGGAGCAAGCATTCGAGAGATAACAATTATTACCAGGATGTCGTCCACGAAAAATCTGGCATTGGTTTGCGTCGGATTGGACGTGCAACTACTCGGACGGTTGTGCGGGCTAGCTAGCACAGGAGCGGTGGCAGCGGCCTGCTGACTTTCTGTATGTTTTCACACCTCATCTCTAACTACATGAGCCAGCTCACCCATTAGCTCCTCTCTAAGAGATGCCTTGATCTCTTCTCGTAGCCGTGCGTCACGCTCGGCTTTGTTTCTCTTCCTGCACCGATACATGTCGGAGTCATCTTGGAAACCATGTTTCCAAGGAACGTAAAGGCCAAGGCCTCTCGTACGGCCCGGGTGCTCCTTGTTTCCCAGGGCCGTGGAGAGCATATCATTCTCCCTTGTTCTCTGGAATGATCCTAGGGTAGTTTCAAAACTCAGCTCTTCCTGCAAGAGCACGACATGTCATTTTACTTCGTACGAAGTTGTGGAGTAATTACAAGCTACGTAGTTCGATCGATATCTTACCAGGCGTTGGGACACTTGCTGGCCTGCAGGGTTTCGAAAGGAGACGTCCCCCGATGTCGTTGTGGATGACCTTGCTCTAATCCAATTTCGAGCGCGCTCATCCGGGATATTGGCAAATGGCGGGGCGATGTCTTGCAGGGCTGCCTGGTCGTCCTCGCTCCTCCACTGCGGGATTTTACCCGCATACCCAGCTGTGCCAAGTCTGTGGGGGTGTGTGTTTTTTGCCTGGAGGGCCTTGTCCGCCGCACTTGTACTTTTGAAATCTTCGGTCGTCTTCGAAGCCTTGAACTCTTCCCATTGTGGTTCCACGAATGGGTATTTATGAAAGGGCATTTCGTCTTTCTCCACGTAGTCCTTGACAAGCTTGCTCTTGAAGTTCTTCCATACTTTGCACGCACCTAGCAAGGCTTGTCGTTGCACGGCGTCTTGGTGTTCTTCTGGGATCTCGAATGTGCCAAAATTTCTATCAGCAGCTCTCTTTTCCGAGTCGCAGGCACGTCCTTCCACGAATTGAATGTGATCTCAATTCGTTCTCGTGAAACGATTCCGATCATGCTCTTCCATGCGCTTACTGCTTTGCGAGGAAGAAGAGGGACCCTAGATACATCGACCTGTGTGATGGTAAATCGACCATTAGGCTTCTTCGATAGCCCTCTTCCTTGGCATCCTGATTTTGAAGTGGACGCCTCCGGCGATGGTGTTGAAGAATGCGCGGATGACATTTTGCTCAATTTGTGGGTCTATTAGAATAAGATAAGAAAGTGCCATACCATAAGATAAGAAAGTGCAATATCTATCTATTTCGCTCAATATAGGCGATTACAATACATATATATATATATATATGTGTGTGTATATACATACATATACATATATATACCTACATATATACATATACAAGCATCAATAATAGAATCAATAACATTCTAAACATGAATATGTATGACAATGTAAAAGGCATGTATCAATTAAGACTAGCCACAAGCTCAAGTTTTAATTGATTAATTTGTGCTCTCAAATTGTAGGGTTGCACAAGATTAATCTTGGCTGTCCCGCTACTAAATCATATACTCTTCCTTGATTGGTTATGCCAAATAATAAACTCGGTCTTTTGAGCTCTAGATACAAACTCTACAATCTCAAGATTAAAGTATATTCAGCATGCATGTATTCAGATTGCAGTATTCAAAAAAGCAAGACCAACCAAATTAACTTTGCTCAATAATTTATGTTTCAACTTAACAAAATTCCCAACAGATCAACATATGAATATGCTAATATCTGAAACAGCATGAACCGATTGAATGACAACTATATCCCCTAAGCAACCTATGTTTCCAGAGTCACAAGACAACAAGACTCACTCACAAGCATATATATCAAAGTCTAGAGACTGCCTTCCAGAGTCACAAGACAACAATGACAGCTATTAGAGCTCAATGACTGATTGAACCAATCTCAGTATATGATATTTGTTATCATCGAGCAACCAAATATCCCATAAGCAATCTATGTTTCCCAGTGCCAGGTAATGTAAAGAAGATCAACAAACTTGCACAGCCCACACAGATTGCATACAAAAATCACAGACTCACTCACAAGACCGGTGATATTCGAAATCACCAGAAGAACAGGGGCTAGGGGAGGCGGCGGTGACGACGGGCTCGGGGAGGCGGTAGCGACGACGGGCTCGGGGAGGCGGCCGGGGAGGGCTCGAGGGAGGCGGCGGCGAGGGTTCGGGGGAGGCAGATCGGGATTTAGATATAGAATAACTGCAGAATACACAGAAAACCCTAGCCATAGGGTATATATAGGGGATTATTACAGACGGTTCTACACTTAGAATCGTCTGTGATATCAATATCACAGACAGTTCTAAGTTTAGAACCGTCTGTGATAAGCCTACTATCACAGACGGTTCTATGTTTAGAACCGTATGAGATAGTAGGCTTATCACAGACGGTTCTAAACTTAGAACCGTCTGTGATATTGATATCACAGACGGTTCTAAGTGTAGAACTGTCTGTGATAAGCCTTTGCCCGACTATAGTCATTCATGATCAACCGCCAACCAGCTGCATTCATGATCAACCACCTACCAGCTGCATTCATTTACACATTTTCTCAATCTGCATTCATATATACAACACCAACCACCAACACAGTGTATTTCTTTACACATTTTCTCAATCTCAAAATTGACTACATCACACATTTTCACCACAAATACATCACACTACAGCATTGTTCTATACATAAATGCCAATTCACATATACATCATACACATGCATTGTTGTATACATAAATGACAATTCACATATACATCACACAAATGCATTGTTATATACATATATGCAAATGCCCACATATATGTCGCACATTCTCATTGTACTTGCTTATTTCCTTTAAAAATTAGCCCTTCATCATGATCAATACGTACGTAACAAGTTTCGTCACGTTGTTCGTCGTCGACCCTTATGCCATTTCCAAAAGGAGGTAACTCGTCAAATTGATTGTATTCTTCCTCGTCCACTACATTCTCTACTCCGATAATTCTCCTTTTTCCATGAAGAACTACATGGCGTTTCTTATTTGCCGGGTCGGTTACATAGAAAACTTGAACAACTTGATTGGCGAGTATGAATGGTTCGTCTTTGTACCCGACACGTTGGAGGTCCACGGTAGTGACACCGTACTTGTCAACCTTCACCTGTGGGAGATGCACCCAATGGCAGCGAAATAAGGGGATCTTGAAAACCACATAGTCGAGCTCCTAAATCTCTTCTATGAAGCCATAGTACGAGTTTCTCGACCCATCAGTATTGAACGCATCTATGCGGACACTGCTGTTCTGGTTAGTGCTCTTGACATCCTGAGACTACGTATAGAATGTGTACCCATTTATGTCATATCCTTGCCATGTCACAACTGTAAATGTCGGCCCTCTTGCCAACCATGTCAGTGTCTCACTTGGCGAGCTCCTAGCGATTTGCTCCTTCAACCATTGGTTGAACCGACTGTTGTGTTGCCTCATGATCCAAACATTCGGCCGCTCTGGATTCTGTTGCTGAAGCACATCCTTGTGCTGGTCGACATAAGGTGCCACTTCAGTCATGTGTTGCAACACCGTGAAATGGGCTTGAGTATACGTGTCCATATCTGGAGTGATTGCTTTCCTTCCGATAGTTCCGAGACCTTTCAGCCTCCCCTCATGATGAGATTGAGGCACACCTATCGGTTGAATCTAAGCCATATAATCGACACAAAACTCAATGACCTCTTCGCTTGCATAACCTTCGACGATGCTGCCCTCCGGCCGAGAACGATTCCGTACGTAGGACTTGAGAATTCCCATGAACCTCTCAAATGGGTACATGCTACGTAGGAATACGGGCCCGCACATTTTTATCTCCCACACAACGTGAATAATGAGATGGACCATGCTATCGAAAAACGAAGGAGAGAAATACATTTCAAGGTGACATAGAGTCATCACCACCTTGTCCTGCAGAGCATCTAGTCCTTCGGGATCGATGACCTTCTGAGCAATTGTGTTAAAGAAATAACATAGCCTCATGATTGTCTCTCGGACTTTGATCGGCAAAATATTTCTAATTGCAATAGGGAGCATCTGTGTCATCAGCACATGACAATCATGAGACTTCATGCCATTTAACTTCAAATCTTGCATCGAAACAAGTTTCTTCACGTTGCCGGAGTAACCAGATGGAACTTTGACACCATGCAAGCACTGGCACAGTTCTATTTTCTCAGCCTTGGACAGAGTGTAACACGCAGGGGGAAGGTACATTCGTCCATTATCAGTGCATGTCGGTGCTAACTCAGGCCTGATGTCCATATCAGCCAAGTCAAGCCGTGCGTTCACGCCGTCCTTTATTTTATCACGAATATTCAGTAAGAGACCAATCAAGTTGTCGCATATATTCTTTTCTACGTGCATGACGTCGATGCAGTGTCGAACATCTAGGTACTCCTAATAAAGTAAGTCCCAAAATATTGATCTCTTCTTCCAGGTGTTCTTCTCATGAGCCCTCAATTTACGTCCCTTTCCGAGGACAACATCTAAATCCTTAACCATATCATAAACCTCGTGTCCCCTTAAATGCCTTGGAGCTGAACCGTCTTCCTTTTCTCCGTCAAATTGTTTCTTCATCTTGCGGTATGGGTAAGCCCTTCGAAGGAACCGGCGGTGACGCATGTAGACGGTTTTGCGTGAGTGTCTCAGCCACACACTCTCGGTACCATCTAAACAGTGAGTACAAGCTTTGGCACCTTTTGTACTATGGCCCGATAGGTTACCAAGGGCAGGATAATCATTTATGGTGCAGAACAATAAGAAGCGCATAGTGAAGTTCTCTCGTTTGTATGCATCCCATACCTGTACCCCTTCATTCCACAATACTTTTAGATCTTCCACCAACGGTGCTAGGAACACATCAATATCATTCCCAGGTTGTTTTGGCCCTTGGATAAGTATCGACAACAAAATATACTTTCGCTTCATACACAACCAAGGAGGAAGGTTATAGATGCAGAGAGTCACGGGCCATGTGCTATGTCGGCTGCTCATGCTACTGAAAGGATTCATTCCATCTGTACTCAGTCCAAACCTTATATTCCTTGGTTCTGCACCGAAGTCTGCAAAACTCCTATCGATGTTTCTCCACTGCACGGAATCAGCAAGGTGTCTTAGCATTCCATCCTTCTTGCGGTCCTCCGAGTGCCAACGCAGTAGTTTTGCCTCCTTTGGATTTGCAAAAAACCTTTTCAAACGGAGAATTATAGGAAAATACCATGCCACCTTAGCAAGAGGTCCTTTCTTCGCCTCTGTTCCCTCACCATCATCTGATTGATTGTTACGTTTGTATCGGGATGCGTTGCACATCGGACATACATGCATGTTTCCATACTCTTTACGGTAGAGGATACAGTCGTTCGGACATGCATGTATTCTTTCTACTTCCATTCCCAACGGACAAAGAACCTTCTTGGCTTTATACGTGGTTTTAGGCAACTCATTTCCCTCCGGAAGCATATCCGCTAAAAGACCTAGCAGCGCCGTGAAACTCTTGTCGGACCAACCGTTGCTTGCCTTCAATTTCAACAGTTCAAGCACGGCCGACAACCTCGTGTACTTGCAGCACGTGAACAAAGGTTTCTCTGAGTCCTCCATCAAGCCCGGAATTTAACATACTCTCTCTCATCATAATCCTCTTCTACATCGTGAAGCATCTGATCCAAATTATCATCATGCAACCTATCCGAATCCGAACCACAATCGACATCATCCGGCGGCATGTCATTCACTTCACCGGCGATGTCATCCGGCGGCATATCATTCACTTCACCGGCGATGTCATCCGGCGGCATTTGATCATTGACTTCGCCATGACTGGTCCAACACGTATAACCCTTTTTGAAACCTCTCCGAATCAAGTGCGCTTCAATTTACCCTCGGTTCTTAAACATCTTTAAATTCTCGCAGTCAATGCATGGACAGTACATATATTCCACCTCCTTATTCAACATATCCTCCTCGGCAGCTCTTGTAAAAGCAGACACGCCATTAATGTACTCTTCGCTCACACGGCTCGTGGCATACATCCAGCTTCGATCCTACGTTACGTACGTATATAACAACTTAGTATTAAAAATTAAATTAACTAATTATTACTACATATATACCGGCCACATGTATTATATTGAGGCTTAATTTGCTACCTCAATTCATATTATAAACACAACAGCTATTATATAACCAACAATTTTGCAAACCATCTTCAATTAATAACACTCATCAATTACTTAGATCTAAATTGTAATGCATGCAAAGAAAAAATAAAATTCATTACTAACCATATCTAGAGTAACCAGGAAAGTATAAATCTTCAAAGCTCAATATCTGCCTCCTCCCACCAAATTAACTGGCCTGAAATCGCCAAGCTTGCCTCCTGAGCGAAAGAGTAAAACACCAGCTAGATCTGGATTGAAATGAAGACAGATGCGGTCTGAGTAGCGTAATAAATTCCTACTGCCATTATCACAGACGGTTTTTAATAAAAAAATCGTCTGTGAATTATCACAGACGGTTTTTTATTAAAAACCGTCTGTGATAACCAGCTTATCGCAGACGCTTTTTAATTAAAAACCATCTGTGATAATCTGGGATTATCACAGACGGTTTTTAATACAGACCATCTGTGATACTGAAGTATCACAGACGGTTCATCGGTAAGAACCGTCTGTGATACTCGTTTTCCCCGACGCTGCCAACACAGACGGTGTCCAAATTAAAACCGTCTGTTTAGTGTTCTTCACAGACGGTTTGACAAAACCGTCTGTGATTGGCCGTCTACTATTAGGCTTTCTGTAGTAGTGCATACACACGCAGACACGCTACATATATACCATCGGACGAAAAGGAAACAAACATCAATGGATAATAGCCACTCATGATGAAGAATTTGTTGGTGCTCCGTTCTGCCCGTTCTCTCCACACCGTTCCACCTCTAAATTTACCCTAGGCTGCCGGACCATGTCCACCTCATGCCCAAAAGAAAACTGCCCACAGCGAAATAACACTCGTGGACTACCATGTCAGAACCAAGCAGCACCACCCTAATCTCAGGTGTCGCACCTCCCCTCACGCTCTCATCTACATCGCCGCCGCTGCTCCTCTCCTCGCATCTGCTTCGCCGCCCCTCCACAAACCAGCACCTTCGCCGTCGCCACCCCTCCTCATGCTAGCACTGCCACCATCGCTTCTCCTTGCGACTCCGTCGTGTCCTTGTAGGGGAGGCCAGGTTTGCTGACACATTAGAGATTGTGACGAGTTAATCTAGTTGTCTTCAGGTCTGGTCGAAACCATAACGACAAGTACTTTAAGTTTGGTCGAGTCAATGACCAGAGCATGTCTTCCGAGTACGTCAAGTCTAGTCGAGTCTACGACTAGAGTGTGTCCTACGAGTACGCCGTGTAATCGATCGAACTAAGTTTACGACCATAGTAGGTTATACGACCACACAGCTGATACAACCACTACAGTTTACAACCAGTGAGAGTGTTTTAAGTACTATAGCAGTCGGAGTCGAGTACTGTAGCAGTCGGAGTCGAAAAGGAAGGTATTGTAGCAGTTGTGAAAGGTCATGATTCATAGTTCGCATGTAATTAGGATTCAGAGCAGTCGTAAAGGAAAATCAAGGTGTGTTTTTGTAGGACTCTTAACATGGGATGGCATGTTGGATACGGAGTCTTATATTTTGCTTCTCTATATAAGAAAAACAAAAAGGACGTAGATGTACCGCGTCGCTAAAGATCAATGTATGTTTTACTCTTATGCTCGCGTGTGTGATCTCAAGGCTCGAGTTCATTGGTCACTAAGGCCCTAAGCTATTTTTGTAACAATTGGCATCAAAGCCTAATGGGGGCGAAGCGATGTCCGACAATGCAGACGATCCATCGAAGTCAGGCGTGCTTGTCAAGACCACATGCAATGAGCTTGATCCATTGAAGTCAGGCGTGCTCATCAAGCCAACGACAAAAAGTGCCTCGATCCCAATCCAATACCCGATGTTGAGCGACATCAATTACGGCATATGGGCCATCAAGATGAAAATAATCTTACGTTTGCTAGGGGTATGATCGGCGATTGAAGATGTAGATGATAACAGCGACAAGGATCAAGGCGTGATGGTGGCTATCTCGCAAGCTGTGCCAGATAATGTGATGATGTCAATCGCGGAGAAGCCTAGAATGCACTCAGGGAGATGTGAGTAGGTGAAGACCGCATCAAGAAGGCATGTGCCCAAGTGCTAAAATGGCAACTAAGCAAGCTGCAGATGGGGGACTCAGAGACAATCACCAAGTACTCCATAAAACTCACTATGCTAGTAGGTGAGATCTGTTCGCTGAGCACAAAGTTGGAAAAAAGCAATGTCATCGAAAAAATTCTTCAGTTTGGTTCCAGATCATTTCCTCCAGGTTATCAGAATGATCAAATAGTTCAGCAATGTCACTCTTGGAGGCGATCAGTCACCTCAAAACCTTCGAGGAAGGACTCAAGGGGCAGCGACACATAAAGGATGAGGAAGATAAACTTCTCTTTACCTAAAATGAGTGGGAAGAGAGGAGCTCAAAAACAAACAAGCATGAGAGCTCTAGCAGTGCCAAGAGAGGAGGTCAAAATGGGGGAGGTTGGGGACATGGCCACAGACAAGGCCAAGGTCGAGGCGATGGCGATCGTGATATCGATGAATGAATGTCGTGTGACTCCAACAAGTCCAAGGCCAAACTGAAGAGAAAAGGGCCAATCTCGTAGCGAAGCAGAATGATGGAGGTCCCCAATTGTTGATGATTGAAGTATGTGAACTCATCCATACAGTTCCGACGCCTGAAGAAGAGGTATTCCTGCATGAAGACAAGGTGGTGCCAGCACCCAAAATAAGGCTTGGTACTTGGATACTGGTGTAAGTAACCACATGACTGGCTGCATGGAGAAGTTTCATGAGATTGATACAACTGTAAAAGGTTCAGTCGAATTTGGAGATAGTTCGGCTGTGGAGATACAAGGAAGGGCCTCAATGCTGTTGGAGTGTTGTATGGGTGAACATCGCATCCTCATGAATACTTACTACATCCCAATATTGAGAAGTAATATAATTAGCCTCAGTCAGCTAGACAAGAACGGTTGCAAGATTGTGGTCGAACAAGGAGTGATATCGATCTTAGACAGAACTCGCAGCATGTTGGCCAAAGTAAGCAGATCAAGAAACTAAATATATGTGTTACAAATCAATTCGGCTCTTCTAGAGTGTCTCATAGCAAGAAGCACTGAAGAGGCATGGTGTTGGCATGTCAAGTACGGGCATATGAACTTTCATGCTCTGAAGGATCTGGCTCACAAGAAGATGGTGCATGGGATGCCAATGATCGAGCACGTGGTTTGCATCTATGATAGTTGTCTAATCGGCAGGTAACACCGGAACCCATTTTCGGCCATGTCTCTATACTTAGCATCGTTCCCCTTGAGCTATGACACGGTGATTTGTGCAGGCCAACCACTCCGACTATGCATGGAGGAAATCGATACTTCCTGCTATTGGTGGATGACTGCACAAGCTTTATGTGGCTAGCTTTACTCTGAAGCAAAGTTGAAGCATTCGAGACATTTAATAGGATTAAGGTTGCAGCTGAGATGGAGAAAAATCTAAGGCTGGAAGCTCTACGCACCAACCGCAGTGGCGAGTTTACCTCAAATGAGTTCACGGACTACTGTGAGCTGTTGGGAGTTAGGCTTTACCTAACATCGCCTTATTCTCCCCAATAGAACAGAGGGGTGAGGAGTCTATTGAATAGCATGGGAGTCCCAGGTGAATTTTGGGGAGAAGTGGTATCGACTACCGCTTATCTCCTAACTTGTGTATCAAGGAAGAGCATCATCGGCAAAACTCTGTACGAAGCCTACTACGACCGCAAGCCAAGCGTTGGTCACCTTCGCACTTTCGGGTGCTTCGCACATGTGAAGGTGGTGATACCACACCTCCCTAAACTAGCAGATCGAAGTAAGCCAATGGTTCTCATTAGGTATGACTCAAAGACAAAAGGCTATCAGATGTTTGATCCGGCGACATGACGAGTTGTGGTGACTCGTGATGCAGTGTTTGAGGAGGAGAAGAAGTGGGAGTGGAGTAGAGATCCCTCGGCAGAGGTGTGATGGACTGGAGATATCTTTATGATACATTACCCTCTTGACACTGATGTAGGTCCTGGTAATCACGTGGAGACATCCAACACACCAACCACTGAGGGCGTAATCAGGGGACATGACCACGAGCAGTCGTAGGTCCTGACGATCAAGTGGAGGTATTCAACATGCCATCCACTGAGAGCATAGTCGAATGACCCGATCATGAAGCGGCAACTCTAGGCACAACCATGATTAGGACGAGCACAGGATCTGGGACGCCTAGGTCATCTACACCACGCACTCCTGCAGCAACGCTGAGAGCACCGGTCTCACCAGGAGCTCCGCTACGGATGGAGCTCGACGAGAGCTCATCTAAAGGACCACAACGGGAGCATGACATCAGAAGTCTCTATCATGCACTTCAAACATGCTCTCTGTCTTAATTTCTTGGAATATCGGCATGGTTTATATAGGGAGTATCCTGTGGGCTTGAGCAAGGCTGCAACTGCTGCCACCCATCGATCTTGTGGTCTCCACAAACAGATTACTTTTAAAACCATATTCATGCAGGGTGCTCACAAACAGTTCTAATCCCTGTCATGTCATGTAGATAGGTTAACTTCTTAACTAGATCGAATGCGGAGTTCAAAAAAAAAACAGAAGGAAACTGACCAGTGTCGAAAGCTCAATCATGCTGTATAAAAAACCATGAAAAATTTAGTTCGTTGGTAACATCGCCTAATATCAGGTGACATATAGGGCCTAAGGTCCATGTGTCATTGACATATTAAATGGTATTTTTCTTGTTGATATTTGGAATGGTAGAGTCCAATATTGCCCAAGAATCACGTGTCTAAACATGAGGTCCAAATAAGACATACAGCAGGTAAGTAGTACAGGTCTTGATCTAATGTGACCGTCTTGTACGCATACTACGTATACCATTCAACGAAAAGGAAACTGTCCCATACACACGCAGACACGCTACATATATACCATCGGACGAAAAGGAAACAAACATCTATGGATAATAGCCACTCATGATGAAGAATTTGTTGGTGCTCCGTTCTGCCCGTTCTCTCCACACCGTTCCACCTCTGAATTTACCCTAGGCTGCCGGACCATGTCCACCTCATGCCCAAAAGAAAACTGCCCACAGCGAAATAAAACTCGTGGGACCACCATGTCAGAACCAAGCAGCACCACCTTAATCACAGGTGTCGCACCTCCCCTCACGCTCTCATCTACATTGCTGCCACTGCTCCTCTCCTCGCATCCGCTTCGCCGCCCCTCCGCAAACCAGCGCCTTCGCCGCCGCCACCCCTCCTCATACCAGCACTGCCACCATCGCCTCTCCTTGCGACTCTATCGTGTCCTTGTAGGGGAGGCCAAGTTTGCCAACACATTAGAGAGTGTTACAAGTTAATCTAGTTGTCTTCAGGTCTGGTCAAAACCATGACCACGAGTACTTCAGGTTTGGTCAAGTCTATGACCAGAGCATGTCTTTCGAGTACGTCAAGTCTGGTTGAGTCCGCGACTAGAGTGTGTCCTACGAGTACGTCATGTAATCGGTCGAACCAAGTTTACGACCACAGTAGGTCATACGACCACATAGCTGATACAACCACTACAGTTTACGACCAGTGAGCATGTTTCGAGTACTATAGTAGTCGGAGTCGAAAAGGAAGGTACTGTAGTAGTAGTCGTGAAGGGTTAGGATTCATAGTTCGCATGTAATTAGGATTCCGAGCAGTCATACAGGAAACTCAAGGTGTGTTTTTTAGGACTCTTAATATGAGATGGCACGTTAGATACAGAGTCTTATATTTTGCTTCTCTACATAAGAAAAACAAAAAGGACATAGGTGTATCGCGTCGCTAAATATCAATGTATGTTTTACTCTTATGCTCGCATGCATGATCTCAATGATCAAGTTCACCAGTCGCTAAGGCCCTAGGCTATTTCTGTAACAATTGGTATCAAAGCCTAAGGGGGGCGAAGCGATGGCCGACAATACAAACGATCCATCGAAGTTAGGCGTGCTCGTCAAGACCACATGCAAGCTTGATCCATTGAAGTCAGGTGCATTCATCAAGCCAACGACAAGAAGTGCCTCGATCCTAATCCAATACCCGATGTTGAGCGAAACGAATTACAGCATATGGGCCATTAAGATGAAAATAATCTTACGTTCGCTAGGGGTATGATCGGTAATCGAAGGTGGAGATGACGACAGTGACAAGGATCAAGGTGCGATGGTGGCCATCTCGCAAGCTGTCCCAGACAATGTGATGATGTCAATCGTGGTGAAGGAGACGATGAAAGAAGCCTGGAACGCACTCAGGGAGATGCGAGTAGGCAAAGATCGCATCAAGAAGGCATGTGCCCAAGTGGATGGGGAAGATAAATGAGAGACCATGTGGATGTGACCCCATGTTTGTGATGAGTAATTGACACGTGTTCTGGAAAGTTTGAGTTTGATTTTGTTGGTTCGCGCCAAGTTATAGCATAGCGCAGTCTAGCGGTCGTAACTTCTGGGAACCGGTCATATGTCTTCCGGTTTGGGCATAACAGTGGTCATTGTGGTCGTAGGTCGTGCTTGCGTTGATCTTTGGTTTCGATTGGTCGAAGGGTGCATTCCACTTATAGGGTTTACATTTTATGATGCAACTTTGTGTTATCTTTTATCTCGAGTGGTACTATGTGATGTTTTCTTGTCTGTGATGGCTGCAGGACCTTAAGCCGAAGTCGCGGTGAGGCATGAGATGGCCGGACTAGGCACAGGTGGTGCTGAGGTCAAAGCGGTCGGGAGATGCCAAAGACGACGAGGACTCGAGGTGGTTGCGAGGCTTGGACAGCAAGAAATGAGGAAGCTTTCCGGAAGGTGCAGGAGTGGCGTTTTGGTAAATACGCAAGGCTGCAAAGGAGGAAGCGGATTCGGTTTCGAGTTAATGGATAAAGCGCAGAGTTGGTGGAGTTATCGGGTAAAGTGCAAAAGGTGAACCCGATAGTGGGAGGCTATATAAAGAGAGGATGTTCTCTAGTGGCTGTGTGAGAGAAAGAGAGAAGGTGTGATGGTTTGTTAGCTGCTTTTTGCTCCTTTCAGTTAGCTGGTAGCTTCCCTTTTGGGCAGCTTCTTTCAGTTTTTGCTTTTCTTTTTTGCATCCAGTCTTTTATTTTTGTAGTTCCCGATCTATTCTGTTTGCAGTCAAGATAGTCTGAAGTCTTTTAAATCCTTCGACTGCAGTTTCAGTTTTCCCCGTTTCATCTCTTTTCGGTCAGCTGTTCAGTCAGGTTCTCTATTTTTAGTGTGCTGCAGTTTCTGCATAGCCATCAAGTTTTGGACTGCTGCAGCTTCTGATTTCAGCAATTCATCTATATTTGCTGTGCCTCAATTTTCAGTTCTTTGTTCCATCTTTGCCTCAGTCTATTTTCAACTGAAACTTCTTTGCTGCTTGTCGATAGTGTCCTGAATTACCTCTTTTCTGTTTTGCTCTCTTCCTCTGTTTTCTATTTATCTTTTTTTTGTTTTCAGCTAAGTGTTGGTTAGGTCTACTGCCTTATTTTCTCTAGTTCCAACAGTAAAGATAGTCACTGTTATGTCCTGTGTTTGGCAAGCAATTGGTACAGACAGGTTTTCGGTTGAGCATTTCAGCTGAATGTTTTTTTCTCCTCTGTTCTTCAGTCTTAGGTAACTAAAATGCAAAACTAAAACAAGAAAAATTTGTTCACGGTCAGACCGGCCTCTATTTTGGCACTTTAGTCCGGTTTGTGTTCTTTGTCTTGTTTTCGTTTCTGATCTGTTTTTGGCTTCCAGTGAGGGAACCTTTTCTGTCTTCATAGCTTCTGTAGCTATCGGAGAAGAAAAATTATGAGAGTATTTGCGGCAGTTTTAAGGCACCATTCACCCCCTCTGTTGCCATTTCGGTCCTACAATTGGTATCAGAGCCGATTAGCTCTTCTGGATAGATCTTAACCAGTCTGTGAGCCATGGCAACAGATAAGTATTCCACCAAGCCCCCGATCTTTGATGGGATCGACTATCCCTTTTGGAAGAGTTGGATGGAGACCTACATACAGGCTCAGGGCTATGCCATCTAGAGAAAAGTGAAAACACGCTATGTTTTTCCTGCCGATGAGAACATCAATGTGGCAAACATGCCCAATGTTGAGGCGAATGCTAAGGCGAGGAACATCATAATTCAAGGTCTTAGCAGAAGTGAATTCGATCGCATCTCTCATCTCACGTCGCTTTCGATATTTGGGTGACCCTCGACGCTTACCATGAGGGAACCACTCAAATTAAGACGGTATGACAGGACCTGTTCAAGGGAGATTACAACAAGTTTAAAATGCTCGCTAGTGAGTCCTTGGATGAGTGTTTTGCGAGGTTTCACAAAATTCTGAGCAACCTCCGAGCGGTCGGTCTCACGTACCCCGACTCGGACAACGCTCGACAGATGCTTTCTGCTCTTGATTTGCATGTTTGGGAGATGAAGGTGACCACCATCAAGGACACGACCGATCTTGCAACCCTGACTCTTAACGCGTTGTATTCACGCCTCAAGACTCACGAGATTGACATTGTCTTTCGTAGGTCGAAATCGCAGTCGATGGCATTGGTCACCGATCCCAGTCCTGCTTCTGGTGTTTTCTCTGATAATGCTACTGGTTTCTCCCTAGCTGCTCTTTGTGAAGTAACCGATGATCAATTAGAGCAGCTACCAGAGGACCAATTAGCCATTCTAGCCAGAAAGTTCTCCCATGCATACAAGAGAGCGAGGGACAGAAAGAGGGGTGGGCCGATAATCTGCTTCGAGTGTGGTGGCCCCAACCACATTCGGGCAAATTGCCCCAAGCTGGAGAAACGCAAGAACGATTACGGCGGTGTGAGCAAGAACAACTACACCAACAAGAACCACAACAAGAAGCCTCCAGTTCATGTCCAAGGCAAAGAGAAGAAGTACCACAATCTTGGCAAAGCCAAGAAGCTCTTCCACCGCGTCCTCACCGCCATCGACGACATCGACTTCAGCGACGTGGAGGGGTGGAGTGATGACGACGGCAAGGATGATCAAGATCTCAAGGATGGCGATGACTTCATTGGCATGTGCTTCATGGCCCATGAGGGCGATGTCAGCGACAGCGAGCTCTACTGCGACTCCGATGAGGTATGTCCCTCCTATGACCAGCTCAATGACGCATTTCTGAAGCTAGGAAAATTTCATGCTAGATCTAGAGCTAGGTGTAGTGAGTTGGAGAAGGAAGTAGAGAGCTTGTCATGAGAGCTTACTTCACTTAGATCTGCTCCCTCCCGTGACGATTGTGATGTATGTTCTTCTTTGCTTGATGACATGGAGAAGCTAAGGACCTCGCATGATAGTATGATTTCTGAGCTTGACATGATTAAGGTGGAGAATGTTAGTCTGCTTGCTGAATTAGAGATGACTAGGACTGCTGCTCTTTCATCTACTGTTGAGACTACTTCTTGCACCTCATGTGAGGATAAGGACAATGCTTTTAGAGGTCTTTACACTATGCTTCTTGATCTGCCTGAAACATGTGAAAGCTGCAATAACTTGAAAATGAACCTAAAAAAGGCAGATCATAAAATTACTGAATTGCATGCTTCCTTTCTAGAGCCTGTCGTTTCTTGCACCAATTGTCCCAAATTAACTGCTGAACTTGAATCTGTCTCAAAACAGTTTCAAGAAATGATTGACCACAACAACAAATTGGCTCATTATGCGACTAAGGACCCTGTTAGCTCACCTTGCAATAGTTGTGAAAAACTAAAACTTGAACTCATTGCTTTGGATGATAAATGTGTGAAGCTAACTAAAGACTTTGTAAAGAGGCCACAATCTTGTTGTAATGCATGTGCTGTGGTGGGGGAGAAGTCTAAGGAAGTGGTAGAGACGCTTAGGCACGAGGACCAAACTGCTAGAAGTAGAAATGTCACTCCTGGTTCTTGCGAAGACCTCAGAGTTGAGGCGGATGTGCGTGCACATGCCATCCGTTCTTCTACTATTGGTTCCACTTCCTCTCCTTCTGCTGTCTCTTCTTTCCCCTGCTCTTCTTGCATCTCTCTCTTCAAGAGTGTCAGTATCTTATGAACACTCTTGAGAGATTTGTTGGAGGCAAGAAGAAGCTAAATCTTATTCTAGACCAGTCCAAGATTTGCAAATTCAATCAAGGTCTAGGATATGATTTTCTTGAGGATGTTAGGAAGCATCCACCTGCTGTTCTCAGACCCATAGCAGCAGGTGTGATCGAGGTCAAGCCCAGAACCAAAAAGGTTTAGTTCAAATCTGCAGGCTTTGTCCAAGGGTTTTCTAACAAAAAGGTGGTAACACCTGTTGCTTCAACCTCTCAAAAGGTGAAGTTCCATTGTACCTTCTGTCAGAAAGATGGACACATGGTCGAGAGATGCTTCCGGCGCGCCAAGATCGCGCGGAGGGACCGTGTTCAGGCTCTTAGGCGTATTTAAGGTCAGCCCCAGACCTTGAGTGCACCTAAGACCAACATGAGGTCTAGAGTTGATCAGCCTGACATGTTTGGGCAGCATCTAGGACTTGGTTTTTCTGATTTTTCTGATTTTCGTCCTCGATTTGCCTCTACTCGTGATATCCGCCATCCTGAGGGTAGATCTCGTTTTCCCGTAGAGATAGCTACATGTGGCGAGATCAGCATGTTGCTAGTGCACCGACTCGCTCTTCCATAGCAGTCGGACCCAGCAACAACTTCATGTCTACTCATAGACCATCTGGCTTTCTGAGCGACAGAGAGCATAGGGTAGCTAGAGGTCAATCATGTGTGACAACTTCTGCTCATCATGTGACTCAGTATTGGGTTCCAAAATCTCTTTTGATTTATACCAGTACTGAGCATTCCCTCTCTTGTTGACTCAGGTTTGCCGGGTAGGGAAGGGAGAGGTACGGTTTGTGGACTCCGGGTGTTCTCGACACATGACTGAAGATTCTCGTTGGTTCTCTTCCCTAGCCCAAGCTCCAGGTGATGAGACGATCACCTTAGGAGATGCTTCTTCTGGGCGCGTCATCGCCAAAGGTACTGTGCGCATTAATGATTCATTCGTTTTAAAAGATTTTGCCTTTGTGAATAAGCTGCAATACAATTTGCTTTCTATTTCTCAGCTTACCGATGACGGTTTTAAGGTGAGCTTTAAGAAAAATGCGTGCAAAATTCTTGATTCTTTGGGGAGTCTGGTTTGCAGGATTTCTAGATATGGGAGGATCTTTCGTGCTGATTTTGTTGAGTCTTTTGGTGATCCTCTCAGGTGTTTAGTTGCTTCTGAGTCCCGTGACCTCACTTTCTGGCATAGGAGACTTTGTTATATTAGATTTGACCATTTGACTCAAGTTAGCGGACACGATCTCATTCGTAGTCTGTCTAAACTCAAGATGGTCAAAGATCTAGTTTGCGCTCCTTACCGGCACGGCAAGATGATTGCTGCTTCTCATCCTCCGGTCATAGTGACTATGACAGATGCACCAGGACAGCTGCTCCACATGGACACAATTGGTCCAGCTAGAGTGCAGTCAGCAGGAGGGAAGTGGTATGTTCTTGTCGTGGTCGATGATTTCTCGAGGTACTCTTGGGTGTTTTTCTTAGCCTCGAAGGATGAGACATTTACACATTTTCAGGGTATGTTTAGTAGGCTTTCTGTTGAGCTTTCGGGTGCCTTACGAGCGATCCGCAGTGACAATGACATGGAGTTCAAAAATTCCTACTTTGAGAGGTTTTGCGATGAGACAGGTGTAGAGCATCAGTTCTCTTCTTTGCATGTCCCACAGCAAAATAGCGTGGTGGAGAGAAAGAATTGTACCTTGGTCGAGATGGCCAGGATGATGCTTGATGAGTACTCTACACCTAGGAAGTTTTGGGCTGAGGCGATTGCCACCACGTGTCATGTTTCAAACAGAGTTTTTCTTAGGGCACACTTGCATCGCACTTCTTATGAGTTGAGATATGGGCGGAATCCCAGAGTCTCTCATTTTCACATGTTTGGTTGCAAGTGTTTTATTCTGAAGTATAGGAACCTAGATAAGTTTGAGTCATGATCTTGTGATGTGATTTTTCTAGGTTACTCGACTTCGTCGCGGGCGTATAGGGTTTGGAACTGCGAGTCTAGTAAAATGGTAGAAACCTGTGAGGTGACTTTCGATGAGGCCAGTCCAGGGACTAGGCCTAATATCTCAGGTTCTGTAGAGCAGTCCGAGCCCATCTTTGTGGACAATGAGGATGATGGAGATGAGGGTTGTCTATCTGATCTAGTTCCTTCTCCCCTTGAGGTGCCTGCTTCTTCCACTGCACCTCGAGGAGATCAGCCCATTCCTTCCGCATCTTCTGGAGCTAGTGGCTCTGCTTCTACCTCATCAGCTCATGAGATAGAGGCCACTTCTTCCTCTCATCCAAGACCTCCCCCCAAAAAGATCATCCTTCAGAGCAGATGATAAGAGATCTCTTTGAGCGTGCCACACGCTCAAAATTCGGCATGTCTCACTTCTGCCTCCACTCTGCCTTTTTTGCCTCTTTTGAGCCCAATGATGTCAGTCATGCTCTTTCTGATAAGTCTTGGGTCAATGCCATGCATGAGGAGTTAGAGAACTTCGAGAGAAACAAAGTTTGGTCACTTGTTGAGCCCCCTAGTAGTCATAATGTCATAGGTACCAAGTGGGTGTTCAAAAATAAACAAAGTGAGGATGGGGTAGTCATTCAAAACAAGGCTAGGTTGGTAGCTCAGGGTTTCTCCCAGATTGAGGGTCTAGATTTTGAGGAGACTTTTGCCCCTGTAGCTAGGCTAGAGGCCATTAGGATCTTGCTTGCATTCGCAGCGTCTAAGGGGTGTTAAGAGTGCCTTCATCAATGGGTATATTGAGAAGAGGTCTATGTTAGGCAGCCTCCAGGTTTCGAGAATCCCAAATATCCAAACAATGTCTTTAAGCTTTCCAAAGCCCTGTATGGGCTTAAGCAAGCCCCTAGAGCTTGGTATGAGAGGCTTAAGTCATATCTGTTGAGTCATAGGTTTGAGATGGGTAAGGTAGACAAGATCTTGTTCATTCGTAGGCATGGCAATGACCTTCTACTCGTCCAGATTTATGTGGATGACATCATCTTTGGCGGCTCCTCCCATGTTCTTGTTTCCCAGTTCTCTGATGTCATAAGCACAAAGTTTGAGATGAGCATGATGGGCGAGTTGAGCTTCTTCCTTGGATTCCAGATCAAGCAGACTCGGGAGGGCACTTTCTTGCATCAGGGCAAGTACACACGAGACCTCTTGAGACGCTTTGATATGAGTAATGGCAAGCCGGTGTCCACTCCTATGGCATCAATAGCTTCACTCGATCCAAATGAGGATGGTGAGCCAGTTGATCAGAAGGAGTATCGTAGTATGATTGGCTTCCTCTTGTACCTCACTGCCTCGAGACCAGACATTCACTTCTCTGTGTGTCTGTGTGCTCGATTTCAGGTCTCCCCTAGCGTATCTCACCGCCAGGCGGTGAAGCGCATCTTTCGGTACCTCCGAGCTACCATAGACTATGGTATCTAGTAATCTTCATCTTCCTGTCTTTCCCTCAGAGCCTATTCCGATGCAGACTTTGCTGGCTGTAGGATAGATAGGAAGAGCACTTCTGGCACCTACCAATTTATTGGCACAGTCCACCGCAGAGGTCGAGTATGTTGCTGTTGCCAACTGCTGCAGCCTGGTCCTTTTGATGGCTTCGACTCTGCGGGACTTTGGGTTAGCCATAGACAGTGTTCCACTCTTTTGTGATAACACTTCTGCAATTAATATTGCCAAGAACCCAGTGCAGCACTCCCGGACCAAGCACATTGATATCAGATATCACTTCCTTAGAGACCATGTGGAGAAGGGTGACATAGTGCTCCAGTTTGTGGAGAGTGACCACCAGTTGGCCGATATCATTAACAAGCCTTTGGATAGCTCTAGGTTTTCAGCCTTGCGGGGCGAGCTTGGGGTGGTCTGTCCTTATGGATTGTTGTGAGGGGGAGCTTTGTGCTTTATGTTTTATTCTAATTATTTGCTCCTGTTCTCATTTTGCTGCATTGCATGCGGGTGCATTTGAGTTAGTCCTCCTAGCATAGATTAGAGTGTTTTTCTCGTCTAGTTGCTTAGACTTCTCTCTCTCATCTTGTGATTCTAGGATGCTACTTATTAGCTATTTCTCTTCTCACTAAGTTGAACTCACTTCTTATAGGTTCTAGCAAGGATTGGGTCACCTTTGGGTAGACAAGGAACGTGTTTGCTCCTTAGTGTGTTAGATGATCAGCTGATAGTTCTAGAGTCATATGGGGTAGACGAGAGTCAATCTGAGCCATAGTATCCTCTATATCTTATCTATGCTTTAAGGACTGCCTTTTCAATTTTTCTTCCCAGCTTCTCGTTTTTATAGCTTTGGTTCAGGGGGAGTTCATTTGGGAGCTTCTAGATCTTAAAGTTAACATAACTCAACTTGAACTAAAAGTGCATCTACTGTTGACGGGGAGCTGGATTCTCTTGCATTTTATTTTGCATGGAGCCTTGATTATTATCCTTATATGACATGAATCAACTGCTTTACATCTTGTCATGATCTGTACTTAATTGCTAGATTTATCATAACTTTTTATGTGTAGTCAAGTCTTTGCCATGATAAGTTTATTAAAAATGCACAACTTGAATTAAAACATGTCATGTTAGCTCTTGAGACTAGTCTGTCTTTAGTGATCCTTTTATGATTCATGCCATGTCAAATAGGCTGAGTTAAGTCTTGAATCTTTATTGAGCTTTAGATTTAGCTATGCTAGTTCTTTTATGAAGCATGAGTTATTATTAACTTCCTGTTCTTTAACTAAATTCAGCCAAAACAAAAAAGATATCTTTTGTGCGAAAGAACTGATCTCACCAATTCGTTCTCATGAGACTGCTTGCCATTGCACTAGGCATGAACTCAGGGGGGTTTTGGATGATCAAGATCATCTTCTTAAGCTTATTGCTTGGAGTGGTCGCATAAGGCTTGAGATTTAGCACATGACTAAAATTTTGGTTGGAAACGACCATGAGTTTCAAATGAAAACATGTCAATTGTGCTAAATTTGCTTAATTACACAAAAAGACCAAGTACTTGAACAAATGATTCATTCTTCAACTTGTAGCACTCTAAATTGACTCAATACTAGCTTCTTGGTTCCACTTAGAATATTGACATGGCCTGCATCATCTTTGGATACCTTTACCTAGACTATACTCTTGAATGACTTGACATGCTAAGCAATTCATCTAATTTGTATATTGTGACTTTTTTGGTTTAGCTTGATTATACATGTCTTGTCATGATCCTGGTAGCATCCCTATGAGTTATAGCTTGGTGTAATACTTCAAAAGTCATTTTAGATAATCTTCATGGCTCTAATTGCTTAGATTACATAAAATTCAGCCATTTCATCCAACCCATGATTTATTTTCCTCCTTGCATCTTGATGATTTTATTGCCAAAAGAAGGAGAATAGTGGAGAAAAAGACATAAAAAGGGGATTTTCTGGAGCTTTTGAGGAAAACTTGCTCTTTCCTTTGCTCCGTTTGTCGACATGGTCATTAGTTTCCTTGGTCTTTCTTTTAGACCATGTATGACTCTCAAAACAAACTCAACTTTATGTTTTTTCTGTGTTTGTCAATATACTCATCAAGGGGGAGATTGAGAGACCATGTGGATGTGACCCCATGTTTGTGATGAGTAATTAACACGTGTTCTGGAAAGTTTGAGTTTGATTTTATTGGTTCGCACCAAGTCATAGCATAGCGCAGTCTAGCGGTTGTAACTTCTGGGAACCGGTCGTATGTCTTTCGGTTTGGGCGTAACGGTGGTCATTGTGGTCGTAGGTTGTGCTTGCGTTGATCTTTGGTTTCGATTGGTCGAAGGGTGGATTCCACTTACAGCGTTTACATTTTATGATGCTACTTTGTGTTATCTTTTATCTCGAGCGGTGCTATGTGATGTTTTCTTGTCTGTGATGGCTGCAGGACCTTGAGGCGAAGTCGTGGTGAGGCATGGGATGGCCGGACTAGGCATAGGCGGTGCTGAGGTCAAAGCGGTCGGGAGATGCCGAAGACGATGAGGACTCGAGGTGGTTGCGAGGCTTGGACGGCAAGAAATGAGGAAGCTTCCCGGAAGGTGCAGGAATGGCGTTTTGGTAAATACGCAAGGCTGCAAAGGAGGAAGCGGATTCAGTTTCGAGTTAATGGATAAAGCGCAGAGTTGGTGGAGTTATCGGGTAAAGTGTAAAAGGTGAACCCGATAGTGGGAGGCTATATAAAGGGAGGATGTTCTCTAGTGGTTGTGTGAGAGAAAGAGAGAAGGTGTGAGAGTTTCTGTTTTCTCTCCATGTGTGAGTGTGTTTCTTTCTTTGTTTTGTGTCAGGGGGTTTGGCAGATGTAGTGCCTCTCCTCTTTTGTGTGCGTTGTTCTCTGAGAATGAGAGGATGGGTATGAGATGGCTGTAGAAACTCGTTGTAAACATTCATCTCTATGCAGTCATTCATGTCTCTGTTTCTTCTGGGAAATCTTGTCTTGAGTTGTTCTGATCACTTGTACTTCTTTGTGCTTTGGTTTCTTGGTTCTTGTTTCAGTTCTGCTCTCAAATCTTCTTTGCTCTCCTTGTTTGAATGGAGTTCTTGATCTAATAGCTGTTGAATTTTTGTGCTCTGAACAGGGTATATTCTCAAGGCCCCTTGGCTAGAAAATCCCTGAGAGCAATGATTTCAAGAATGGTTTTCGCAAGAATCAGTTCACTTCACCTCCTCTGTTTTCAGTTTTGTTTCTAGGGTTTACTGTGCGGGGAAGCAGAGGATCCGTGTTTTCTTGTTGTCTCAGCGAAGAATTGATTTAGCTGTGAGTTTTCTCAGTCTGAGGCCATTCCCTGTTATGATCAAAGGCCTCACGTGCAAAAGATTCAGGAATTACATGCAAATTGGATTCCAATCTCATTCTCTGTTCGGCTTGTCATTTTCGGTTTCATGACCTCTCTGTGATTTTCTTCAGCCGAATTGATTTTGTTTGAATGTTCTTGTTCCTGAGGTCCTTCTGTTATTTGGGTTAAAGTCTCAATCATTTGGTTTGAGAAGAGCATCAATTATTCATCCTCTGTTCTTGAGTTTCATGCTTTCTCAAAGTATTTACTGTTCTGATGGTTTGTTAGCTGCTTTTTGCTCTTTTCAGTCGGCTGGCAGCTTCCCTTTTGGGCAGCTTCTTTCAGTTGTTGCTTTTCCATTTTGCATGCAGTCTTTTATTTTTGTAGTTCCCGATCTGTTCTGTTTGCAGTCAAGATAGTCTAAAGTCTTTTAAAACCTTCGGCTGCAGTTTCAGTTTTCCCTGTTTCATCTCTTTTCAGTCAGTTGTTCAGTCAGGTTCTCTATTTTTAGTGTGCTGCAGTTTCTGCACAGCCATCAAGTTTTGGACTGCTGCAACTTCTGATTTCAGCAATTCATCTATATTTACTGTGCCTAAATTTTCAGTTCCATCGTTGCCTCAGCCTGTTTTCAGCTGAAACTTCTTTGCTACTTGTCGACAGCGTCTTGATTTACCTCTTTTCTGTTTTGCTCTCTTCCTCTGTTTTCTATTTATCTTTTGTTTGTTTTCAGCTAAGTGTTGGTTAGGTCTGCTGCCTTATTTTCTCTAGTTCCAACAGTAAAGATAGTCACTGTTATGTCCTGTTTTTGGCAAGCAATTGGTACAGACAGGTTTTCGGTTGAGCATTTCAGCTGAATGTTTTTTTCTCCTCTGTTCTTCAGTCTTAGGTAACTAAAATGCAAAACTAAAACAAGAAAAATTTGTTCACGGTCAGACCGGCCTCTATTTTGGCACTTTAGTCTGATTTGTGTTCTTTGTCTTGTTTCGTTTGTGATCTGTTTTTGGCTTCCAGTGAGGGAACTTTTTTTGTCTTCATAGCTTCTGTAGCTATCAGAGAAGAAAAATTGTGAGAGTATTTGGGGCGGTTTCAAAGCACCATTCATCCCCCCTCTGTTGCTATTTTGGTCCTACAATAAACTTCTCTTTCTCTAAAACGAGTGGGAAAAGTAGAGCTCGAAGACAAAGAAGCATGAGAGCTCTAGCAGTGCCAAGAGAGGAGGTCGAAATGGGGGAGGTTGGGTTCCAGATCATTTCCTCCAGGTTATTAGAATGATCAAATAGTTCAGCAATGTCACTCTTGGAGGCGATCAGTCACCTCAAAACCTTCGAGAAAGGACTCAAGGGGCAACGACACATAAAGGATGAGGAAGATAAATTTCTCTTTACCTAAAATGAGTGGGAAGAGAGGAGCTCGAAAACAAAGAAGCATGAGAGCTCTAGCAGTGCCAAGAGAGGAGGTCAAAATGGGGGAGGTTGGGGACATGGCCACGGACAAGGCCAAGGTCAAGGTGATGGCAATCGTGTTATCGATGAACGAATGGCGTGTAACTCCAACAAGTCCAAGGCTAAACTAAAGAGAAAAGGGCTAATCTCGTTGCGAAGCAGAATGATGGAGATTCCCAATTGTTGATGATTGAAGTATGTGAACTCATCCATACAGTTCCAATGCCTAAAGAAGAGATATTCTTGCATGAAGACAAAGTGGTGCCAACACCCAAAACAAGGCTTGGTACTTGGATACTGGCACAAGTAACCACATGACTGGCTGCATGGAGAAGTTTGCTAAGATTGACACAACTATAAAAGGTTCGATCAAATTTGGAGATAGTTCGGTTGTGGAGATACAAGGAGCTCAGTGCTGATGGAGTGCACATGTGAAGGCAAAACTCTATACGAAGCCTACTACGATCGCAAGCCAAGCGTTGGTCACCTTCGCACTTTCAGGTGCTTTGCACATGTGAAGGCAGTGACACCACACCTCCCCAAACTAGCAGATCGAAGCATGCCAATGGTTCTCATTGGGTATGATCCAAAGACAAAAGGCTATCAGATGTTTGATCCGGCGATATGACGAGTTGTGGTGACTCGTGATGCAGTGTTTGAGCAGGAGAAGAAGTAGGAGTGGAGCAGATATCCCTCAGCAGAGGTGCGATGGACTAGAGATATCTTTATGATACATTACCCTCTTGACACTGACATAGGTCCCGGCAATTACGTGGAGGCATCCAACACACCGACCATTGAGGGCATAATCAGGGGACATGACCACGAGCAGTCGTAGGTCATGACGATCAAGTGGAGGTATCTGACATGCCGACCCCTGAGTGCATAGTCGAAGGACATGACCATGAAGTGGCAACTCTAGGCACAACCATGATCAAGACGAGCATGGGATCTGGGATGCCTAGTTCATCTACACCACGCACTCCTGTAGCAACGCTGAGAGCACCAGTCTCACCAGGAGCTCCACTACGGATGGAGTTCAACGAGAGCTCATCTAAAGGACCTCAACGGGAGCATGACATTAAAAGTCTCTATGATGCCACATCCCCGAAAGAGTTGGAATATTCAGGGTTCTGTTTGCTTGGGGAGGAGGAGCCCGCAAACTTTGAAAAGGCCAAAGCAAAGCCGGAGTAGAGAAGAGCTATGGAGGAGGAGATGTCCTCTATCCAAAAGAATGGAATATGGTAGCTTGTTCCATTGCTAGGCAACCACATGCCAATCGACATGAAGTGGGTGTATAAGTTAACGAAGGACACTCAAGGCATGTATGTGAAGCACAAGGTGAGGCTACATGCAAAGGGGTACATTCGATGACAAGGCATTGATTTCAACAAAGTCTTACCCCTATTGCAAGGCTAGAGACAGTGTGCCTCCTCATTGCAATCATGGCGCTTGAAGGTGGAAGGTTCATCATATGGATGTCAAATCCGCCTTCCTCAATGGCGACTTAGAAGAAGAAGTTTATGTTGTACAACCTCTGGGTTTGAAAAGAAAGGAGAAGAACATAAGGTGTTAAGACTGCACAAAGCCCTATATGGTCTACGTCAAGCCCCAAGAGCATGGAATTCAAAGCTAGACAAGTCGTTGGTGGCACTTGGTTTTGAAAGATACCCGTTAGAGCATGCGGTGTACAAGCGAAGTCAAGGAAAAGGGAATTTGTTGGTTGGAGTATATGTGGATGATTTGATCATCACTTGAGAGAGTATCAAAGAGGTCAATAGCTTCAAAAACCAGATGAAGAAAATATTTGGCATGAGCGACCTCGGGTTACTCAGCTATTACTTTGGTATTGAAGTTCGTCGGAGCTCTAGGAAGATCACTCTCAACTAGTTTGCATATGCAACAAAGGTGTTGGACAAATGCGGTATGAAGGATTGTAATCCAACACAAATTCTAAAGGAACCCCGCTTGAAGTTGAGTAAGGGCAGGACAAACCCTTCTATGGACAAGACTCTGTACCGAAGCATAGTCGGAAAGCTTGAAATGCATGCTACACATGCACCTAGACTTAACGTTCTTGATTAGCATTGTGACCAGGTACATGGAGAAACCCACTACAGAGCATATGGAAATTGTAAAGCACATACTGAGGTATGTGAGAGGAAATTTGAGTTACGGGTGTGTCTACGAGAAGAAGGAAGAAGGTTTAGGGTGATCGGTTACTCTGATAGTGATTTAGCTAGTGATATTGATGACCAGAAGAGCACTTCGGGCATGGAATTTTTCCTTGGGGTCGAACTCGATCAGTTGGTGTTCACGAAAGTAGAAGGTAGTTGCTTTATCCTTGTGTGAAGCGGAGTACATCACAGCTTGTGTGGTGGCATATCAAGAGGTATGGCTGAGACGATTGTTGGCTGATATGCTAGAGACGAGGGTTGATAAAGTAACTTTGAAGATCGATAATCAGTCTGCAACTGCGTTGAGTAAGAATCTAGTCTACCATGGGAGAAGTAAACACATCGATACCTGTTTCCATTACATTAGAGAATGTGTGGAATCAGAGTTGATAGAGGAACAACATGTTTGCACAGAAGGCCAACTTATTGATATCATGGCCAAGTCTCTTAGAAGATTGAAGTTGACAGAGATGAGGGAGAATATCAGTGCGCAGAACATCGACGGAAGACAACAAGCTTAAGGAGAAGATTGATGAGTTAACCTAATTGTCTTCAGGTCTGGTCGAAACCACAACCACAAGTACTTTAGGTCTGGTCAAGTCTATGACTATAGCATGTCTTTCGAGTATGCTAAGTCTGGTCAAGTCCACGACCAGAGTGTGTCGTACAAGTACGTCGTGTAATTGGTCGAACCATGTTTACGACCACAGTAGCTTGTACGACCACGACAGCTGATACAACCACTGCAGTTTATGACCAGTGAGCGTGTTCTGAGTACTATGGCTCTGAGTACTGTAGCAGCCGGAGTTGGAAAGGAAAGTATTGTAGCAGTCGTGAAACGTCAGGATTCAGAGTTCGAATGTAACTAGGATTTAGAGCAGTCATAAAGGAAAGCCAAGGTGTGTTTGTGTTGGAATCTTAACGTGGGATGGTATGTTAGATACGGAGTCTTGTATTTTGCTGCTCTATATAAGAAAAACAAAAAGGATGTAGGCGTATAGCGTCACCAAAGATCAATCTATGTTTTACTCTTGTGTTTACGTGCGTGATCTCGAGGCTCGAGTTCGCTAATCGCTAAGGCCTTGGGCTATTTCTCTAATAGAGTGGAGATGTACTAGCAGAGCCGACGAGCAGGGTGAGATTGAAGACAAATGGCATGAGGACGAGGCCGATGGCGAACATCACTAACCTACAAAGCAATACCACGCTTGAGCCTCTACACCTGCTTTGGTGGTGTAGCTGCAGGGCAGAATGCAAGGGTGTAAGAGCAATTCGTGGCACAAGGTCAAGGGTGGAGGTGGCATAAGAGATTACGGAGGGGTGGCACTCCTCTCCTCACATCTGTGCTGCCCCAGCCCTATCCACTTTTGTTCAGTTGGTGATGGCCGCAGGAGCCACGACGGTCATCATCCTATGTGATGCCACTGGTCACCGACCACCGAGAACACAATGCTGCTACTATCAGCTCCCTGCCAAACTTTCAGCTGGACTGCACAGCACGTTCCTTTCAAACTGCCCAGCTTGAATTCACGGCGGTTGTAAGCAAGGAACGAGCATATGCGCTTGATGATTGCCTCCTTCAACATTACAAATTTATAGTAGGTAGAGCTCTTGTTACATCACTCCTTTTTTTGTCCACTTCTCCTTCTCCTTTATCTGTAGCTACAGTTCACCGCCTCTTCCTCTTCCTACTACTCAGGGGCGAAGCCAAGGGGTAGGCTTATTAAGGCTTGAGCCTACACTCCCCCGGTGGCAAGACCCCCTGGCACACGGCACACCCCGCCGGTCGATGAGGTGACAAGCACAACAAGGCAGGGAGAACGGTGGCCCGGTGCCAAGCTGCAAAGGAAAGCAAAAATGAAAAATGCCTCAAGAGTTGTCAACCTACTGCCCATAAGAGGCCCAACAAATCCATCTCACGGCTCACCAAGACACCAACTCCAATTCACAAACCCTACCAACTACCAAGTACGAAATTAGCAATTGGAAGGAGCCACTGATTTCCAAAGAGGGGTTGACGGTGCACATCGCATGGGCAATCGGGCGTCAGGTGAGCAAAGGGAGGATCGGGGCCGGGCCACCAGGGGAGCTATATGTGACTTATCTCTACTCCACACTCATAGCGGAATAATTATATATTTTTGGCATGTGATTTCTATTATTGAGGTATCTACTTTGTATTTCTCTGTTTTTCGTTGTTTGTCTCTAATTGTTTGATTTTTGTATGAATTTGAAATTCTATAAGAGTAAAGACTACATTTGTGTCAACTTAGTTTAGTTCTACAAATGATTCAACATACCCTTAATTTTATTCCTAACTTCGCCACTGCTACTACTATTCCTTTCTTTGTTACATGAACAGGCTTATTCTGTTTGTAGCTTATTTATTTGCTTGAAACATTGTGATGCTCCAATCGATGGGGAGGTCTTGGTTTCTGTTTTTGGTTTCATTTTGTAGACATGTGCTATTCCGAAGACAGGCTTTAGAGTAGCAACTAATTGGCAGTAGTCTGTATACCATAACCAAGGCAGTAGTCTGTATACCATAACCAATGAAAACTGTCCTTAATAAGGGGTGCTTACTTCATGAAACACAGCATATATTTCCTGGGCCTTGGCTGCTGTTTTTGGTTCCAGAGTTTGATTTAGTCAAGATTGCTGCAATATAAAAATTTAAATTTTCAGCTTCATGTTTTCTCATGTCCCATGATGCCTTAATTTTACTTCTTACAGTGCTTGCTGGAATTTTTAGAAGATGCGCCCAGTCATGTTAACTGGATTACCTTCCAAATGCTCCATTTTAGTGTGAATAAACTTCGTTGCTCAGCTTTAATGAGATTATTTTGGTATCGCACAATTGAATCTGTCATCTGTTTTCGATTGGAGAGATCTCAGCGTGCACAAATGATAATTAAAATTTACTGCTCACCTTTAATTAGGGTATTGTGATGCTCCACAAATTTAATCGGTTATAGTTTCGACATGTGTCTTTTGAAGTGAAAATGATTCTATGTTTCTTCCTTCTTTTGGTTTCTTCTCAGTAAATTGGGAAGACCCACATTATTACTTCTTTCGGTTTCTTCTCAGTAAAGAACCCATTTTTTACTTCTTTCAGTTTCTTCTGAGCATAAAGTAGAAACGGAAAAAGGAAGACCCACATTATTCTTGCCATAAAAACAATAACATTTAAACTGCACAACTAAAAAGGGAGTTAAATCCACAACTGAGTACCAGTGCATAATCTTTTGCTCCTGATTTTATTTGGATTTGGCGGTAAATCGGCATGTTCTCTTGCCGCTACTTCAGTTGCTGTTTGTGTGGACGAAGCTGTATTGGTACCGGGCTAAATAAATAGGCTTACTGTGATTTAATTTAAGCCGCTGTAAATTCAATTAGAAGAATGGTTCTGATTAGTTCGTGAGAATATATTTTTCTGTACATAAAGAAATAAAAAAGCCACTGCAATTGCTGGAAATACCAAACGTACTAAAGGCTTTCAAGTAAAGGGGGGATGTTGGGGGCGCTGCATCAGTGTTATTTTAGGAATCTTCGTTACTTACGAAAAAGAAAAGGATTTCATGTCCGAAAGTTCGGTGCTTGCCACCTTGGACTTAAAACGACTGGGTGAATTTGTTCAGTGATATGAATGAATTTTATGCGTGCCTTTTTGCCACTACCTGTGGCTGCAATACACGGTGACGTACTGTTGGTTATCTGTTCATAAATATGCCATGTCTGTTCATAACTATGCAAGGTCTAATTTAACCGATTTGGATAAAAGAAATGCACCATCTGTAGGTCATTTTTGTGTAATTCAGTGTGTTGAAACCACATTTTTTAAAAACAATGGCCCTCAGCTATGACACACGTGGTAGAAACCACAGTGCATTGGTACTCAGTAGTTGATTATACATATTTGAAGGTTCATGAAAGTAAATGAACTGCTCGAGACTTTGCTTTCAAATGGATGCATGTATCAAGTACTATCAATCTGACTTGTTGTATGCTCAGCTGGTGCTCTTTTTCTGTCATTGGTTGCAACGAGTCACAGATTATTTCTACTACTACTAAAAGAAGAACTTGATGTGGTCTGTTCTCTCCCCAGCTACTCCTCACCAAAGACCAAAGTATTTTCGCCGACTGGTGGCTCCATCTACCTTCCACGAATCGCAGCACCCCTCTCGCAACCGCCGCTCCCCTACTTCTTCCCTGCAAACCAGAACTAGCCAACTCTCTCCTCTCCCAAATCACATCTCCTCCTTCCCGGATCCGTTGCCCCTCCAATTCACATGCAACCTGCATGTTTAGCCCCCATGATCCCAATTGCCAACATCTCATAACCGCTCAAGGCAGCGAGGTGTGGATGGTGGCCAAGTTGGCGGTGGCAGCTGCAGAGGAGGAGGATTCGCACCTAGATTTGGCACCCACTCGTATGTACTGATGCTAATTGCGGCGAGAGAAACCATCTCATGAGTCTTCGTTTCTTTTATAGAGAAACCATTTTTTAATTTTAGAAATTCAAACTTAAATTCTACAATTAAATCAAATGGGAAAACCAATTTTAAATCCTTTTATCTTGAAACCGCCTTCGCCTTTCTATCTTCCCTTGCATGGAGACGTAAGCCAGCTATACGGCTTCCTCTCTCGCCACTTCACACATGGGCCTAGGACCCACCTGCCACAACTGGTCTTCCACCACGCGCCCGAGCCATGACACTCTTCTGCGAACTCTGCGTCGCACCTGCTCAAAGTCGTGATACCCGCTAGCACCTTGAACACCCTTCTCTAGATGTCCTCTACCGCATACCATCATCGCCCAAGCTGTCCTGTCACTAGAACGGCCATAGGCCATATTCTCCTCGTAATGGCTCTGATGGAATTGCGGAGCTAGTCGCACTGCCACCCCTATTCAATCCCGCCCCTCACTTTATTCTACAACACTGCCTTCATTTTGCCCCTTGGTGAAGCCTTTCCTCCACCATAGCGCCTGGAGCACCTTTGTTGTCTCTAGCACTTGTGCGCCACGCTGTTGAGCTCCGCCAAGCCCATCTTTTGCCCTAGTGAGCCCCGAGCTCCTTTCTTCATGTCATCATATGCCTTCCTATCCCCTCTGACCATCCTTGTATTTAATTGCAGTTTGGTGCAGTGAATCGCTCAAAATCCTTCATCGTCCTTAGTGCTGGTCACCATCACTGCCACTTTGATTCAACCGTTCCGTTGAACCATAGACCCTACCATGGTCATTTTCAACATTCCCTGACCCTTCTAATCACGATGCGATGCTCTGTTGTAGCTCGTTCCCATTGTGAAGAGCCCTCGTCATGCATCCATCACCACCAACACACCTCATCACCGTCCGAGCACCTCAAACCTCCTCTGTCGTTGCCATCCTCACCTATTTGTTCCTGGTTAGCTACTGATGCTTACGCACTGGTCTATTTAGCTTGGAAAAGTAGTTTTGCCATCGCCACCGTAGCCCCATTATACACGACCGGGCTGTCTCTGGTGACCATTGGTCCCCATGCTGCCACCCCTGCTTCATGCAACTCATCCTCAAATAGTGTAGACTATAGAGAACTCATAGTGTCTGCACACAAAATGTGGCCCAATGGCCACTTGATTAGGGGTGTTAATAGGTCGAATATAAATCAAATAGTGGTCTTCTCACATTCGTATTCATATTTTTAAATGAATACAAATATAAATTCGAATATGCTCGAATACAAATACGAATCAAATATTTAACAAATACGAATCAAATATTTAACAAATACGAATCGAACACCTAGTCAATTTAGTCAGATCCAAATATCCTATGACATAATGAAATTTAACGAGTTGACTCTAATTTTATAGTAATATTTATCAGGTTTATCATGTAATCATTGATCATTGGTGCCAGTTTTCCACTAACCCTAACCAATTTTAGAGATATTGTAAATAAATCGGTATATACATGTTGAATTTAGCTAAACGAGCATGCAAAAAGGTTCATTGGGGATGTGAAAAATGAAAAACATCATATGCCAAATTAGAGTTCACCAAGGTGACAACCTCATCGAGATGATCGAAATGTATACATAGTATGTTCAATTTGGGAGTCAAATGCAAAAGATACTAAATAGCTAGTTGCTGCTATTACACGTGCTAAATCTAGATATTACCCGTATTCGTATTTGATTTGATACAATATTTGTATTCATATTCGACCAAAAAAATTCGGATATTCGTTTTGCAATATGAATACAATTTTACTTACTACATTCGCTACCATCTGAATACGGATGCCAGATAAAACGGATAATCCAGATCCGTTTGACACCTTGCACTTGATTGCCACATGGAAATTGGTGGGATGCTAGGTCATGAATATCAGATGTACATGGTTTGCTAGGGCCCACATGTTAGTGTTTCTCTATCAAATGTCGGGCGAAGCAGGCATGGGGTGGAATTTTTTTAAATAATCTATTTTTATTCTAAATTATAGTAATATACCAGTGTTTTTTTATTTTACAGTAATGGTCATCTGTCGCCCAATGGTTGTGCGACATGAGCAAGTCACCCAACCATTGGGCGACACGTGGCTAAGTCACCCAATGGTTGGGTAACTTGCACATGTCGCCCAACCGTTGGGCAACTAGTGCCTCTAGTCACCCAATCATTAGCTAACTAGTACTAGTCACTCCATGGTGTGACTGAAGCCAGATTAACGAAATCACCGGTTAGTTTCCTCGACCCACGCTTGGTCTCCATGAATATCATCAAAGAGGATGCATCCTTCATCGAGCGTTACATGATGATGGCATTGGTGTCTCACCGCAATAAGGAATTTAAACTTATGCCTTACAACTAGGGGCAAGTATTGTACTAGTGGCTATATTTATTAATTTGTATTTTATAAACAACATAAACTTAGGTTTAATTACCATGACGACATACCTATGTAGGTTTCACTGGATTCTAATTGTAATTATAACAAAATAGAGCAGGGTAATATACCTTGATTCCCTAAAGAAGAATAAAACCAACTACACAATTGTCCAACAATTAACCGACAGGTAAACATATTTCTTTCATAGATAACTCTATTATGGTCTTTCCTTCCTTTCCAATGACTAAGACTCTTTTGGAATCACATAGGTCATTCGTCACGTACGTTGCAGAGGTACGGAAATCCAAGGGTGGGATCAATGCCCTTCGACACGATTTAGATTTCTTGGTATTCGCTAGTGCAAATTAATCCTATATAACACTTCATAGTAATGTCTCTCGAACTAACAAATTCTATGTTTGTAGTGCCACTAGCAGCCGCTGGGTAATACCTATAGATTCTATGTTTGCCACAACATGCAACTACTTGTCGATTCTACGAAAACCAATGATCCTCAGGTTTGTCAATCTTGCAATAATTATTTTGTACTTATCAATTTATATATGTACACACGACATTGATATTCCTACCAATAGGTTGCGTCCATCGCTACAACTCCATTGGGATAGGCCAACTTCAAACAAATTCGAGGACATTGTGCGTACTTCTTGATATCTAAAGTCATAAAAGAAGATGGGGAGTTTCACAATGTAGAATGAATTTGTTTAGGATAAAATTGAGCTAATTAATTGTACATGTGTGTATTTGTTTATGGATGGATAATTTATTTCATTTTAGTTAATTGATTTGTGAAATAGATATTCTTGTTTCTGAAATAAATAAATGTGAATTGGATGTATACTATGTTGATCTGCTTGTTTCAGATGACATGGCTAGCATTTCCTGAGCCTAGCCAACAAATAGAATAGATTTAGGAATAGAAAAAATATCACATACGGTTTTTAACTTGTAACCGTCTGTGATAGTTGACTATCACATACGGTTTGCAGTAGAAATCTTCTGTGATGCAAACTATCACAGACGGTTTGTTATTGATACCGTCTATGATAGTTTGCATCACAGACAGTTCGAAAGCCGTCTGTGATTACCTCATGTCATTACTGACCCATAAACTAAGACGGCTCATGAAACCGTCTATGATTTTGTTTTTGAACCATCTGTGATAACCTTTTTCTGTAGTAGTGATTGTGTGTGTCGTTGGCCATTGGCCATTAGGGCTCATCCCTGTTTATCGTGTGTGTGCAAGTTCTTGGCCGTCCATCAAGATTTCTCATCTTTACGTGTGGATTCCAATCGTGGTGTTGGTTTTTACCCACTAGATCTTTGATCCTTATTTCTTGTTTGTGTTGTGGTGTGTGCGGGAGCAAAATTTAGCTATCTTAGTGCAGATTACATCCTGTAATTCATGCTTCACTTGTATCAAACTGTTTTACCACTATGAAAGATTGGGAAACCTACGTATTTAATCTCATCTTTGAGGTTCAATCCACATTATTTGGCATTAGAACAGTGGTTGCTCATGGTGGTGCTGATGTTGCTGCTACTACGTTAATGGAGGAGAGCCCCACCTCGGGGTTCAACATGTTGCTGAAGATGGAAGAAATGAAGAAGTGAAATTGAAGGAATAAGAGAGGTATCAAGAGGACCTTGGGAGCAAACTTTTCTTTTTGCTCCAAAATTAAGAAGAAGATGCAGATCGTCTAGCTACAACCAAATTAGTTGATGAGGTGAACAATGAAGAAAATAAGACACAACTTCGCATTCGAGATATCTACCAGCCACATTGGTTCTGGTTTGAAGATGTTGCTGAGCACGAGAACAAATCAAAACCGAGGGCGGTTTCGTTTGAAGAAGGGGAGGATGATACGGTCCAAATACCATCTGTTAATGTGCTCAGTGTTCCTAATATTTATTGTGTGCATGTGTGCAGCCAGTGGAGGAGTGGTTCATGCATGTGTTTTCCTTATGCCATGCATGTACACCAACATTCTCTATTTCCTACTTTTATGCTATAGATAGAAAGGCAAGAGATAATTTTAGCAAAGAAATCAGGGAGAGAGCTGATCTATTATGTTGCTTCCACATGGAGGAAGCTAGCGCCATGCACGATCTTTCTTAGTGCGACTTGGATGGGGCCACCAATGGCCAGACTTCTCATGAGGGCAGAGGGAGTTGGCGTACCCAACTTTTAAGTTAGTTTGTTTATTTAATCTAAATTAGTTGCAATTTCTTTAACCATCCAGTTTCTGAGAGAGATTAAGAAAATCGAATAGAGCCAATAGTCTAGTCGGTTTGGGTAAGACCAAACCAAGATAGGATATGTGCATGTGTGCGCCTATAAAAGGCATAGAGTATGGGTCTTGTAATTGAGAGTTTTAGATTATGAATTAAACATCTTATGTGTAGTTGGCTATTGGCCATTAGGGTTCATCCTTGTTTATCGTGTGTGTGTGTGTGTGTGCGAGTTCTTGAGAGTCCATCGAGATTTCTCGCTTTGCATGTGAATTCCAATCATGGCGTTAATTTTTTACTTGTTGGATCTTTGATAACTATCTTAGTGCGGATTACATCCTGGTATTTATGCTCCACTTGTATCTACTTGTTCTACCACCATAAAAGATTGGACAATCTACAGATTTAATCTCATCTTTGAGGTTCAATCCACATAAAAAAAAAGCCCTAATGTTTGCTAAGGTTATATGCTTCTATGCCTCTTTTTATCAGATCCAGATATTCAAATTGTTGAAGATTAATTGTTCCTACAACCGAAGTAATTGGATATATGCTTCTATGCCTCTTTCTACTGTGCCTGTGGTCCAAATTGCTTAGATGGCAACAAAGCATTGTTTCATGACAGAATAGCGTCAAGGTATGACCACCCGGATTATCACTGTCAAGCTCTTTCCTAGAGTGATTAGGGTACACTACTACAGAGAAGGTTATATTGGATACCTCATCACAAATGGTTCTACAGAATTCGTCTATGATGCATCACAGACGGTTTATAATAAAAAATCATCTGTGGTGTATGGACTATCTCAAACGGTTTATAAATACAAAACTGTCTGTGTTACATAGACTATTACAGACGGTTTTTTGTATTAGCCATCATGTCGGATATCATAGATGGTTATTTTTAAAAAAACTGTCTGTGTTGTGACTTATCATAAATGGCTTTTTGTATTAGCTGCCTATGATAATATTCTTCTATATATACAGACACTTAATGCAAAAACCTAACTCATTACTTTTACGCACACTTAGGTTTTTCTCAACACACCCACGCCTTCTCGGCTTCCTTCGTTACCAGATCTGGGCCTGCTCAGCTTCTCCGCCGCTTCCCTCGCTGCCCGCACTCGACCTAGGGAAGGGTCACATCGGCGGCGACTAGATCTCAGCGACCGCTGCCCCTTCTTTCGATCTCAGTCTTCCTCTCCTCCCTCATCATCAAGGCTGAAATCTAGGTGCAAAATTCATTCTCCTACCTTTCAATTCTTGCTTATGGTTCTTGCCTCCTTAATCCCCAAACTAGATGTCATTTCTTGGTTGCTCCCTGTTCCTAATTAATTGGATTTGGAGCATGATCAAAAATCCACCGTTTAGTCAAGAAATGAGTAAACACATGAGTATATTAATTTGTCAGTTGCCACTGTACTACAAACTTTTGGCCTAGTCTTTTAGTTGTTATAGGCTGACAGATGTAAAGTGCCCAAGCCATATCATTCATTTCAGCATTTTGCTCATGACGATTCTGTCAGTAAAAAAGTGGTAATTTACGCTTGAGAAAAAAAATGGCTAGCTGCTGCACATTTATATCCATTGTTCATGTAGAGTATCATAATGTTGCTTGCATGCATACTATTAGAATACATGGCCTGAATGTAGTAGATACTTGCATTTATTTGATGTTTGTACTTGAACAATACAAGGTTTAATTTCAGTGAATGATGCTTGCAGTCGAAATCAATGGAATTATCGAGGTGCAAATTTCATAAAGCTTCTTCATGACTATACTAGACTCCTTACAGGCCAACTGTTTGGTTAAATGCTAATATTTGAAAAGTCTCACCATAAGTAGTTGCTATGATTTATTTTTGACACAAGATATCTAGTGTTAGAGTAGAAAATTCAGTCTACATGGAATATTATATAATGTAAAAACATACTAGATGATTACTAGAGGTTTTTTGGACACTATATAATAATAACATGCATCGTACATTCGTACTTAGTAGTGACAAAGGTGATAGAAACAAGATACTTGGAAATGTGGAATTAGCATATCTACCTAGCAAATTAGCATATATGTGCTTCATGTGTTGTTATCCTGGATATTACTGTAGAGTATCTTTCTAGTTAGTTCTTTAGTAAAAGATAATTTCATATTTGTCACAAATAGTCTTCATATCAATCATGTTGAGGTGGCCTTACTATGATAACAGAGTGCAACCGACACCTGAGAGCATAAAATTTCATCTATGATATTCAATTTGTGTTTTATATACCCCATACTAAAATCCAATTTGAATGCTTTATAGATAGCAACTAAGTAAGATGGCCTCCACAAAGTCTTCGGGCTCAGTTTCGCTTAATGCATCTAATGACTAGACTAAACAAGCAACTAAGCAAGAGGGCCGACGCATATTGAAAATGCCCAAGAGGCGCATGACTGTAGAACCGGATAGGCAACAGAGGGGCAGTGAATGGTGCCTTTAAATTTTTTTCCCAAGTAGGATTCACTTATCCCTTTACTCTGATAGTTACAAAGCTATGAAGATTAGGATATGAAATCTACTTGACACACCAAGAAAGACAGAGCCGAGAACAATCTGTTCGGTATATTGTGTGATCAAGTTATGACTACTAATCAAAAAACACCGGACAGCCGAACTGAATACAACCAGTCGGTAGAGAAAAACAACATAGTCAAAAGACAGACAACTTGGTCAAAGCCACTACGATTGAAACCAACATGGTCAAAACCAACGTGGTCGAAACCAACTTGGTCATAACCAACGTGGTCATAATTAACCAACGTGGTTATAACCAACATGGTCGAAACCAACGTAGTCAACCAACGTGGTCGAAACCAGCGTGGTCGTAACCAACATGGTCGATGTCCAGTGTGTGGTCAAAAGGCCAGCATAGTTCAGAACCAATCAGTGGTCAGAAACCAGTGCGGTCAGAAACCAATGCAGTCAAAAACCGATGTGATAAAAAAACTACATGGTCAAAGACTAATGAATGGTCGACACCACCGTAGTCGATGACCAAAGTGCAATCAGAATCATGCAACTTTTGATTGAAAGATCCGAAAGCTGTGAAACCAGTGTACGCATGTTTCTTAATGTCTTAGGAAACTATTCCATTCCTGGATCAAAAAATCCATGACAAATGTGAGACATTTTTGCAAATTAAAGTAGCGTACACCAACCGAGATCTAAAAACAAGAACGATGAGCAGATCTTTGCTAGTGGGAAGAGAATAGCAAAAATAACTTTGAGCACAATTCCACATGTTAGCTAGCAGGAATATCGAAGGAATCAAATCAAAACTCTTGGATCAAGAAAAGATTGAGAGAAAAGAACGAACTCAAAATAGAGCAGCCATATGGCTAGCATGGTCGAAGACCATTGAGCGCTTGTAACCGACTGCGGTCGTAAGCAACTCGAAAAGTAGTGGAGCCACACAACCACACGATCTATGACCATCGAGCAATCAGAAACAGGTGCGATCATGAATGACTAGAAGTAGCAGAGAAAGCACACGACCACATGACTTAAGACCATTGAGCGATAGAGATCAGATGTGGTTGTGAACGACCAGAGTAATAGAAGAGGCACACGATCACCAGATCTAACAACATCAAATCTTTTGATTAAGAGATCAAATGGTCGTGAAACTCTATATGCAAATTGGTTAAGGTCTCAAGAGGCTGCTCCAATCTTGAATCGAAAAATCCATGACTAAGATGAGATCTTTTTTGCGATTTGAGAAAGCACACACAAAACCGAGACCTCGAGATCGAAGAGATGAACAGACCATGCTAGTGTGAAGAGAATAGCCAATATAGCTTTGAGTATGATTCCACATAATACAACACGTTAGATCATCACAAAATCAAGCAAGAACAACCTCTTAGATCAATAAGAGAGTGGAACAGAACCGAAGAATACAAAGGAAGAACAAAACCAAAACTCTCAGAACAAAGCAAACTCAACCAAAAAATACATAAAAGGTAGATCAAATATTGTTGTATTTCTCACTTGAGATGATTGGTTTTACTGCCACTCCACTCAGGAGGACAAATCTATAAGCCTAGAGCACACACCCACTCTCTAACCTAACTCCCATGGAAGGGAGGAGCTAGCCACCAAAAGCTTAGCCAACCTTCTCAACTCTAGTTCTTGCCTTTCCTCCCCTTTTATAGATTGACAACCTGAACCCAAAACCTAATGGATCCTCTATTAGACCAAACCAGGGATAACCCGTTAACCCCACATAACACCGGATTTTACTCATGCATACTTCTCCAATATTACCAAAATGTCCCTCTACCACCTTCCACGAAGATCTCGCTTCCTTTGCCACGAAGCCCCGCCCGTGCTTCATCATCTTCCATGTGCCCCTAATGACTTGTCATCAAGCCTCTCACACGTCCGGATCCCACCGGACCATCCTCGCTTGCAAACGACCCAAGTCACTTAGCGCACCACGTGCTTCTCCTCGCGCATGATGGCATCCAACATCCTCGACCGCACAGGACCTTGGCTCCTCCTTGAGCCTAGTCCCGGTTCACCTCACCGTTGCTCGTCATGTCCACCGCCGGTAGCTCCTGCTCTGGTTTCTTGTCGTCCCGGCTTGCAACCACCTCGCAAGCCTTAGTCATCTTCGGCGTCTCCCTGACCGTTCTAGACCTCAACACCACCCTGTACCTAGTCCCAGTCTTTCTACGCCTCACCATGACCTAGTTCTAAAGTCCTACAACCAACACCAATAAGCAAACCATCACGTAGCACCGCACAATACACAAAGATCATCAATATGTACAATTTATCCATACAATGCACAATGCAAAAAGTATGCATCTAAATTATTAATTCTAATTCTAGAACAAAGCAATAACCATACGTGCACACTCGCAAGAACATCCCGGTCAAACCCTGACCAAAACCCCACTAATTCCAGTGAACAACCTCAGCCCACCGACTGGTCTGATACGACTTACGAGTACTTAGATGCTCAATAAATGAGGTGCTTGTAGCCCATGAGTTCCTACCAGAACCCCACGACCACATAACAGACCGCTATGACCATCGAACAAATACCACAACTGATCACTAATACCGCCACTCACAAAGGCTACGACTATCAATTGCTATGGCTTACGACTACCGATCACGACCACGTAGTAAGCTACGACTATCAATCAACAGGCTACGACTATCAATCACACATGGCCAATCAGGCACTGAAACTTTCAACCACCCCATGGTCATTCTCAGACCTGCCGACCACCAAGTCATAAGCAGCAAATGCTCCAGTACTCGCAGACAGATGAACTTGTAGACCACGAAGTCGCCAGACCAAGAAGTGATCTTTTGCAAACTTCTCAAAAACCAAACTCACCCCCCGTAGATACTCTAATCAAAAAGTCAATTACTCATCACAATCATGGGTTAACCTCCACATAGTCTCATAATGACCATCATGGAGTCAGTCCAGTTGGGGTCCCTCTACAGCTCAAAGTGAATTACAACTTATCTATCATTTATCCATAATCAACTTATTTGTTTTCGGAGGACATGGCTAGTATTTCCCAAGGCTAACCAAAAAATAGAAAAAAAAATTAGCTATACAAAAAACCATAAACGGGTTCTAATACAAAACCGTCGGTGATACGTAGACCATCACAAACGGTTTTTTTTTGTATTAGGTGTCTATGATATGTCGGATATCACAGGTGGTTAATTTTAAAAACCGTCTGTGTTATGACTTATTACAAATTGTTGAGAGTCGTATATGATAATTAAATGTTATCACTGACATAATAAATCAGACAATTTAGAAACCGTCTCTAATAAAAGTTATGAACCGTCTGTAATTGCCCATGTGTGGTAGTGGTACTTAAAGTAGCAATAGACATTAGTAGTCTTGCTTCTTTTTTCAGCTTAGAAAACAGTCCTGAGAACAACCAATCTTCAGAGGCCAGTAAAAGCTAGGAATAGCAAGACAGTGAGCCAATGGCACTGCAAAATTCCTATTCTAGAGATGCATAACACAGGCATGTAATTCCCGAGCTCGTCCAAGCTACTAAACTTCCTCTCTGGATTGTAGAAATCATATCTACCGTCGTCTGCACGGGTCTGATCAGCAGGCCCTTTATTGACGTCAGAAGTCTCAAAAGAAAAACAAAAACAGGGAAGATGAGAAAAATATGCTGTGAGCACATCCAACTAACTTTTTAATAGTAAAAATTCATCCAACGTACCTTCAGTGCAAACAGGCAGTCGTCCTTGCTTCCATTATGATCTTGGTTCAGATTACAAAATTGTTCATATCCTACAGACCTAGAGCTATCTATAAGCACAAAACACAAGATTACCCCCCCCCCCCCCCCCCCCCGACAATAGAAAGGAACAAATAATAACTAAAAATGATTGTGCAATAATTTTTACCTTGAACATAAGGATGTTTTGATAAATTGAAAACGAAAGTATGTATTACCAGCATCCTTCTCTATTGCAGCAGGGTTGCAGCGCTAGGGATGCTTCCCCTCGCCTACAAAAACAAATCAATAGAAATGTGTGTTAGACAACCAAAATAAATAAATAGTTCCCTGTGCATAAATTGTAAAAGCAAAAGACAAAAACAAAGGTAGCATGTGTATAATGTTCTCAGAATACCAGGCTTAAGTAATGAGTGACACTAGTACAACAAAGAGCAATTTCAACCATTTGACACTTCCCTTCACAAGTCAAACTCCAAAAAAATAATGATAAACAAAACAATTCTAAAGGGAGCCATTGAAAATTAGGAATAATAACCTTAGCTGACAAAACATTAGAATTAGTGAGCACATAACATTATAATTGTAAGATAATAAAATATTTTGGGGAACTAACAAAACAAACAATACAAGAAATTCCACAAAGCTATTATTCTAATGGGAGCATTTAAATATAACAATTAGTGAACTATCACTGTAACTCTGTAAGCTAAAAAAACGTTTTTGGGAGATGACTAAGAAAACTAACATCTCCCAAAAATAAAGGTCTTGGGTCTTGGCATTGATTAAAAACAACACTAAACCAGTTTTATAAGTCATGGATCGCATACAAACTGAAAAGCTAGTTCTTCAGTCATGGATTACACACCAAAAACAAAGCGAGGGATAGCAAGAAGATAATGGCGCCTACAGATCCTACAGTAATCATAATGGAGAGGTTGATGGAAGGGAACCATGAACGAGCTCAAGGCTTGTCTGCTCTGCAGCTAGCTCTAATGGTGGTGGTAGTTCTCTTCGTCTTGCTGGAGTGGGAAGTCGTTCATCTCCACCTCTCTCTGGCAAAGCCAAAATGAAGAAGGGGGATCTGCAGCACCAATCCAACAAACAACAACCTATGTCTCCAAAGCCTCCTTCCCCGTTATTGGAAGGGGCATCAATAGACTTAGCGTCTCTCTCTCTCTCTCCCTCCCTCCCTCTCACGGGGACACACAAAAACACAAAATTGGAAGGGAAAGGAAGTACAAAAAATTGGAAGGAGTTTGCATTCAATGCGACCGCCATATCTAGTACCACCAAGCCCACACCCTCGTCGCCCAACTCTCCCCTCGCACGATTTCTCCAACAATGAAGGGGAAATTCACAAGCATCCACAGAAAAAAGCGTGCGAGCAACGTAGTCCTCACCTTCTAGCCGGTGGCAAGTCCCAGTTGAACGCCGGCGACTTTGCCGATGTAGACCCCTCGCTTCTCTCCCTCCCCCACCATCTGTCTCTCCAACAAAACAAATGAGAACCGATGTCGCGGGGGATCGAGAAAGCAATCACCTTCGTGAATGGAGAGCTCCTCCGGTTAACCGCCGGCGAGCGAGTGACCCCGATTTCTCCACCGCACCGCACCAATCCTCCCTCCCCTCTCTGCTCGCTGCTCTGCTCTCTCTGACAAAAAGACCACACCCGGTGGTGCCTTGCATCTAGGACTGTGCAGTTTTCCGTACCCAAAAAACCAAATCGGTCAACTCGGTTTGACCGATATTCGGTATTTGATTTAGTTTCTGAAAAAGCGACATTTCACTGATTCGGTTTTTCTAGTATAAACTACGTGAAAACCGATTTTACCGATTAAACCGAACGGCCCGCTTGACTCAATCAACTCAGCGACGGCGTCTCACGTCTGCGGTCTCGGCCCACGCACGCGACAGACGGCTACGGATCAACCCTAGCCGCAGAGTGCAAACGGCCGGACGCCCAGACCGACGCCTCTCGCCTCGCCTCGCCAAATCCGCTCGAGTCTCATCTTCGAACCCTAGCGCTTGCCGCTCGGCTCGCCAGATCTGCTGCCGGTGCTCCCCCCCCCCCCCCCCCCCCGGTCCTAGGCTCGGTCGGCGGCCACTCGGGCTCCGATGCTCTGCGCCTCCGCCTCCTTTAGAGCTCGGCTGCTTGCAGACTCGTCGCCTCGTCGGGGATTCGGGGCTCCCTCTCCCAAGACGCCGGCGCGGCGGCGCCAACCCCCGCGTGGAGCCACCGACAGCACCGTCGAGTCGTCGACTACCAGCCACCAGGTCTTCTCCTCTCCATTCACTAATCACTAGATCTAAAATTTTAAATGCTCTAAAGTAATCCGAGTATCCGACCTCCAGTGCGCTGGCCCCCACCCCCTAGTCCCAGGCTCGGCCAGCGGCCGCTCGGGCTCTGGTGCTCCGCCTCCGTCAGTGCTCTCCCTGACTCCACTGCAGTCCGAAAAGGATCTGATGGATCAAGATTATGAAGCCAAGGAGTGGGAAAGGAGATTTAAGGAGCTTGAGTCAGACTGATGAATATACTTGACATTCGTATGATCTTACATGGTCCTTCGGTTTGCCTGGATGATCATTTTTATCTGCATCCAATTGAATGGTGGATAGATCTGACTGAACCATTCAACCAAGTGGGCAGAATGCCTAGCTAAGAGACTGATTGGTTCTGAGACCCATTGATAGGCATACAACTATTAGGCCGTGAACATTTTGTGGAAGCTATTGGTTTAATTTCATCGACCAAGATCTGCAGGTGTTGTACATATCTGTAACATTTAGCATGCACATTTGTATAGGTAGTTCAATGCACAGGATCAGGGAATCAAAATTCAGAATTTGACACGGGAACCCGAGAGTGCTGGATTATGTGCTGCAGCTGCTGCTTCAGGCCTTCAGTGATATGTGCTGCTGCCTGTTGGAGTGCTGGTTTATGTGTTGTGCCCCATGTAATATATATTGCTCAACGCCTCAACTGTTGTAACCTGTAATATGTATTGCTCAACTGTGAAACTGCTCAATTGTTGTGGCTGTGTGCAGCCTGCAGTAGAAATGCTCACTGTGAAACTGCAGAGTCCTAGTGTGCCAGACAGCAGTGGCTGCCTGTTGGCAGCTGGCTGCTGCAGCGAGTGATTAAGTGATATACTGTCTGATATGTGCTACTTGAGTGATATACTGATAATTTGATATGTGTATTGTGTAATGTGCTGCTGGTTAGTGGTTTATGACTTTAGTCTTTATTTGCTGCTAGCTGCTGCCTGCTGGCAGGGGCGGACCCAGGACAAAATCTGAGAGGGGGCACAACAATACACATAGTATGCTGAATTGTTCTCATTCATAAATTTAGCATGAGTGAGGGCCTTTTAGTTGGGCTGAGTGGGGGCACTAGCATTAAATCTTGGGCTATATACCTGAGTTCCTGCGAATTGAGTGGCGGCCTGGGCCCTCACTCCCCCCTCTTTGGGTCCGCCCCTGCCTGCTGGTGCCATTGCTGCTACAGTGCTGCTTGACTGCTTGAGTGATAATGTAATATACTGATATAGTGATATGTGCTGGCGTGCTGCTGGTTTATGAGTTATGACTTTAGTCTTTAACTCTTTATATGCTGCTATAGTGCTAGGTGCTAGTTGCTGGCTTGCTGGGAGTGGTTGCTGCTGCCTGCTGGTTTCATACTTTCATTTGTTTTGAATGCTACTGCTGTTGTCCTGTCCGGTTGTGAGGCGTGTGCTGTGACTGCTGTGATGTTGTTCGACTGCCACTGCTAGTCTGCTATTCTAAATTTCTGATTCTAGAATGGAGAATTGGAGTCTTGGAGATGAGATTAACGTTTAGCAATTCGCGCAAACTTTGGTAAAATTGGCATTAACCGATACCGTACTGAAATAAGATGGTATTTACCGATACCACACCATATTCTGGAAAATACCGTATTTCCTGAAATACAAAAACCGTATTTACCGATCAAACCGTATTTACCAAAATGTATAAACTGAAAAAACCGAACGAACAGTCCTGTTTGCATCGAGGGAAGAAACAAATCATGGAAGAGATACAAAATGGATTTAAGAGCTATACCGTTAGCCCGCACAGATCCAGTAGGATGCAAATCATCTACTCACCAATCTCATGAAGATCAACACTCCAAAATTGAGATGATTTGTAGAAACAAAACATCTAAATAATATTTATCAAATCACATAAAAATACTCTTTTTGTCTAAGTTTATAGGGTGTATATTATATTGCAATACAAAATTAGTGTGATATTTCTTATATAGCCCTAATAAATATTTAACTTTACTTGACATTTTTTACATGCATCTCTACTAATATAATATAGGAGTTTGTCCGTTCACCTCCCCTCCCTGGCTCTCATGCACGCACAACGCGCCTCCCCCTCCATGTCTACGTCTGACTTTTCTTCGTGTAACCTCTACTCACGCAACCCACATCTCTCTTCTTCCATGCCTCCCTCCACACATGACATAACCCGCCTCCTCCCCAAACTCCAAGCCACCCCTCTTCTCGCTCGCCTCCTCCTCCACCACCATCCACACACTCACCGCCTCCTCCAACCCAAAGGGGCAGTAGAAATCCCCAAATCAGAGCAGCGTGGGCCGTAGGCCCTAATCCACGTCCCCGGTAGTGGCCACTGTCCTAGCCTGCGTGCGCTAGCCGCCACCCTCGTGCTCCCGACACCATGGTCCAGATCCACGCCCTCGCTAACGGCCGTCGCCCTCGCACTCCCAACATTGTGGTCCCGATCCGCTCGCGCCCCCGCTGGCGGCCACCGCCCTCACCTGTGTGCATCGCACGTCTGCTGTGGCCACCCTCGCCTATGCACATCGCGCGTCCACTGTTCATTGCCCTCACGCTCCCAACGCAGCGACTCTCACCATGCAGTCGATTCAGCCCACCTCGGCCGCCTAAGAAAACTCAAGGAAAGTGATTTCTTGGTTCACTTTGGTATTTTATTCACTAGATCACCGCCTTCAAGGCAAAGGCGGTGGCAAGTGAGGAGTTCGAAGATGAAGAAGAGGATTCCGAAGAGGAACTTGCCCTTCTTGTGAGAAGGATGAACAAATTCATGAGAAGACGTTCAAACCGAGGAGGAAGTTATGACAAAGGCAAGAAGTGGCAATCCTCCTCCAACAAGAAGTATAGCAACATCCGTTGCTATGAATGTGATGAAAAAGGGCACATCGCATCACAATGCCCCACGAAGAAGGATGACAAGGAGAAGTCATCCAAGAAGAAGAGCTATCAAGGCAAGAAGAAACTTTTCAAGAAGCTTCACAATGATGGCAAGAATGAAGCCCACATTGGTGAGTGGGATTCCGACGAGGAGTATTCCAACTCTGACTCAAGCGAGGATGAGTCTCCCAAGAAGAAGGGACTTGTCGGCATCGCCATCAAGGAAGCTTCTTCACTATTCTCCACTCCCACATGTCTTATGGCAAAAGGGGAGAAGGTAAAAACTCTAGATGACGATGAGCCTTCTTATGATGATTTGATGGACATGTTAGTAGAATTAAATTAATTTCTTGGAAAAGAGAAGTCAAAGTTTAAGGTTTTGAAGAGGGAGCACACATCTCTTCAAAAATCCTATGAGGAGCTAAAGGAAGCTCATGACTTACTTCTTCAAGAAAATCAAAAGAAGTCTAATTGTAGCATTGGTATATGTTGCAATATTTTGAATGAGATGCCTAGTAAAGAAAAATCAATATATAGCATGTCAACCTCTTGTGATGATTTACTTTCTATGCCATGCTCATCTAATGTTGATATATATAATGCTCCATCGCATGTTCATGATAATATGCTAGTAAATGAAAACAAAAATTTAAAGGAACAAGTGCTAAAATTGAACAAAAGCTTAGAGAGAGCTTACAAGGGAAAGGATACCCTTGATAAGTTGCTAAGCTGGAAAAGATGTTCCTTCAACAAGGAAGGACTTGGGTACATTCCCAAGAAAGGTAAGAAGCCGACATACAAACCTCCAAGGTTTGTAAATGAGAATGGTAAGTATTGTACTAAATGCCGGAATGTAAGACATATGGCAAATGAATGTTCTAAAAATAACATGCATTCCATTGCATTATATGATTCTTGCTACATGCTTAAAAAGTCTAAGAATGGAAATGTAATTGCTCATTTTATTGGCACCTCGATTTTGGGTGCTAAAAAGAAATCCATTTGGGTGCCCAAAACCTTGGTTACTAACCTCCAAGGACCCAAACAAATTTGGGTACCTAAAAAGGTTTAAATTTCTTTTGTAGGTAAATTACAAAACCGGTGGAAGGCATTGGGTGTTGGATAGTGGATGTACTCAACACATGACCGGAGACCGGAAAATGTTTACAACCTTTGAGAATGGAAGCAATGAAAGAATCACCTTTGGAGACAATAGCAAAGGGAAGGTACTTGGTTTGGGTAAAATTGCTATATCCAATGACCTTTCCATTTTTAACGTATCCTTAGTTGAAACTTTAAATTTTAACTTGCTATCCGTTGCTCAATTATGTGATTTAGGTTTAATATGTTCTTTATCTAAAGAAAATATAATCATCTCAAAAGAAAATAATAATGAACTTGTTTTCAAAGGCTTTAGATTTGAAAATCTGTATTTAGTAGATTTCACTTCAAATGATGCATGCTTAAAAACTTGTTTAATTGCAAAAACTTCTTTGGGTTGGTTATGGCATAGGAGACTAGGTCATGTGGGTATGGTGCAACTTAAAAAGCTTTTCAAACATGATCTAGTGATTGGCTTGAAAGATGTGAAGTTTGAGAAAAATCAACTTTGTAGTGCTTGTCAAGCCGGAAAGCAAGTCGCTAGTTCTCACCCTTCCAAAAGTATCATGTCAACCTCTAGGCCTTTGGAGCTCTTACATATGGATTTGTTTGGGCCAATAACCTACAAGAGCATCGGGGGAAATAGCTATTGTTTAGTCATTGTGGATGATTACTCTAGATATACATGGGTCTTCTTCCTAAATGACAAGAGTGAAACCTCCGGGATTTTCAAAAGTTTTTCAAAAAGGGCCCAAAATGAATTTGATTTTAAAATAAAGAAAATTAGGAGTGATAATGGTTCCGAGTTCAAGAATACAAAAGTTGAAGATTTTTGTGATGAACTTGGAATAAAGCACGAACTTTCCACAACCTACACTCCGGAGCAAAATGGAGTAGTAGAAAGGAAAAATCGCACATTAATTGAAATGGCTAGGACAATGCTTGATGAATATAATACTTCCGACAAGTTTTGGGCGGAAGCTATTGACACCGCTTGTCATGCCATAAATCGCCTTTATCTACATCGACTTTTGAAAAAGACTTCCTATGAGCTTCTTGTTGGAAGAAAACCGAACATTTCTTACTTTAGAGTATTTGGTTGCAAATGCTATATTCTAAGAAAGGGTGTTCGGCTCTCTAAATTTTAAAGCCGTTGTGATGAAGGTTTCCTATTAGGTTATTCTTCAAATAGCAAAGCATATAGAGTTTATAACAAAATTTCGGGTTTAGTTGAAGAATCATGTGATGTACAATTTGATGAAACTAATGGCTCTCAAGATGAGCAAGAAAACTTGGATGATGTAGGTGATGAAGGTTTGCGCAAAGCTATGGAAAATATGCAAATTGGAGACATCAAGCCAAAGGAAGATCCATCTTCACCAAGCTCATCAAGACAAGTGGAGCCACCTACATCGTCTACTCCAAGCGATGTTCAAGTTATTGAAGATGAACAAAAGGATCAACAACAAAACAACTTCAAGATTCACAATGCAATCGCCAAGGATCATCCAATAAATCAAATATTGGGTGACGTGAGTAAGAGTGTTCAAACTCGCTCTAGAGTAGCTTCATTTTGCGAACATTACTCCTTTGTTTCTTCTCTTGAGCCTAAACTTGTAGATGAGGCTCTAGATGACCCGGATTGGGTGAATGCCATGCATGAAGAATTAAACAATTTCGCACAAAATGAAGTATGGACCTTGGTGGAAAGACCCGAAGAGCATAATGTGATAGGCACTAAATGGGTCTTTCGAAACAAACAAGATGAGAACGGCATTGTGGTAAGAAACAAAGCAAGGTTAGTAACTCAAGGTTATACTCAAGTTGAAGGGTTAGATTATGATGAGACATTTGCACCCGTTGCTAGACTTGAGTCAATTAGAATCTTGCTTGCTTTTGCATCTAGCTTTGAAATTAAATTATTCCAAATGGATGTTAAAAGTGCATTCTTGAATGGAACAATCTCCGAACTTGTATTTGTTGAACAACCTCCGGGGTTCGAAGATTCTAAATACCCCAATCATGTTTATAAACTTTCGAAGGCATTGTATGGTTTAAAACAAGCTCCTAGAGCTTGGTATGAACGCCTTAGAAATTTTCTTGTTTCGTAGGGATTTAAAATTGGTAAAGTAGATACAACCTTATTCACAAAAATCATTAGTGATGATTTCTTTGTTTGCCAAATTTATGTTGATGACATTATATTTGGTTCTACTAACCAAGATTTTTACGAAGAATTTGATGATATGATGTCTAGGGAGTTTGAGATGTCCATGATAGGAGAATTAAGCTATTTTCTTGGACTACAAATCAAGCAAAACAAAGATGGAACATTTATAAGCCAAACGAAGTATACTAAAGACCTCTTCAAGAAGTTTGGCATGGATGATGCAAAACCCATCAAGACACTAATGGCAACCAACGGGCATCTAGACCTCGACGAAGGAGGTAAGTCGGTAGATTCAAAGCTTTATAGATCCATGATTGGTAGTTTGCTTTATCTTACCGTATCTAGGCCCGATATCATGTTTAGTGTATGCATGTGTGCTTGCTTTCAAGCTTCACCAAAAGAGTGTCATTTAAAAGCCGTAAAAAGGATTTTGAGATATTTGAAACACTCCCCAAATATAGGACTTTGGTATCCCAAAGGTGCTAAATTCGATTTAATTGGATATTTGGATTCCGATTATGCGGGTTGCAAAGTGGATAGAAAAAGCACCTCGGGAAGTTGTCAATTCCTAGGTAGATCCTTAGTATCTTGGTCCTCAAAGAAACAAAACTCCGTAGCACTCTCAACTGCCGAAGCCGAATATGTTTCCGCCGGAAGTTGTTGTGCTCAATTATTATAGATGAGGCAAACTTTGTTGGATTATGGAATAAATTTTGATAAAGTGCCTCTATTGTGTGATAATGAGAGCGCCATTAAAATTTCCAACAACCCGGTCCAACACTCAAGAAGCAAACATATAGATATACACCACCATTTCTTGAGGGATGATGTTAGCAAAGGAGATATTTGCATTAGCCACATCCGGACCGAAGATCAATTAGCGGATATATTCACCAAGCCATTAGATGAAAACCGCTTTTGCAAGCTTAGGAGTGAATTGAATGTCTTGGATTACTCAAATGTTGCATAAACTTGTGGCAAACTTAAATGCATGCTTAATTGAGGAAGCTTGAAAGGGTGTTTGTAGTTGTGCTCTTATGCAAAAGTTTTGATTTTAAAAGAAAAGGGCAAAATTATTTTAAAGAAGTAATATTTTGTTCTATTTAATGCATAATGATCCTTAAAGATTTTATTTGAGTGCAAAACTAGGGATCATTTGCATCTATTCTCTGAGGATTCTTTTTCAGCAAAGTTCCAGAAAAGGCGGAACTACCGCTGTCCTTTGCGGTACTTCCGGGGAGCGGTACTTCCGGCTGAGGAAGCGGTACTACCGCTATAAGCGGTACTACCGGCCGCATTCGCGGTACTACTGGATCTGCATTTAAGGGGAGTGACTGCCCGTGCCCAAGGGTTCTCCTCTGTTGGCCCCCACTCCTCTCCGGTACTTCCTCTCCACAACCGCCCGAGCCCGTACCTCTCCTCTCCTCTTTCTCTCTCTCCCACCAAAAACCTCCCAAACCGCTCCTCAGATCTTCAAATCTAGCGGTGTTGTGGCTACAGACCAAACAGAGAGAGAGATGGTAGTGGAGAGTGATGAAGATAAGTGTAATGGCCTGGGTCCTCCCCATGGCTTACCCTCATATATATATACACATGAGGAGTGCTTTTACAGTTATACCCTTACATCTGGTTATCCCCTCTGGGGCAGTTATGTCATTACACATGGCCTATTCTGGGCCTTATAATCTCCTACCAGGCCTGCTGGGTTTAGGTGGGGGCCATCCCTACGACAGGAGCCTCTCATGGTAAAGGGCTTCACAAGGCCGAAGCCATGTTGCCGAGTCCTTTGGCCCCCTCCGTCCCCGCGGCCTGTGAACTTTTCCAAACTTCTGGAGCTGCGCTGTAGCCGAAGCAGGCGTGCGCGCTGCTGCGATGCTCGGACTTCCGGGCGTCCACGTGGTGCAGCGTGCTTGGCGCGGTGCGGGCGTTGAGGCGTCGTGACCACTAATATGGCGGCGGACTTCCGGCAGTTGGACTTCTGCCGATTGGCCTTCCGCCGGTTGGCTCCCCTGCTGACTGGGGTATATATATGGCGCTGGTGAGGCGTTGCTCCTGCGTATATTGTGATAGAGGTTGTTCCCCTAAAATAGGCCCCTGCCGTGCATCAACATTCCTGGGTGACGCTGAGCGGCTTGGGGAATGTTGATGCACAGAAGGAGGTCTATTTTTCCTGGGAGCTTGATCAGCGCCGGTTATCGACAGCCAGCCGCGCTTCCTGATCCCGCACTGCGCTTCCGTAGGCGACAACGAGGTCTACCCTGTTTTTCTTAACAGGCCTACCTACAGTCGGTGTTCCTGAGGGAGCCTGCCGGCATTACCTTGTATGTTGATGCACTGTAGGTGGCCTGTTAAGGAAAATAAGGTAGATTTCGCAGGACAAGACCCCCGTCTTTGCTGCGCCCCGCCGAAGTGGACTCGCGCGCGCTCCGTCCCCTACCCTTCGAACGGGTGGCAGCGGAGGCTGGCGCCCAAGTCGAAGTAGACGCGCGCGCTCCGTCCCCTACCCTTCGAACGGGTGGCAGCGGAGGCTGGCGCCCAAGTCGAAGTAGACGCGCGCGCTCCGTCCCCTACCCTTCGAACGGGTGGCAGCGGAGGCTGGCACCCAAGTCCAAGTAGACGCGCGCGCTCCGTCCCCTACACTTCGAACGGGTGGCGGCGGAGCTGGCGCCGAGTCGAAGTAGACGCGCGTGCTCCGTCCCCTACCCTTTGAACGGGTGGCGGCGGAGGCTGGCGCTCAAGTCGAAGTAGACGCGCGCGCTCCGTCCCCTACCCTTCGAACGGGTGGCAGCGGAGCTGGCGCCTAGTCGAAGTAGACGCGCGCGCTCTGTCCCCTACCCTTTGAACGGGTGGCAGCGCAGCTGGCGCCAAGTTGAAATAGACGCGCGCGCTCCGTCCCCTACCCATCGAACGGGTGGCAGCGAAGCTGGCGCCTAGTCGAAGTAGACGCGCGCGCTCCGTCCCCTACCCTTCGAACGGGTGGCAGCGGAGGCTGGCGCCCAAGTCGAAGTAGACGCGCGCGCTCCGTCCCCTACCCTTAGAACGGGTGGCGGCGGAGGCTGGCGCCCAAGTCGAAGTAGACGCGCGCGCTCCGTCCCCTACCCTTAGAACGGGTGGCAGCGGAGCTGGCGCCTAGTCTAAGTAGACGCGCGCGCTCCGTCCCCTACCCTTCAAACGGATGGCAGCGAAGCTGGCGCCGAGTCGAAGTAGACGCGCGTGCTCCGTCCCCTACCCTTCAAACGGGTGGCGGCGGAGGCTGGCGCCCAAGTCGAAGTAGACGCGCGCGCTCCGTCCCCTACCCTTCGAACGGGTGGCAGCGGAGCTGGCGCCTAGTCGAAGTAGACGCGCGTGCTCCGTCCCCTACACTTCGGACGGGTGGCAGCGCAGCTCGCGCCGAGTCGAAGTAGACGCGCGCGCTCCGTCCCCTACCCATCGGACGGGTGGCAGCGAAGCTGGCGCCTAGTCGAAGTAGACGCGCGCGCTCCGTCCCCTACCCTTCGAACGGGTGGCAGCGGGGCTGGCGCCTAGTCGAAGTAGACGCGCGCGCTCCGTCCCCTACCCTTCGAACGGGTGGCAGCGGAGGCGCCCAAGTCGAAGTAGACGCGCGCGCTCCGTCCCCTACCCTTCGAACGGGTGGCAGCGGAGGCTGGCGCCCAAGTCGAAGTAGACGCGCGCGCTCCGTCCCCTACCCTTCGAACGGGTGGCAGCGGAGCTGGTGCCTAGTGGAAGTAGACGCGCGCGCTCCGTCCCCTACCCTTCGAACGGGTGGCAGCGGAGGCTGGCGCCCAAGTCGAAGTAAACGCGCGCGCTCCGTCCCCTACCCTTCGAACGGGTGGCAGCGGAGGCTGGCGCCCAAGTCGAAGTAGACGCGCGCGCTCCGTCCCCTACCCTTCGAAGGCGCCAAGTCGAAGTAGACGCGCGCGCTCCGTCCCCTACCCTTCGAACGGGTGGCAGCGGAGCTGGCGCCTAGTCGAAGTAGACGCGCGCGCTCCGTCCCCTACCCTTCGAACGGGTGGCAGCGGAGGCTGGCGTCCAAGTCGAAGTAGACGCGCGTGCTCTGTCCCCTACCCTTCGAACGGGTGGCAGCGGAGGCTGGCGCCCAAGTCGAAGTAGACGCGCGCGCTCCGTCCCCTACCCTTCGAACGGGTGGCAGCGGAGCTGGCGCCTTCGCCCCGCGAACGCCGCCACGTGGGCGGTGACTTAGGGTCTTGTGATGCGGTCTTGCGCTGTAAAGGTTCCTAGAATCACGCCGGCCCCTGGTCTGCTAGGGTTAGGTTCCCGTACCGTGCGACCCGACGCGCCCGAGGCACGCGGCAGCCTATGACGGGTGGGCGGCGGGATGTGGACGGTTGCGTGTTTGCAGCCGCTCGCCTCTTCCCTAGGCAAGGGGGACACGGAGCGGGCAGTGAATGGCGCGGCGCCGGAGTTGTTGTGATCCCCTGGCCCACTTGTGCGCCTATAATAGCGGCTAGGTAACGCCGTGTTGTGACGGTCCTTGGCGCCTGTGGTCACGACCTTCCAGCGTTAGGTGGGGCGTTGTGCTGGACGGGCGCTTGTACGACTGCGGTCGCGCCTCGTACACGGACCTTCGCGACCCTTCGCTTTCAATTACGGGGAATCGTGCGGGGCAGGTCTTTACACCGCTGCGGTTGCATCCGGCACGCGGATCGTTGCGACGCTTCGGTAGCGGCGGTATGGGCGAGGTGGCTTGAAATAGCCTCCCTGTAACAGCGTCCCCGCATCTTTACGCCCTCTTTCCTGTCTTCTCCGCCTTCCACACCTTCGTGCTATCTTCACCGCTTTAGTCTCGTCGTGGGAAGCGATGGCCTCCAGTAGCGAGCACGGCCAGGTGGTTGGTGGCCCTGCCATTCGCCGGCGATCCTCGCCGTTGAAGGTGAAATACGCGCTCCAAGAGCGCGACCCGGCGGCGGCGGACCAGGAGCGGCTGGTGGCGGAGGAGGAAGGCACGTTCTCCGGCGAGCTAGGCCCCTCGCTCGTGACCGAGAAGACGATCCAAGGGCTCCTGCGCGCGGGGAAGTTGTCCGGGCGCCAAGACGTACGATTGCCCGCCGCCGACGAGACGGAACCGCATCCCGAAGGGTCGGAGGCGGTCGTCTTCGTTGCCTTTTTCGACGCGGGGCTCCGGATCCCAGCGGCGGCGGTGGTGGGCGACGTGCTGCGGACCTTCGGGCTGGAGTTGGCGCAACTGACTCCGAACGCCGTGGCCCGGCTCGCGGTGTACAGCTGGGCCTTGCGCTCGGGGGCATGTTGGCCCAGCGCGTCGCTGTTCGCCTATCTCCACGAGGCACGATGCCAGCCGAAGGGCCGAAAGGACGGGACGCTGTCGAGCTTCGGTAGCGTCACTTTTATTCTTCGCCTGTCGTGCAAGAAGCTCTTCCCTGCGAACTCAACTCGCGGGAAGTGGGAGTCCTACTGAATGAAGCGGTGGTTCTACCACCGTGTGGAGAGCGGGAGCGGCCTTGAGTGCACAGGCCGACCAATCGCGTTCAAGCCCTCGCCCGGCCGAACGCTCGATGATGAGGACAGGCGGAGGGTCAAGCGGCTCGTAGGCGTGGCCGCCCGCCTGAACATGCGCGACCTCGCCGAAGAGTACGTGATGTACGGCGTGGCGCCGCTTGCCTACGACTGGTGTCTTACCGCCGAGAGGCGTCGAGACGATAATGTTTCGCCATGGGTTTGCTCGCTGCCGGCGCCGCCCGGTCCTCGTAAGCCTCGATCGCGTCCCCCCTTTGTTGACGCGAAATGTGTTGTATGCTGATGCTATTCTCCTTTGCTTCAGGGATTTCCTTGGAGGAGGCGGAGCAAGCCGCGCGCGTATTCCTTGGGTCGTACACCGCCAGGGAGCACGAGCAGCGCGCGTCTGCTACCGCCAAGGCGGAGCTGGGGCGAATAAACCGCGTGTGCGAGGTCCTGGGCCTTGCCGTGCCGGACCGTGTCGCTCCAGACGATGGTGGAGCGAAGAAGAAGAAGAAGGCCTCGTCTCGGAAGAGGGGCCGCATCGGGGCGCCTGCCGCACCTGCTGCTAGTGCTTCCGAGGGCGCGGCGGACGCGGAGTCGGACTCGGCGAGATACGCCGACTTGGGCTTGGGTGGCGCGGGCGCCGAAGGCGAGGTGTCTTCGGCGAGCGTCCCGGACGGCGGGTTTGCCGCGGGCATCCGGAGGGGGGAAGCTTCACCGCCCGCCGAAGTCGCCGAGGCGGACCTCGCGCGGACCGGCGATGCCGAGGTGGAGCCCTCGACCACGACCGCTGTGGTGCCGGAGGCGCCCTCCGCGGGGGCGCACGTAGCCGTGCTGTCTTCACCACCAGCAGCGGAAACCGAGGTGCCCCCTGCGACAACTGCCCCCGCGGGACCTTCGCCCCCGGGCGCGGCAGCCGCGGGGTCTTCCCCAACCACGGCTGCGGGGGCGGTGTCGCTGCTGGCTGCCTCGGCCAAACGGCCGTGTGTGCGGCCGGAGCTCCACCGGACACCGCGGGGATTCGTCGTGGCCATGGGCATCCGAAGCTTGTGGGACTCCAGCGCAAGCATCGGGGGCCCTGCGGCCTATGCGCCTTCTGCCCCTCTGGCCACACCGCCCGCCGCGCAGGGACAGCCGTCGTCCTCCCCGAACGCGGAGGCTTCTGCTCGCGGCGGGACCATTCCCTCTGCTACCGAAGGTTGGGTGGCTTAGCTTACTCTGGTGTATGCTTTTATGCCTTGGGGTGCTCACCCGTATCCCTGTTTACAGCGTTGCTCATTCCGGAGGGGGAGCACTCGGCGGAACACGGGGCCTCCGAGCACGTGAGCCCCGTGGACTTCGTGCCGCCCCCAGAGACGCTGAGGGCGTGGCGCGGGATTGTGAATGACGCGGCCACCAGCGTCGACCCGCAGGTGCTGCAGACCTACGGGGCGGGGCGCCTCGAGGACGCCTTCGAGGTGTCCGGGGTGAGGGTAAGTACTCATGCGACCACGCCTGAGCTTAGCTGAGTTTGCTAAGTCTTTTCCCTTGTACAGACCCTTGTGCTGGGGCAGGCCCTGCAAACGGCCTATGCTCGTAGCCGAACAGCGCTCGAGGATAGGCTACGGGCCGCCGAGGAGGAGCTGCGCGAAGCCTCTGGCACCCGCTCTGCCCAGAACGCCCGCATCCGCCAGTTGGAAGCGGAATGCGCCGAAGCGAGGGCGCACGCCGAGGGACTTGTTGCGTCGGCGCAGGAGTCGGCCGCGGCAGCTGCTGAACAAAAGTTTGCGGCGGAGCGGGACGGGCTCCTGGAGCAGGTCGCCGCGTTAGAGAAGGAAAAAGGCGAGCTTGCCTTGACTCTAGCGGAGCGCAACCGGACGCTGGGCGACGCCTCGGTGGTTGCGTGGGACGCCATGTAAGCGCTGGAGAGCCATCTTCAAGGGCTGGTAGCTGAGGTGCCGGGCCGCGCCGCGCCTTCGGCCCAGAGGAGCTGTCTCAGACGCTCCGCTGGGTCGGGGATGCCGCCAACGTCGTGCGCGACGCGGCGACGTCCTTCGGCACCCACTGCGCGTACACGTCGGCATGCTTGGTGTGCGCGCTCCTGCAGCACCGCGGTTGTACGCACGTCGCCGCGCTGGATGATCCCCAGCTGGAGATGCCTGGCGGGGCCGGAGTAATGTCCGGCGCCGTCCGCTCCGCTCGCCTTTCCCTCGGGCCCTTCTTCGACCGGATCTGGGGTTACGTCGGGCCGGATGCTGCACGGATCGAGCTCCAGAAGACGCTCTACGGGACGGGGAGCCTCGGCCAATTTCTGGACGGGGTCCCTCGACGCGACGATGGTGGTGCTGGGCCCTCCGCAGGCGCCGGGAACCCGCAGGTCTGACGCCGTGGTGCCTAGGTGTAGGCGTGCGTTGTACTGTTCCTTGTCTTTGCGAATAAAGTACGCCCTTGCTGCATGCATTCTGACTTTCGCCTATATCCCGGGCAGCTTCCTCGCGGGAGCCAGCTTCTTGCGGCCGACCTTTCGACCCGGCGACGCCTTCGACGCTGGCGAAGGGCCGAAGAGTCGCTGGACTTTTGGGCGAGCCGGCCATCTTCGAGCGAAGCCCCGGCTTTAGCGCGTGTTAAGGATGAACCCGCGGGATAGCGGCTTAGAGCGGCAGGGGTGTTGCCGGACCTTTGTACTTGTGATTTTTCTGGTATGCAGACTTCCTGGCATTTAGGACATGCGCTGTGTGTTGATGCCACCGTTGGCGAAGTAGCTACGCCGGGGTTCCTTAGAGCGGACAGTCCGTAGACTGACGTATGCGGAGGCGGACCTCCGCGGTTTGCCTTGCTTTATAGTCCGGAGACTCGCGCGTGCAGAGGCGGACCTCGACGCTACGTCTTATTTAGAGTCCGTGGACTAGTGCGTGCGGAGGCGGACCTCGATGCTACTACTTCCTTTATAGTCCGGAGACTCGCGCGTGCGGAGGCGGACCTCGACGCTACGTCTTATTTAAAGTCCGTGGACTGGTGCGTGCGGAAGTGGACTTCGACGCTACGTCTTCTTTATAGTCCGAAGACTTGTGCGTGCGGAGGCGGACCTCGACGCTACGACTTCCTTTATAGTCTGGAGACTCGCGCGTGCGGAGGTGGACTTCGACGCTACGTCTTCTTTATAGTCCGGAGACTTGTGCGTGCGGAGGCGGACCTCGACGCTACGACTTCCTTTATAGTCTGGAGACTCGCGCGTGCGGAGGTGGACTTCGACGCTACGTCTTCTTTATAGTCCGGAGACTTGTGCGTGCGGAGGCGGACCTCGACGCTACGACTTCCTTTATAGTCCGGAGACTCGCGCGTGCGGAGGCGGACCTCGACGCTACGTCTTATTTAAAGTCCGTGGACTGGTGCGTGCGGAAGCGGACTTCGACGCTACGTCTTCTTTATAGTCCGGAGACTTGTGCGTGCGGAGGCAGACCTCGACGCTACGACTTCCTTTATAGTCCGGAGACTCGCGCGTGCGGAGGCGGACCTCGACGCTACGTCTTATTTAAAGTCCGTGGACTGGTGCGTGCGGAAGCGGACTTCGACGCTACGTCTTCTTTATAGTCCGGAGACTCGCGCGTGCGGAGGCGGACCTCAACGCTACGTCTTATTTAAAGTCCGTGGACTGGTGCGTGCGGGGCTAGGCTCAACGCTACGTCTTATTTAAAGTCCGTGGACTGGTGCGTGCGGGGCTAGGCTCAACGCTACGTCTTATTTAAAGTCCGTGGACTGGTGCGTGCGGGGCTAGGCTCAACGCTACGTCTTATTTAAAGTCCGTAGACTGGTGCGTGCGGAGCTAGGCTCAACGCTACGTCTTATTTAAAGTCCGTAGACTGGTGCGTGCGGAGCTAGGCTCAACGCTACGTCTTATTTAAAGTCCGTAGACTGGTGCACGCGAGGGCGTCCCCCCGGTGCGTCTTGGTTTATACTCAGGCCCGTCACCTTTGGCTACGGCGAGTGCACACGCGAACGTGCGACTTCGATTTATACTCAGTCCCGTACCCCTGGCTACGGCGAGTGCACACGCGGACGTGCGTCTTTGTTTATACTCAGGCCCGTCACCTTTTGGCTACGGCGAGTGCACACGCGAACGTGCGACTTCGATTTATACTCAGTCCCGTACCCCTGGCTACGGCGAGTGCACACGCGGACGTGCGTCTTTGTTTTGCGCTGCGGGAACGCGCGCGTTGGCTAAGCCTGCGCGCGCCTTCACCGCGTACTTGCGTGTGATAAAGAGAGATTTAGCGACAAACGGCGATCTTCATTACATCCCCGTTTGCGCGGGTGAGCAAGTACAAAGGGTGGATATACTAACCGTTTGCCCTCGGTGCGGCCGAAGCCTCTAGTCGCTAGACGTCTGCAGGGCCCGCCAAGGCGCCTGTGAATGGCCCCGCGGACCTCTGCGCGGTGACGCCAGCTCTAGGAGCGCCGTTGGACTTCGCGGCGCGAGCACCTGGTACCTGGTTCGATGCGCCGGGCCATGTCCTGGTCGCCTCGGACGGTGATGATGGTCCGGGGACCCGGGACCTTCATGCATAGATAGCCATGATGCGGTACCGCGCCGAAGGAGTTGAGGATTGGGCGCCCTAAGATGGTATTGTAGGGGTACGGAAGGTCGACCACGTCGAAGGTGGCATCTTCGGTCTGCACATTGTCATCTCGGCCGAAGGAGACTTGAAGATTGATTTGGCCCAGCGCCCTCAGGGGCTGTCCCCCGAAGCCCTGCAGTGGGATTCCCGAGGGCCCTAGGCGGCTTCGAGGGATCCCCATCTGGTCGAAGGCCGCCGCAAACAATACGTTCGCGGAGCTACCGCCGTCCACCAAGACGCGCCCCACGTCGCATCCCGCGATAGTGACCCGGATGACCAGGGGGTCCTGATGAGGGAAATCCACACCCTGGGCGTCGTCGGGTGTAAATGTAACTTCGTGCTGCGCCCAATCCGGCGGTGCTTGCGCTGGGTATGCCGCCACGTGATGCAGTCTTCGCGTATAGGCCTTCTGCTACCGTGCCGAGGCGAATTCCAGCGCAGAGCCTCCGGATATGACGTTAATGACCCTGCGGTAGGTTGCGTCCGGGGCCTGCAACGACAGGAGGCCCTCCCGAGGCTGCTGTACGTGAGCTTGGATCCGTAGGGTGCCTTCTTGGGGTTGCATCCCTTGCGCCTGTACCTGCATCCGTTGCGCCTGTACCTGCATGGGGGCCTCGTACGGGAATTGGACGTGGGCCACCGCAGGCGGGCGCGCCTCCGGGTTCCTGTCCCTGGCGACGCTGTCGCGCAGCGCCGCGATGGAGGTGCAGACGCGGGTATCATGATTGCCGCGGCCGTGGACTACGCACCACAGTCCCTGATGCTGGTCGTCGTAATCTCCACGACCCTTATCGTCGCGGCCCCTGCCACGGCTGCGCCCCCGGCCACGGCGCCCCCGGCCGCCTCGGCCCGCTGGAGCACCCTCGTCGGACACGCCTTCGATGTCGGGGACGTACCGATTTCGCCTCGACCTCTGCTGGCCGCGCTTGGGCTGATCGGACGACTCCTTATGCGAGTTGTCCCTGCGGTCGGGCGCGTCCCTGGATGACTCCTGCTTACGCTTTCCCTTCGAAGAACCGCCCTTCGGCGGATCTTCGGCTTTTGCCGAGGCTCCGGCCTGGTTGGTGTCGGAGTCGTCACCTTGCCTTCGCCGCGCGTCTTCCTCCGCCCTGGCATATTCTTCCATCTTGTCGAAGAGCTTCGCCACCGTCTTGATTGGCTTTCGCGCATTGTACTCGGCCATCGGGCCCGGACGAAGGCCCTGTATGGCTGCATTGACGATGGTGGTCTCGTTGACGTCTTTCACTTGACATCGAATCTTGGCGAAGCGTTTGAAGTAGTCCCGGAGCTTCTCCGAGGGTTTTTGCTTCACGGCAAAGAGTTGGTCCGCGTCGACCCGATCGACGTAGTTTCCTTGGAAGTTGTTGTGAAGGCGGACGCGGAGCTGCTCCCACGCGTAGATGGAGCCCGGCTCTATGGTAAAAAACCAAGAGAGCGCCACTCCTTGTAGCGCGAGGGGGAGTCCCTTTGCCTTTGTGGTGTCGTCTCCGCCCGCGGCTTCGATCGCGGTTTCGTATACGCGCATGAACTCACGGGGGTCCGTGTCGCCTTTGTACGAGTCGATGGCGCTAGGAAACTTGAAGTCTTCGGGCCATGCTGCCTGCTGCAGCCCCGCCGAGAGCGGGGACTCTGGATCCACGTGCCGCAGCGGCACGCGGCTAGACGTGGGGGCTTCGCGACTGTCCGCCCTCTCCGGCGTGGGCTCGGACGCGATTACTGGCGCGGCCTGCTGACTCCGAGCCTCTTGTATATCTTTGACGGCTCCGCGAAGGTCCCCTAGCTCCCGCTGGCACGCGTTGAGAGCCGCCAGCAGGGCACTTTCCGTCGCCGATGCAGGTGGGATCGCCAGTACTCCCGATGGGCGGATCGGTGCAAGGACGACCGCGTCGCGAGGTCCCGAGTTGCCAGTCACTCCGTCGTGGCTACCTCGGACCGCCCGGTCCGCGCCGCCGGCGGGGGTTGCAGTGGGGGCGGCGAGGTCGGCTGTCGTTGCGTCGGCGGGGTCAGTTGTCACCGCACCCGCGTCGACGTCTTCGACCGCGGGGTCGGCCGCGGGGTCCGTCCCCGCAATGCCGGTGATGGGGCGGGTCGTCGCGGTGCCGGCGACGGGGGCGATCGTCGCGTTGCCGGTGGCGAGGTTGGTCGTCGCGGTGCCGGTGACGAGGCTGGTCGTCGCGGTGCCGGTGACGAGGTTGGTCGTCACCGCACGAACGTCGGCGTCTTCGGCCACCGCGCCTGCGTCGCCACCCGCGTCCGCCGCTGCCGATGCCGAAGCCCTGGTACTCATACGACGCTCCAGCCCGGCCGCCTTCTTTCCCTTCGCCGCCGCTGAAGAAGCTTTTTTCGGTGTCATCCTTCTTCTTCGGTCTTCAGGCTTGTCCTGTCCTCCCCACGGACGGCGCCAACTGTTGTGGCTACAGACCAAACAGAGAGAGAGATGGTAGTGGAGAGTGATGAAGATAAGTGTAATGGCCTGGGTCCTCCCCATGGCTTACCCTCATATATATATACACATGAGGAGTGCTTTTACAGTTATACCCTTACATCTGGTTATCCCCTCTGGGGGCAGTTATGTCATTACACATGGCCTATTCTGGGCCTTATAATCTCCTACCAGGCCTGCTGGGTTTAGGTGGGGGCCATCCCTACGACAAGCGGCATTTTCTTCGATTCTTTGCATCAAATCGATTCCCAAGGGTTCAACTCCTCCAATCCTTAAGGTATTTCGGATCAATCATCTCTTTTTGATCTTCATTTTTGAACCCTAGGTCATGAATAGGTTAAATCGAAATGCGGTCGATTTTGCTATTTAATTCTAGGGAAATTGAGTATATTTGGTGTTTCAAGGTATATACAAACCTATTCCATGGATTCAATCCAAGAAAACACCAAATGATTCATTCACATTTCCAAAACCCTAGAAACTGCCAGGAAACGGAACTACCGCCCGACTGGTGCGGTACTACCACTGAGCGGTACTACCGGCCCAGAACGGCGGTACTACCGATTTTCCTGAAAGTATAGCAAATTAAATCCATTTATTTTTAATCTAACTTGGCTATACTTCCTTATTTCTCCTAATCCTTTCTTCTTGTTTCTAGATGCCTAGAACAAGAGCCGCCAGCAGGAAGTCCTATGCTTCGGGGGACTCTTCGGGCCTTCCCGCTCTTACATCCCCCGAGGTGACTCAAAAGGCAGCCCAAGATAAAGGGAAGGCCCCTGGTTCCGACAATGAGTCTGACTCCGGATCTGAAACGGAGTCTGATCCTCCTCTGCCTGCGAGCTCTCCCATGGAATCTTCTGAAGAAGATATAGCTGGAAGGGAGAGTCTTGAGATTGATCTTAAGAAGATCACGTCTGATGAGTATGCTCGCCTTCGTCACACCAACCAGTATGAGTTCCCATCAAACTCAATCAATCCAAAATTCCATACCAAGTTCCAGGAGAAGATATTTGATGAGATGTATGGACCAGATCGCCAGTTTGCAGATCATAAGTACATTAACTGGGATCATATTGACGGTATTGACAAGTATGATGGGACTTTTAGGCTATTCCAGAGAGTTGGCCTTCGTCAGCTTGTAGCACTAGGACGTGACTACAATGAGGAGTTTATCTGACAGTTTTATGCTACAGTGCATGTCTCTCCCGACCTTCAGCATATGACTTGGATGACAGTGTGCACCAGATATGAGGCCACCAAGCATGAGTTTGAGCTCGTCTTAGGAGCGGAGCTAAGTGCTCATGAGAAGGTATATGACAAACCCGCTCTCAATCTGGATGCCATATATCCTTACTACAACACTGCAGAAAAATTCATACTTGGCAAGAATGTTGGACTTCTCCCTATTCCCAGCTTGATCAATCGCATCATCAATCATACCATTCTTCCAAAAGGTGGTAACTATGATGCTATTCGAGGACATGTCTGGAATATCATAGACTACATTATGAAGGGGGAGAAGTTTGATGTAGTTGATGTGATCATAAGGGAGATAGTCTCCTCCAAAAATGATCGCAACAAGCGCATCAATTATGCGCCCTACATTATTGCCTTGATTGACTCCAAGTTTCTCTTTCGTGGCGGACGGGGTGGAGTGCATAAGCCATACAAGCCCAGATCGGAGCCTCCCATTCCCACTGGTTTTCGCGCTAGCCAGTCGACAGCTCCAGGAGCAGGCTCATCCGCAGGAGCAGCAGCAGCAGGAGCGGCAGCTCAGTCCCAGGAGCCTGGCCAGCCCACTCTCCATCAGATTTACTCTTCCATGCTTGAGGGTTTCTCTACTCTCAACTCCTGGATGGATAGGGTGGATGAGCGTCTGGACTCCATTGACAGCAGGTTGACCTCACTGGATGATCGAGTTGCGGATCTGGAGCATCCTCCATCGCCTCGTCACTACGCTCGTCGCAAGCGTACTACTCGGGATTGATTGTTTTTTGGTACTTGATGCCAAAGGGGGAGAAGATAGCAGATAGCTCTACTTTTGGTCTTATGGGCTTATATTTATCTTGTCTTTAATGGTTGTTATGAACTTTAATGAATTCATGTTGATTGGATGTAATGAACTCGTTTATCTTTTGAACTTGTGAATGTAATGAACCTCTTTGGTCATGAATGTTTATGCTATTATCTGTTGCTTAATTGTCTATCTACTCTCATTCGATGTCATAACCTTGTCCCGTGCATCTTGTATAAAATGTTGTAATCTTTATTCATGCACATGTTAAGGGGGAGTTCTTTTTTCTCCCTTTGGACTTTAAACGGAGAACTACTCTTATTCAAAGCCAACATAGAATATACAAGTTGTTGTCAAACAATTTGATATATTCAAAAACTTTTATCTCTCACATATCTAGGGTTGTCATCAATTACCAAAAAGGGGGAGATTGAAAGCATCTAGGCCCCTAAAAATAGTTTTGGTAATTAAATGACATCATGTGAATATGGGACTAACGTGTTTTATGAGCATGCAAAGGTTAGTCTATATATGTGCTACAAGATGCAAGCCAAAGGACATATGTGAAGACCAAAATTGGCTCAAGATAAAGGTATACTTAGCGTAGGATCCTTTTTATTTTTACCGGTCTTTGGTGAATGGTGGAAGACCGGATTATAGGATAGATGGTCGTACCATCAAGATGGATCTTGGCAAGTAGCTTGAAAACAAGTCTCTTGAGTCATATGGATCAACATTAGAAACTCGCATTTATCAAAAATCTGTTTTAAATCAAAATCTGTGCTCTGTCTGGAATAGCGGTAGTACCGCAGTTTAGAACGTCGGAACTACCGGAAAGCGGTAGTTCCGCGCCCAAATGCGGTAGTACCGGCAAGCGGAAGATCCGGTTTTAGAGCGGATCAATTTTTCCAGAGAGCACCCTTGGTCCATCCTAAAATCTTGCGGGAACGGAAGTACCGGCTGGTTGAACGCCGGAACTACCGCAGAGAGCGGTAGTACCGCATCCTTGAGCGGTACTTCCGGATCCCGGAAGATCCGGAGGAAGAGCGGATCAACATTTCGAGAAAGCTCCCTCCGGATGGAGTCTGAATTTTCCTGGAACGGAAGTACCGGTGATTTTAACGCCGGAACTACCGCAAAGTTCCGCTTCTCAGAGCGGTACTTCCGGAGTCCGGAAGATCCGGACCCAGAGCGGATCAAGATTTCCAGAGAGCGCCAAAATTTGGGACCTTTCGGAGTTTGGCTGGAGCGGTAGTACCACGTCGACTATGCGGAACTACCGGCAAGCGGTAGTACCGCAAATGTCAACGGCGGAAGTACCGCGCCGCCAAATCTAATGGTCACTGCAGAGCTCTGACATAGCCGTTCTGGCGCGAAGATTTGGTTGCGGTAGTACCGGCCCCAGAGGGCGGTAGTACCGCTCATCCTGATTTTTGCGGGAAATTGTGCCAAACAGCTAGTTTTGGTTGGTGGAGGCTATAAATACACCCACCACTGCACAAGGGTAGAGTTTAGAGACTCATTGCATATTCTTTGAGCCCAAGTGCATTCATTCCACCCATATTCTCACTTTGAGCATTAAATTGAGGTGGTTTTGCAATTAGTGCAAGTTTTCATTTATTGATCCACATTGGCACTAGAATTGCGTTCAAGTGAACACCGGGGTTTATTACTCTTAGTGCTTACCGGCACTTGGACTATCCGGTGGAGATTGGCTTGGTGATCTTCTCAAGAAGATTGTGAGAAGACTCTGCAAATTGTGAAGGTCGGAGCTCGCCTACCCGGAGTGGGGAAGAGCTACATTAGTGATCGAGGTGCTTGGCTCAATTCGTGGAGCCGGTCCGATTTGTCCGGGCTTACCTCAACGTGGACTAGGGGAAACCGGCAAGTTTCCGATCACCACGGTAAAAACATCGGTTGTGTCTCTTGTCTCTTTAGCTCTTGCTTATTTGCTTCATTGTGATCATTTGATTGTTTAGAGCTAAGTCGTCTAAGTTGTTAACTAGAATTGCATAGGATTAATTACTTTACTTCATTGTCATTTAAATTGTGAAGAATTAATCAAGTGAACAAGAAAAATTTAAAAACCTCCTATTCACCCCCCTCTAGTCGGTATCCTTGATCCTACAAATGTCTCCGACCGTCTGGACCTTGACACCTCCTATGCCAAGTCCCGGTCCTCCCACGCCTCACCATGACCTAGCTCCGAAGTCGTGCAGTCACATAGACAAGCAAACCGTCACATAGCACTGCACGAAACAGCATAATCATCATTAGCACTAACAAACATACTCATACATGAAAAAGCCCGAACGACTGATCGAGAAAAAGAACAACCGTCCTAAACACCTTCGATCGCGTTTGACCAAGTCCAACCGAACCAAACTGCGCCATGGTCGAAAGCGGGGTCGACAAGCCATGGTCGATGCCATAGTTGAAGCTGTGATCGATGTCGTGGTCGAAGGAGTGGTCGAAGCCATAGTGACTCAGTCGGTACTCGGAGGAGTACTGTCGCAGTCGTTAGTCAAACTGTGAAGTGGTCGATAGTCATAGCTAAAGTAGTCGATGGTTGATAGTCGTAACTGCAATTGTCGATGGTCGGTAGTTGTAGCTACAGTGGTCGATGGTCGTAGCTACAGTCAACAGTCAGTGCTGGAAGACCTGTGTGGTCAGAGATGTAGTCGAGGTGGTGTGGTCGACAAGTCTTGGTGATGTGGTCGATAAGGCGCAGTCAAAGCTGTGGTCGAAGGAGCAGTTGAAGGAGCGGTGTGCTGTAGCAGACGTGTGTGGCTTGTCACTGTAGTAGTTGGCGGTCGCTGTAGCATACGTGTGCACTAGTTGTGGTCGAAGGCCTGGTCGATGCCGTGGTCGAATCCACGGTCGAAGCCACAGTCGCAGGTACAGTAAGACGGTCAGTGCTTTAATTCTGCTGGTATATTTATGAAAAATATTGTCTACAAAGATATCCTTATGTCCTAGATGTCTTCTGTATTTTATTTTTGATCATGTTGCACAAGAAACAATATCAGATACTAAACATGAACATTTATTTTTTAATTTAATTTATTTATGAGTTTGTACATATGTGTTTTGTTTGATACATGTTTTTCGAAAAATAAAATTGATATTCAATGTTTAGTTTAGGATCATCGTTTGATAATATGAATCACTCTCATTTGGTACTTTGTTACAACGTATGGATATCTTACTAGTATATTGAATATAGTGCTTAAAGATAATAATTAGAAATAATCTAATTATTTTTAATATCTTTTTAATTTATATGCTAAAAAAATACGTATATAAATTTGGACGGAAGGACTAGATGGTAATCCCAACCTCCGGCGCAAAAATTCGCCTTAGAGCATCTCCAAGAGATGCCCAATAAATTCACACCCTAAATCTCTTTTTACAGATCCTAACCACGATATAAGCTCCCAAAATAATCATTCCCTCCAACAGATACCCTAAACCAGAAAAACAGTATTGGGAGCCTAGATCATCCTCTATAAAGTAGAGAGCGAGAGCCCATTTTTTGGATGTGTACTATTTTTAGGAGTCTATTTGGGAATCTGTTGAAGCTACTTCTTACCTTTCAACTCTAAAATTTAAATATTAAGAGTCATATAGAACATCTCTTGGAGATACTCTTAGCCCCGACGCCCCTCTACAGCACCACACGGCTACACCAAACAACCGCACGGAGTCGCATGCAACCACGCCTCCCGCTTAACTGCACCCACTTCGCGCAGCCGCTTTTCACGTCAACCCCTAATTAAACCATCTCGTAGTCTCACGGCCTTCCGGCAGTAGCCTAGCAGAGGCGTATCCCAAGAAAAGCTACTAGGATGGCGGCGGCGGCGGAGTCGCATGCGCGTCTCTTGCTCGCCCCACTGTTGCTCGTGCTGCTGCTGTCGCCGTTAGCGGTGATGGCGCGCGTGACGGCGCTGATCGTGTTCGGAGACTCGACGGTGGACGCCGGGAACAACAACGCGATCCAGACGGCGGTGAAGAGCAACTTCCCGCCGTACGGGCGGGACTTCCCGGGGGGCCGCGCCACGGGGCGGTTCTGCAACGGCCGCGTCGCCACCGACTTCTACTCGGAAGGGCTCGGGCTCCGGCCATTCGTCCCGGCCTACCTCGACCCGGACTACGGCATCCGGGACTTCGCCTCCGGCGTCTGCTTCGCGTCCGCCGGCTCCGGCCTCGACTTCGCCACCGCCGGCGTCTTTGTGAGTGCTCCTTTTCTTGATACTACATACACTAGCTAGTGGTGCAGTTTCTCTGTTTACTTTCGCCGGTGCAGAAATCGCGATTTTGAGTATTTCAGAAACAATCGTTATTTTGAGTTATCGGTCAGTTCTTTTTGGCTGAACTTTATTATTTTTAGTTGTGATTTATGGTTTTTAGGTTGTTCATATAAAAGATTAAGAGTAATAAAAACTCACGTGAGGTTTTTGTCGATATAAATAAAATCGGTATAATATATACTATAATTAACTAGTAGACTCTATCTTAAAAAGATACGCTATCTAGAAGCTAGTTATTAATATATAGAAAAGTTTAAAAAATAATTTTTAGAAACTGAAAAGAACAAATTCTTCATTTGGTCAAGAAACATACGCAAAAAAAAATACTTTTTTGAAGGTAAGAATAATAACTAAGGAGGCTACTTCCACATCTTAGGGTAAGGCAAACAGGATGTGACGGGTCATACAATTTTTTTTTGAAAGGCGCAAAAGAGCTGCTGCCCTACCTTAAATTCACAGGGAGAGAAAAAAAAGCGTATATAAAGACAGTTTGGTGCGACAGGAGAGGGAGGGGGCCGGTGGACGGCCAGGCAAAACGCACTTAAGATGTTACAGGGTGAGAGTGAACACTCGGCCTCTGCTAGAATGTATGCTCTAGCCTCCGGTTTTATGACGGATCATACTGTTAACTAACAGGCTGGATGCTGTCAGCTGGTGGGGCGGTGCAATGCACCTTTTTGTTCCTGACACCTGGCTATATACGACAACGAACCAATGCATACATAGGCCTGATTTGAAGGCGGTTTGAATTTCTTAATTTTACGTAACTTATAAAATTTGTTGATTAAAAGGATCATCCTTGAAAAGTTCATTGGTATGTTCTTTTTGGCTTCGGTTTTTGATTTTTGGCTGTGGTTTATAATTTTTGAGCTGTTTGTAAGAGAGAGTACGGAGTAATAGAAACTCACGTACGATTTTGATCAATATAAACGAAATCGTTATAATATGTACTGCAATCAACTTGTAAATTCTATTTTCAAAAAATATTCTATTTAAAAATAACTACTATAAAAAAGATAAAAAATAGTTTGTAGGAGTCGAAAAAAAAGCCCTACAGTGTTACTCGGCATGATTGCGGTCCATCCATAGCTTTTGTCACTGTGGAGATTAACAAAAGTACAGGATGCTATGAGTCATGGGCCCGGTGGCATTTACTGCAAACTTGACAGAAGTGTCATAGTACCATGTGTGATGTGTGTGCATGAACATGATGCAGTAGCAATCATCATTTTCATCTAACCGGGGTGTTTGGCCGTCTGCCACCGCCCGCTTCTCGGCAATGCTCTGGCTTCGAAGTCCTGCTTCTGCGAAAGCCAGAAAAGCTGGAGCCGATTTTACAAAGGAGGGAAGGAATTAATGTGACATAGCTTCCCTGGCTCTATGAGGAGAGAGAATTATATGCTTGCCCTGTCCCGCTGCCGTCATCTCCAGCTTCACCGAAGCTGCTCTAGTCGCTGCTGCTCTGCCCTGTTGCTCATTAGGGTGGACCAAAAAGACCGTGGATCCACTCACCATCGTCCGTCACCTCCAGCTAGGGATGAAAAATAAATTCGTTAGTGGAACTCGTTGGTTTAGTTAAAAATTACTTTAATTATACTTGTTAATGATTTCAAATGAATTTGAATTTTGCTCTAGCTCAGTTCAGCTCGGCTCGTTAGCTCGTTTCTAAAAAATACTTTTAAATTATACGGAAAATGATATTAAATCAAATTATATAAAATTTAAAAAAAAATCAATAAAACAAAAAGTTGGCTCGATACACCCCTACCTCCAGCCATCACCAGTCTCACCGATATCACTGCCGCCGCTGGGAAACGTTGCTACCAAACTGTCACCCAGTCGTCACCTCCTGAGTGCCACATGGTCATCTAGCCGCAGCCATTGCTAGGGCCGACGACCCCACCATCGGGATTCGGGAGCTCGTTGAGAACAGATTGATGGAATGGATACTTCCTCCGACGACAAGAAAGTAAAGTTTTGGATATTGCTGTGGTCTCTAAAAATATAATTTTGATCATAAATTTGCATCGTGTTTGTAAGACAAAAAATTTATAGTATTATGAGGTTTTTTGAGAGAAATATGCTCGCAGAATTTTTGTTTACACAAAAGTTACATAGTAAAAACTAAACAGTTGACTAGACATGTTACATCACTTTTTATTAGCAAGGGGAAATAATTTATGATGCAAAAATCAAAGCACGCTTTCTTAGTTTAATCAAGTTGGTTACTGCTGTACTCCATTCCAGATTATTAACTACTTTTGGACGACCTTCGGTCCATGGGAGTTTACTGCATCAACAAATCCTGCTGCTCTGTTTACCCTTTTCTGCAAGATGCCCACTGCATCTTACAGGAAAGCATCCAACATGTGAACCCTTGTTGTATAACCGCGAGCAGCTAACTAACTATACAACTCTCACATTATTCTCTTGTATATACTGTAACTTTAATCATTTGAGTGATTTTTCATTAAGTAATTTTTAATATTTTTTTTAAAATAAACCCTTCGTGAACTTATTTTTAAAAATGAGTTCACCTTGCAACACCACCAGATCTTGCATTGGGGCTGTTGTTAACATTGCAAAGCGTGCCACGTTGACTATCAATGTGCCACACCTTTGCAACGCCACCATACGTGGCATTGTAACTAGTGTTCATTTCTGAAATTAAGTCTGAAACTACACGTGGCGTTGTATAATTTATTTGCAACACTACCATTCACCACATTGCACGTATAGTTTATTTTTAAAATGCAGTTGACAGATGTTTATTTTTAAAACTAAGATATAAAAGGTTCATTTAATTCTAAAATTTTAAGTACGTTATGTTAATTATAGCTACCATGTAGGGCTGTTCACATTTAAATCGAACCGAACCGATCAACTCGGTTTGAACATTTTAGGATTTGGTACTGTACGTAGATTTTAGGTTTTTTGTGTTTGGTTTTTCTATAAAAACCAGATGAAAATCGGAAAAACCAAGTGCTACTACGACTCTGTGAGTACTAACTAAGTCAGTGAGTCCAGTCCAGCAGCACATTCAATTTCAGCCCATCCTCATGGGGGCATTAGCCATTAGTAGCAGTTTTGTTTAATTTCGGGCCATCCTCATGGCTTTGAGTTGTTGACTGTACTCAGTGGCTGCTATACATAACTGAGGAGTAAATGGTTTGGCCTATGATTTGTTTGGCCTAGACGCCTAGTGATTTACTCCTAAAAATAAGTGTCAACAGCTAGTGTTAATTAACGTAGGCCGGTAATCACCATCACCCCATCAGCGCTATATTGAAACAACTACAACAGATAACAGTTCATGACTTTATGGTTGCTAATTCACTATATCGTTCGTAATTCGTGTTAACTTTAGTAAATATAATATTTACCGTTACCGTACCGAAATAAATTAGGATTTATCAATACCGAACCGTATTTCTGATAATACCGTATATTATTTAACTCATATTAGCGTATTTACCATATATACTGAATATACCGACCATAGCGAATGAACAGGCCTACTACCATGTTCGCTTGAAACGATATAAAAATTCTCAGTTTAATTCATTTTTTGTGTGGGTGGGTGGGGAGAGGGTTTGTTAAAGAAATTCAACTCAGATCACACCCTCAAGAACTCGACGGTGACAAGTTGTACCAAGGGTTTTCAATGTATAAGTTAGGTACTTATATAATTTAACATTGTGTTATTATCAATATAAATCAATATTTTTTCAAAAAAGAATACAACTACCTTTTCAAATATAAGAATGTATGCTATGGCATATTACCACATGATTATTTAGGATTTATGATTAGTTTTCGTCAAAGCAACAGATTTTCATAGTTAACCCAATGCCCGCCGTTTAATTTTGCAATGATGCATGCAGTCAGTGATACCATTGTCGAAGCAAGTGGACTACTTCAGAGAGTACAAAGCCCGGCTTGTCGACCACCTCGGCGCGGCGGAGGCGAAGGCGGTGGTCGCCGACGCCGTCTACGCCATCAGCATCGGTACCAACGACTTCATCGAGAACTACTTCGCCTTCACGACGGGGCGCTTCCTGGAGTTCACCGTGGGCGAGTACACCGACTTCCTCATCGGCCTCGCCCGGAGCTTCCTCGCTGAGCTCTACGGCCTCGGCGCGCGCAAGATCGGTTTCACGGGGCTCGGCGTCATGGGCTGCCTCCCCATCGAGCGCGGCCGCGACCTCTTGCGCTGCATCGAGGAGTACAACGCCGCCGCGAGGGCGTTCAATGCCAAGCTTCGTCCCATGGTCGACGAGCTCAGCGGCAACCTGCTCGGCGCGCAGTTCCGAGTGGCCGAGGTGTACGACTTCTTCAACGGCATCCTGCAGAACCCGTCCCGCTATGGTAGGTAGCTTTCGCAGCGGCACGGAATCCTCTACCTGCCATTCGAATGGCACGAACAATTAACCCATCCGTTTAATTAGAGATCAATGCTGGTGGATGTGCAGGGTTCGTGAAGGCGGCTATCGGGTGCTGCGGCACGGGGCTGTATGAGATGGGGTACACGTGCAGCGAGTGGGACGCTCTGACGTGCTTGGACGCGAACAGGTACGTGTTCTGGGACGCCGTGCACCCGACGGAGCGGACGAACCGGATCATCGCGGAGTACCTGATGAACACAACCTTCGGCCATTTCTTGTGATCAAGCTTTTCTTTCTGTGAGAAGCAGCTTGGGATCTAGGTAGCTTAGGTGCTTCTTGTACCAGGCATTATTACTACTCATGTACATCATTCTGTTCTTCTGTTGATAGGTCGGTTATTTTGCCTGTGTGTATAGAACGTCAAGAGCACCTGTAGCTCACCGGAGTGGATGAAGAAGCCGGCTGCCGCGGTTGAAGGCCGGCGGTGAGGAAGAAGAAAGGGCTTCGACCGTCAGGAAAGGGCGCAATAGGGTGATCATGTGTACTCATTTCCAGTACATGCTTCAGCTAGAACGATCTCTGCCGACCAAAATCTCCATCTCTGCTGTTAGACCATGTAGTTTAGTATAGGATATTTTAATGATGAATAATTGATAATAGTTAATTTGTGATGAATAATTGATGATGTTGTTTACTGTTACTTGAGGTATATGACGTGTCTGTGAACTGATGTTGGTTAAGTTTGGATGAATTTGTGCTGGAAAAACGTTCTTTGGTCTTTGCAAGTATAAGTTAAGCATGGAGATGATTATGATCGATGATGAGGTGGACTGGGACTAGGATGGAAGATCCGAGGTTCAGATGGTCAAGAATGTCACGAGATGGTCGAGCTCGTGCTTAGGGCGCATGGAGATCAGAGATGAATGATATGTATTGGAGCTACGGAGGTGCGGTTTAGAGGCTACGATACGTGGTGGATGATGCGTGAAGAAGCTACGGAGATGTGGTCCTAGAAACTTTGACATGTGATGAGTTGAAAAGGCTGGAATTTTAAAAAATCCGTGTTAGAAAGGATTTTGGGTACCTTTGCTGTTGAAATTAGATCAGAACTTATAGGCTTAGGATAAGTACATGTTTTAGGCCTAAACTTAAAAAATCCGTGTTAGAAGCTGATGGATATGAGTGCATGCATGTTTTGAAGCAATAGAGAACTTCAACGTGAGGTATTTTAGTTGTTATTATTATGTTGGTTTATTTGTATTTCTGTGTCATAGGTTTGAACGAGCAGAAAATAGGGGATTGTGAAGAAAAAAAGTCCGCTATGGAGTACAATCATTCACCCTCTCTGATTACCATTGACAATCCTACAAATGGTATCAGAGCAAATTGTAATGGCATTAGATCGAGGCGTTTTTCAGGTATGTGCTTTATGGCAAGCAGTGAGGAGCTCAATAATGATGATTTCTATAGTGATCCCGATGAGGTAAAACATTCCTATATATATTTATCTCATGCTGTACTTAGATTGACAGAAGATCTTAAAAAGTATAAAAAGAAAATTAATAAACATGATCTTGTTGTTGAGAGCTTAAAATATGAAATTAATAGACTTAGAGCTTGTATTCCTGATGATAAATCTTGTGAGTCTTGTCAAGTTTTACGTTCTGAGTTGAAAACTGCTAGAACAATTAATAAATCAAACTTGGTTCAACTTAGTGATGTAACTGCTAAACTTGATATATTAAAATTGACACATGATTCTTGTAATGAAAAGTTAAAACTTGCAAATGATGAAATTTAAAAACTCAAGCCTACTTCTTTTACATATGTAGAGTCAAGTATTTCTAATACTAAATCTAAAGCTTGATCTAATTGTGAAGTGCTAGAAGCTAGACTAAATTCATATCAGAAAATAATTCAACAGATGCTTTATCATGAGATATCTTCTTGCTCTAACTGTGCGAAACTTAACACAGAAGTAGAATCTTTGACTAGACAACTTAATGACTTTGCTAAAACAGAAAGACTGGCTCAGTCTAGTGCTTCTAAGAATCTTATGAATGACTTTGTTAAATGCACAACTTGTCCTATTTTAGCTAAAGAAAATGAGTACCTTAAAAACACTTTAGAGAGATTTTCTTTTGGCAAGAAAAATTTGAATATGATACTAGACAAGTCAAAACTGAGTGTCAAAAATACCGGTCTAAGATTTAATGCTACCAATTATACTAAGAATAATCCACCTGAGGATGTTAAGGTCATTGGAAGTGGTCTAATTGAAATAAAAGTGAGCCTTATAAAACTGTGTTTAAATCTACTAGTTTTGTACAAAGTTCATCGAACAATGTTGTAGGTGGTAGCTCATCATTTCGAAAGAATTATGGTTTTATTAAATTTCATAGCATCTACTATAGAAGAGATGGATACTTACATGAATTTTGTTTTAAGCATGCTAAGAAAGAGAGGAAGGAAAGATCAAAAGCTTTAAGACAAAAATGTACAACCTCTTTTATTTCTAGAACTAATGCAAAAGCTAAGTTGTTAGAGAACTTTTATGATAGTTTTAAATCTGCTTCACATGCTTGATTGGGATTTAATTCAAATAATTTATGTTCTTTTCAGCATTCTAATCACTCACATGCACATGATTTTCGCTCTAGTTTTGTTTTTGTTCCTCCACATTTTGTGTCTCAGTACTGGATTCCTAAATCTTATTTCACTAACCCCAGTATTATGAGATCGATGTTTTCCTGTGATGTAAGAACAACTGATAAGAATGAAGAACGTGAGCTAGATTGGGTTCCGATATTTTACATCATTGCTTGATCAGAACACTTGATGGTTCCTCACTTTCTTTGATTGCTTCTAAGAGATATAACTTTTTAATAGACCATGTGGGAAAAGGTGATGTTGTACTATACCTATTGATTTACATTCTGAAGTTGCTGATATTCTCACTAAACTGCTCAATACTTCTCGTTTTATTCATTTGCGGAGTGAGTTGGATGTGTAGCACCCTATAGGATTATTCTGAGGGAGAGCTTGTCGCATTTTAGCATGTCGCATTGTAATATACCTACATTGAGCCTTGATTATTATCTGTTGATGACATGTTTACAATGCATTACACCTTGCCATGACTTGTGCTTATTTGCTAGATTGATCATGACTTCATATGTATAGACTAGCTTTTGCCATGATAAGTTCATTAAAATTGCTCAACTTGAATTAAAACTTGTCATGCTAGCTCTCGAGATTAGTCTTTCTTGCGTTATCCTTTTATGATTCATGCCATATCAAATAGGCTGAGCTGAGCGTTGAATCTTTATTGAGCTTTAGATTGAGCTATGCTAGTTCTTGATGTAGCATGAGTTAGTACAATCATTAAGAATGCAAACAGATCTCTTTTGTGCGAAAAAACTGATCTCACCAATTCTTTCTCATGAGACGGCTTGCCATTGCACAAGGCATGAACTCAGGGGGAGTTTTGGATGACCAAGATCATTGTCTTAAGCTTTTTGCTTGGCATGATCGCATAAGGCTTGAGATCTAGCACATGACTAAACAAAAATCTGGTTGGCAACAACCTTGAATTTCAAAAGAAAATATGTCACTCGTGCTTCTTTTGCTTAATCTACAAAAAGAACCAAGTACTTAAACAAATGTTTCACTCTTGAGCTTGTAGCACTCTAATTAGACTCAATACTAGCTTCTTGGTTCCGCTTAGCTTATTGACATGGTTTGCATCATCCTTGGATACCTCTAGCTAGACTTTGATCATGGATGACTTGACAGGCTCTCAAATTGCACTAAATTTTAGATTGTCATCTATTTGGTTTAGCTGTCTTATATATATCTTGTCATGATCTAGATAGCATTCTATTGAGTTATGGCTTGATGTAATACTTGTTGGTCATCTTGGATAATTCTCATGGCTCTAAATGCTTAGAATAATGATTCTTCAGCCATTTCATCCATTTCCATGACTGATTCTCTTCCTTGCATCCTTGATGTGTTTATTGCCAAAAGGGGGAGAATAGTGGTAGAAAAAGCCATTTTGGGAGCTTTGAGGAAAACTTGTTCTTTCTTTTGCTCCTTGTGTCGACATGGTCATTAGCTTCATTTCCTTCCTTTAGACCATGTTTGACTTCTTTCTTGCTTTTCAAACTCAACTTTGCGCTTTTTCTGAGTTTGTCAATATACTCATCAAGGGGGAGATTGAGAGACCCTGTGAGGGTCACCTCATGTGTATGATGAGTAATTGACATCGGTTCAGGTTAGTCGAGTTTGATTTGGGTGGTTCGGACCTTGACGTTGCGAGGTGCAACGGGCTCGGTCGGACATGGTCAAACCTAGTCAATGTGTTTAGGATGCATATTCTGATGTTTCGATAGGTTTGGACTTCATCATGGGTAAGTATGATGGTTTTATGCTATTTATGCTTTCATGTGTCGAGCGGTGCTATTTGATGTGTTTCTTGTTTGTGATGGCTGCAGGACATCGAGACGGAGTCGTGGTGAGACATGAGGTGACCGGACTAGACACAGGCGGTGTCGAGGTCAGAACGGTCGGATGTGTCGAAGACGGCGGAGATTCGATGTGGTTGCGAGTCGTGGACGACAAGGAGCGCGGAAGCTTCCCGGAAGGTGCAGGAGGGGCGAAACGGTGATTTCGCAAGGCTGCACAAGCGGGAGCGGGCTCCGTTGGATTTAGCGGGCGTAACGGGATGGAGACCCGTTAGCCAAGGGCTATAAATAGGAGGGAGTGGCTGCATGCCCCCTTATAGATTCTAGGGTTTGAGTGGATTGTTAGGTGGTGCTTTAGTCAAAATGAGCTTTGGAGAGTTTGTTTTGGCTTTAGAGCTTTAGTTGTTGAGAGTTGGTAGGAGAGGCAGAGAAGGCTCTGTGCTTGTGTCCTCCTTCGTAGCTTTCTCTGTGTGTTCATCCCCTCCTCCAAGCATGTAGTGTGGGGGTGTTCTTGTGTTTTGGAGAGGATGAGGAGAGGGTTGGAGTAGAGATTCCATGTAATCAACTCTTGTTCTAATGTCCATGCGTATGGGGACGTAGTTCTTTGTATTTCTTGTTTCCAGGAATGAAATCCCAGAAGCTTTCTTCACGAGCTTTTCTCTGTTCGTCGTTCTTGCTCATGGGTGATTTTTGAGTTTTCCGATTTCTTGTTGTTTCTTTCTGGGGAGTGCCAAAATGGGTTGCTCTATGTTGGGATGATGCCTCAAGATCATTTGATCGAGTTTCCCAAGAGCAAACTTCGTTTAATTTCAGATTTGAGTTTTTGAGCCTCCATGTTCTTCATTTCCTCCTTCTAGGTTTTAATGCAAATCTTGATTCCCTTCGCGAGATGGCTTGAAATTTGGCATGGAGAGTCCAGAGGCTATCTAGTAGCTATCCTCAAAGTTTCATAGCCAAAGGATCAAAGGTTGAGGAGTAATTTGGTTTTTGGCTCAGCTCTTGCAAGTTTTCAGATTTTCGCTATAATCTGAAATTCTTGATTCTAGGGTTGATTTCTTTGTTCTCTAGAGCCTCCTTGCTATTGAGTATGTATTGGTGATGTTTTGAGCCAAAAAGAATGGGAGAAATCTATCATTCTCATGGTTTTTCGAAGATCTGAATATTTGCTGTCGGCTGAATTCTTCGTGCGGTACTACCGCTCCTCGAGAGGTGCGTGGAGAAGCTACGGGAGGTGCGGTTATGGAGACATCGACACATGATAAGTTGGAATTTTGAAAACTCATGTTAGGAAGAGTTTTGGGTCCCTTTGCTGTTGGAATTGGATTAGAACTCGTGGGCTTAGGATAAGCATAGGTTTTAGGCCTAGACTATAAATAGAGATGTGTTTGGAGACTAACTATGTAGCTTTTGAGATGCTAATTTTGTGCTACTGTTTAGAGGAATTAAGAGTGCATTTTGTAGTCACTATAACTCATAAATAAAGTTTAGATCTATTTGAGAAGAATTCTGGCGGCGCTATTGTTTCGTGTGGTCTTGTGTTTTTTTGTACGAATAATCTATTTTTTATTCAAAATTATAGAAATATACCCGCGAATTTTTTTTACAAAAATAGACTCTAGTCGCCCAATGGGGAGGCGACTGGAGCTAATCGCCCAACCAGGGGCCGACAGAATCTCTGTCGCCCTACCCTCGGGTGACTACAACAAGTCGCCCCCAATTGGGCGACTGCACTCAATCCCCCATGAATTTTTTAAATTTTATCAATTTTGTAGTTTTAAACTGGGAAAAAATCTGGTGGAGTTGTAATAAAAGTTCATATTCATTGTATGTTGTAGGTGCGTAAAAAATTTTAGGAAATTTTTTTAGGAACGATTGACTGTAGAACGATCGGTACATACGATGGTAAGTGATATTTTGATGTTACTGAGAATTCATGTACGGAGAAAACCGGTATGTTAATATTGTTACATGACTTGCTATGTGAATCATTGAATGCGAAAAGACGAGATAATAAGCTTGTCTGAATAGAAATAAACTTCATAAAACAGTTGAGAGTAACATGCTGCGTACTTTTTTATTACATGCATAACATATAGCATCATGTGTGACTAACCCATCCAACTGCTCGTATGATCTACTGTGTGGACCAAGGCCACTTTCCCTTCCTTGCCCACTCGGCGTTGAACTCCTCGGCGGCCTCTTTTGCCTTAGCCACCATTTCCCTCTTTCTCTCGTGCTCCCTCTCGCCAGCCTCCCGCTCCCTACGCATGCACGCTTCGAGATAAGGTTTCCTCTCGTGTTGTATATGCAGGGTTTGCTCATTCTTGCGGTGCTCCTCCTCCCGCAACTCCGATAACCTTGCGACATTCTACTCCTCGAAGTCAAGAGCCCATTGGTCCACAGGGTGAATCTCAAGATCGATCCATTTGCGGTAGGCACATAGGGGTTCCAGGGACTGTAAATACAGGGGAGAGATTGTTAGTACGTGCTGTGAAGGAGAAAAGGTAGGGAAAAATGGTGCATGTGGTCCTTACCAGCTGCCGATAGGTTGTGGTGTCTAGACGGCGGTCAGGGTAGTCACTGGAGTAGTTTGCGCAACTCTAGTAACGCATACCTAGACTGATGCGGTGCGACTTAAAGAACTTGCACGTGTCCCCGCACCAACAAAGGGGGGTGTCTCTCCCTCAGGTGGGAGTTGCGGCGAACGCTCGGTGGGAACGTTCGGGATGGGGTTGTTGCTACGCGGCCCCTCATTGCAGGGAGCTGACCTCGTAGCACACTGGGCTTGTTCTACCCGGGCCGCAATAGCCCTTATTTTCTCATCGCGGGCGGCAGCTGACCATGCTAGGTCGCGGGTCTCCTCCCATTGCTTCATTATCTTGTCCCATTGCTTCTTCTGGCTTTTGTCCATCCGGTGCGGTGAAGGAAGCGTGGTGTAGTGTGGGGTTTGGAAGAGCAGTGTTCCCTGCGAAATGGAACGCACACTAATTTATAGGGTATGTTTTCTCTCTAAAGCTGGTGCGCGTGTTCCTGACACTAAGTAAAGCTGGGCCGTGCTGCCATGTCACTGCAAAAGGCTACGTCATCATGCCATGTGACTGTGCAAAGCTGTCCTCTTTTGTCATGTCTCCGTGCAAAGTTGCCCGCTTTTGTCATGTCACTGCGCAAAGCTGACCTCTTTTGTCATCTCACTGAGCAAAGCTACCCCGTTTTGTCATGTCACTGCGCAAAGTTGCACTCTTATGTCATGTCTCTGCGCAAAGCTGCACTCTTATGTCATGTCTCTGCGCAAAGCTGCACTCTTATGTCATGTCTCTGCGCAAAGCTGCACTCTTATGTCATGTCTCTGCGCAAAGCTAGCCTCTTTTGTCATGTCACTGCGCAAAGCTGGCCTCTTTTGTCATGTCACTATGCAAAGCTGCCCTCTTATGTCATGTCTCTATGCAAATATTCCCTCTTTTGTCATGTCATTGCGTAAAGCTTACCTCTTTTGTCATCTCACTGAGCAAAGCTGTCCCGTTTTGTCATGTCACTTGCGCAAAACTGATCTCTTTTGTCATCTCACTGAGCAAAGTTGCCTATTTTGTCATGTCACTTCGCAAAGCTACACTCTTATGTCATGACTCTGCGCAAAGCTGACCTCTTTTGTTAGCAATACTCCATTGCACTAAGTTCTATCGTTGTATATAAAGAGCACGGTTGTGGTCCCAGAAAGGTAGTAGTAGAGAACCCTGTAAATCGAACAAAGAAGTACCTTCTCTGTCGTGCAGATACATACCATGGCGGAGGGCCAGTCGGAGCGGGGTCACCAAAGGAAGACCTTCCCGTGGAAAGGAGGGAGGACTTCGGACCTAACTACCGCTTGATACCCAACAGGCGTGCTCAACCAGTATGGCCAAAATGCAGACACAATGAGGACACAGTCGTGCAGGTTGTCGAAGGCCATTTTGATGGCGAGCGACGTTTTTTCCGATGCCCATACTCTGGAGTACAAATTGCTAATAGTACATTTTTTGTTACTGCTTATAGAGTCTATATGTTTATCGTCCTTTCCCGTAGGTGGCAAAATGCGACTTCACCCACTGGATCTACCCTCCTCACCCACTGTATATTGTCAACTATGTGGATACATTATGGGATCGAATATTTGAGTTGGAGGAGCGAATCGACACTCTCAATGAGGAAAACAATGACCTCCGCCAACAGATGAAACGCGAGAGGGGCAACAAGGAGGTTGTCAACATAGAAAGCTCCTACGATCCGATATGTTGCTGTGCAAACCCTAACTGCATATGTGCGTGCCACTACAACAACGGCCAGCCTCGTCCGAGGCGGCCCCCTCAGCAATACTCCATGTCGTGCCACGAGGCTCGTTTCACATATAGACAACGAGGTGTATGGTTGTACCGTAGTATGTACGACTATTGATCGAAATAATGAGCAATGTTGTTAAGCATGTAATGGATTGGTTATTATCTTCGTGCGGTTGTTATCATGAGTCATACCTTCAAAAATAGTTCAAGTTAGCACTTATAAGGAACCAAAAAATATCGTATTTTAACTAACAGCAAATAGAACTAGTACATGACAGAAAAGGGGAACTAACATAGCAGTTGTACAAATGGTACATGAAATAAACGATACATTTAGTACGACATTTCTGTCATCATAAGTGCGTACTAAACAAACACAGTTTACAATGTAAATTTAGTTCTAGTCTCCAACAACTAGCAGTACATGCCATGCCACTCTACCTACTGATCAGCACATGCATTGCATCATCTAGCTGTGTGCCCCTCCTGACCGCATTGCCCGCAACGTGCACCAGATGCTCCGGCTTGTGATTCGTCCATATCATTTCTAAAATGCCGGCTCTGTCGCCGACCCTTCCCACCCTTCAGCATGTTAACATCTGGAATCTAGGTCCTCACTGCAATGTCCAAGGTGGCGAAGTTTTCGACCACCCCGAGCCCCTAGAGCTCCCCACACTAAGCCTGCAGTTCCCTCTCCTTAAAGAAGTACTCCAACATGAAGTTCGAAGGATCCATGCCCACGATCCCACATGCAGCGAGGACATGACAGTATGGCTTGTGTAACAGCTTTAGCTTGTTGCACGTGCAGCTAGGTTCATTTGCATGATCTCCAAGGTATACCTCGTGGGTAACAAGGGAACGAGCCATCCCAAATCCGGCTCTATCACGGAGTATCACGTCAAAACGATGCTCTGTATTGCTCATGACATACACTGTGTGCAATTGACCATTCTGTGCCTTCATCTCCATGTATGCCGTTAGGGCTGTGCAGTTTTATACCGTACCGAAAAAACCGAACCGAACCGGTCAACTCAGTTTGACTGGTTTTTGGTTTTCGGTTCGGTAGCTAGAAAAGGGGTATTTGTATGTTTCGGTTTTTTCGGTAAAAACCGAGGAAAAACCGATTAAACCGATAAAACCCAACAGCCCGTCTGCGGCTTTGCGCGCCTGCGCGGCTCGCGCGACTGCGCCTCTCGGTCCCGGCCCACCAGCGGTCTCAGCCTGCACCGACGACCCACGCGCGCCGGTCTCCTCTTTTCTTCCGTCGCCGACGCCTCGTTTCTTCCTCCCCAGTCCCCGATGCCTTTTCTTTCCTTCCCAGTTCCCCTGACGCCTCAACTCCTACCCCGCCGCTTCTTCTCTCGTCTCTCTCTCTCCGCGCTGACTCCAACCCGACGCCGCCCCGGTTCCTCCGTGCTGCATCGTCTCGTCTCCCGGTTCTAACGCCTCCACTGCCGGCCCTCTCCCTCTGCTACGCCTCCTCCCTTCGCGCCACCCCGCCGACGTGCCTTCCCCTCGCGTCGTCGGTCCCAGCGGCACCGCGCCGCACCGCCTGGGCCATCTTCGCCTCGCCGCTCGGCTTCGCACGGTGAGATACGGCCAGATCCGTGGCCTAGGGCCCGGATCTGGTGCCTCGCCCCTCGAATCCACCCGATTGGAGGTTGGTTTGATGGCTATTTTACTTGATTCGATGGGATTTGCTAGTATGCTAGTAGGCATGGGGATGTGTTCTACTACTTCCGGTGGACACTTTCTGTGTTGAATCTTTACTGCCCTAGTGGTGCTTGTGACTACTAATGTCTAATGGTGACTTCTTGATTCTAGCTATGCAGTGCTTACTAGTTACTACAGAGAACTGGATACTAGGGTTGAAGTATTTTGTGATTTACCTTTATTTGCTAGACAGCCTGGACTGCTTGACAGCTTGAGTGATACTGTGATATTGTGATAATGTGAATGTGAATATCAGAATATGTGATATACTGATATGTGCTGCATTGCTGTATGCCAGTGATGTAAATTGTAATGTTGTATTGCAGTATGCCAGTATTGCTGTTGCTGTGAGCCTGTGAATCTGTGATGCTGTCCGATTGCCAATGCTAGTTTGCTATTCTGATTATTTCTGAATTTCTGGTTCTAGAATGGAGAATTAGAGTTTAGCAATTCGCGTAAACTTTGGTAAAATTGGTATTAACCGATACCGAACCGAAATAAAATGGTATTTACCGATACCACACCGTATTTTAAAAAATACCGTATTTCCCGAAATACTAAAACCGTATTTACCGATTAAACCGTATTTACCGAACCGTATAAACCGAAAAAACTGAACGAACAGTCCTATATGCAGTGATTTTCAATGAATATAGGGCTCGGGGATTGGCCACATGAAGTGCGGCACTCGCGTGCCTCTTCCTGAAGTAGCCGATTGTGCTGTGAAGAACACCTTTCACAATGGCGACAAGGGGCTGAGAACGGAGGCCCCCTAAGAACCCAATTGTACACATCGGCAAGGTTAGTTGTTATTATGCCGTACCTTGCGCCGTCCGTGTCATGCAACAGCGACCACTTCCCCATGGTTCTCCCTCGATCCACTGCGAGAAACACTTGATGTTTCGTGAGCTCCTTCTTCTTGGACCAGCTGGGTTAGGCTCATTGAGTGCTGGCAAGCATTGCGGTTGTGCCGCCCCAGGAATGACCGGCCCCTTGCTCCTCTCGTCGACGTTCTTCCTGGTGTGCTCATCCAACAATGCCCGCAAAGCATCAAATTTCCTCTGCTGGTTCTGCATAGCCAGCCTCTTGAATAGCTTCATCAAAGGTTGTTTCGGGAACTGCTTAAAAAAGTTAGACCCTAATTGACGAATGCACCACCTATTCCTCATGTCCGGCCAAGAAAAGGGTTCCTCGGGGTCTTCCTGAAGTTTTCTTATAGTCTTTATAATCCCGGCATGGCGATCATGGATTATGCACACACCAGGACGAGTGCCGACAACTCCAACCCTAACATGTCTGAGAAACCACAACCAGCTCTCATAATTCTCACTTTCCACGAATGTGATGGCTAGCAGCAATATTTGGTTGTTGCTGTCAACGCCTGTGGCCGTCAGGATCTGCCCCTTGTATTTGCCTGTCAAAAAGGTCTCGTCAACTGAGATCACCGGCAGCATGTGCTTGAATGCCTCAATGCAAGCACCAAATGCTAACAAGGCTTTCTGCAACACCGCATATCTTGGTGGACTTGTGGACAGCTTGTCTTGCACGACGATATAGGTGTTCGGGTTCCTGTCCTGCAATACCTTGAGCATAAGAGGAAGATTGTCGTACGCCGCCTCGAAAGACCCGAAGCGTTTTTCCAACGCCTTCTGCTTGGCACGCCACGCCTTCGCATAGCTAATCTTGTACTTGAATTTATTCTCGATAGCTACCATGATATTCGTGGCTTCCATGTCTTTCTTATCCACTATCTCTCCGTACATCAAATTGGCTATAAAGGTAGACGTTAGGTTACGATGCCTCACCAAAACACTGTTGAGAATGCAAGAGTGCGGCTCTACTTTTGACACAATCCAGTAAGTCTCATACTTGGGTCTACGTGCATGCACCCTTCAAGGACAACCAGCCTACTCGCACTTCACATTGTACTGCTCTTGGCTTGATTTCACGACACGAAATGTCCGCTGCATTGAAAGGGCCGACAGCTTGATCGCATCCTGCAGTGCTGCCTTGTCAGCAAACATAGAATGCAACCGAACCTCTGTCTCATGATACTCCTACGTTGATTCATGCTCATCATGTGCGGAAACACCCTCAATGTTAAACCGGTTCTATTCTTGCGGGATAGGAACTTCATCCTCATCCGAACTGTCCTACTTTTCGTCCTGTACAACTTCCCCTTCAGCCATGCCCTCTGGTCATCACAGTCCCTCTGCTATACGATGTACTCAATATGCTCCCATTCGTCGGCTTGTCTAGTTCCCTTTGTATGGCTTGACCATCGTACCGCATCGGCTTCATCACGAGCAACTTGATCATCTTCGCCAACATGCGAGTCACCCGAGTTGCTAGCACCTCCCGGAGCAAGGGCGGACACATGACCTTGCGCAGTTTCTAGTGAGCACGGTTGCACAAGTAGGACACACTCGTATCCACGGCGCTGGCACCCTTGCACAAAGTCCTTCCACGCAATAGTGCACACCAATGTCTTCAACTCCCATCTGATGTTCGTGGGAGACCGGCTCCAAAGCCTTTGCACGACGACGCTGCACACCTCGAGGTCCAACGAAAAACTCCGGGTCAGCCAATGCAGCACACCTACGATCCGAGCATTCTCGCCATCCGGATGTACAAGAGTGACTTGCGGAAAACCACTTAAATCCACACCATTCGGACCTTCACGAATGGTTTCAGCACTGTAATGCACTCTCAATGTAGTGGCTATTGCCATTGATGATGTCGTCCTGCATATATGTTTCAGTTTTGCGACATGTCAAATAACATCACACAATACTAAACTTTCCATACTAAAAATTGTGCTAAAATTTCTATACTAAAAATGTTCCGTACTAAAAAATGTATACTAAAACTTTTCTATACTAAAAATTGTACTAAATTTTTTTACATCTACAATTTTTACTAACACTAATATTTGATAAAAATAATACTGCAAATACAATATACTAAAAAAAATACCTGGATCTGAAGATATGAATGGATGGAATAGCTTTCACTCCTCCTTCCTCCCTCTCCTCTTCTCTTCCTCCTCCTCTCCTGTCCTCCTCTCCCTCTCCTCTCCTCCTCTCCTCCCCTCCTCTCCCTCTCATCTTCTCCCCCTCCTCTTCTTCCCCTCCTTCCTCTCCTCTTCTTTTTTCTTCTTCTCTCCTTTCTTCTCTGGGCGCAGAGTGAGTGAAAAAAAATGAGCAGCAGGCGGCGCCCGCCGAGTGTGCTACCTTACAACTCCCTCTGTCGCCCGGGCGTTGGGCGACTGAAACTCCAGTCGCTCAACTATACAGCGACTGAAATTCCAGTCGCCCAACGCTCGGGTGACAGCAATAATTCGCTCAACCGTTGCCATATTCCCCAGGTGTCGCCTCTCGGTTGGGCGATTAGCTCCAGTCGCCGAATAGGGGGCGACTGGAGCCTATTTTTATAAAAAAAAATTCATGAGTATATTTCTATAATTTTAAATAAAAAATAAGTTATTCGTAAAAAAAATCATCACTTTCGTGGTCATCCTCGGTTGGCTTGCGTCGCCAGAACGAAACTATGTCGATGTGTGCTTGTCGGTCGATGTGCACGCCAGTGCATCCTGTGGATTAATCTTTGTGCACTCACGCGAAAGAGCTACGCGCTTTTTGATTCGACTGAGCAGCAGCATCATCAGTGCGTCTTTGCACATCTCGATCCACGCGCAGGCCAGATTGCGTGCGCGCCATTGTGTCAACACAGTAAACCAGCAGCAACACAGTGCCTCTCTATTCACCTGACACGCGCGACGTGGCGACTTCGGTTCACGTCGTTTCCTCGGTCCACAGGCGTGAACCAGCAGCGACTCGCCAGAGCGTGTGGAGACCATGCATATCACATTTTTCCTCAGCAAAAAGATAGCAGAGAGAGCCAGCCTAAAGCGACGGCGTTATTATTTCGGTTGCTTTATCTAGTGTTCGGAGTGTGCGTACGAGAAGATCAACCTCCACGTGGACTGTATATACATATATGAGTAGAAGCTGATGGACATGAGTGCATGCATGTTCTGAAGCAACATAGAACTTCAACGTGAGGTATTTTAGTTGTTATTATTATTTTGGTTTATTTGTTATTCTGTGTCATAGGTTTGAACAAACAGAAAATAGTTGGATTGTAAAAAAAATCCGCTGCAAAATACAATTATTTATTCTATTTTATTATCATCGACAATCCTACATCTACAATTTGGTAGTATCATGGTTGATTTTATGTGCTGCGGGTGCAGTTATCCATTCAACCCAACGAAAATTGTTTGCTGCCATGGCCAGTTTATACATATTCAAATGGCCCGTAGGCCTTTCTCTAGCGTAAGTGGGATAACTATTGCAAGAAACGTCAGTTAGTAAGAAGGCTGGGTTCTTTTTTGTTATTGTTTTAACTTATTATTTTCTGCTATAATAATTAGTTTTTAAACAGTGTATCTTTTTAATATAGAGTTAACATGTAGATTGTAATAGACACTATACCGAATTTAGTTATACCAGCTACACGAACAATCAGAATTCAAAAATCATAATTTAAAAGACAAAGCCACAGTACAAAAATTACACCCAAAATTTCACTGCACCTCCAGGCTCCAGCGCGTGCGCCCACACGATCTCTCATAGCGTGCGCCCACACGATCTCCCATAGAAATCAGGACTAGATAAGGAATAATTGGTTTTTTCCACATTTGAACAAGCTTGCCCCAACGGTGGCCACCAGTATGGCAGTACCATGACTGACGTCACAGCATCAATACAATAATTACGAACATAAGTGCGAAGGGATGGGAAGAGAGAGTGATGAATAGAGGGAGGGGAAATACAGGAGTGAGGTGCATGGCCACTAGTCTGTGGGCTCCATGTGTCACATTGCGCTGACAGAAAGGTCCCACATGTTAGATTATATCAGATGCTTAATAGGATTGAACAGAGATAGAAACGATAAGCAATTCACCGAAATGATAACATGAGAATGTGATGTTGCGATATTTTTTATGAGATACTGGTTGTCTTGCGAAATATACTCTTTATTAATCAGTTTTTCTTCTGGCATATGTTCGATCGGGATTATGCAAATTCACAAGGTGATAAGGATCATAACACTTTCAGTACATACAAACGTGCCCTCCCATAGAAATCAAGACTAGACTCGATTAATCAGTTCTCCACATCTCTGAGAAGGCATCATAATCATCTCATGTCTGTGAAAGCTACACAGAAGAATCAACGGGACCAAAGTCACCAAACCAGCTACTCTCCAAACGGGGAAAAAGAAGCAGCTGAATCTTAGCAACTGAACACGCCCAGATAATTCCTAATCAATTCTGCTGCTGGTCAAAACTCAAAACTGTGTCAAATTCAACTTAATTAATTGTACATACATACCATACACAAACTAGTCAAGGCACAGTCGGATGTACAACCGGGATCAAAGCTAGCTACTTAACTACAGTCACCTCTGCCATCTACACCCGGCCGGTTCCTTCCGGCCGTGATCGATCTTCTAAGGCCGGATGGATCTTGCCGTCCTCGCCGTTCGCCGTTTCCGCTGGTCGGCTTGCCCTACTGAAACCACCAGGAAATCAGATCAGCTGACCGGCAGCGGCAGGTAGATGCTAGTGACATGTAATTGACAAAGTCTTCAGTATGCAGTGTGTATGGCACTTGCCTGTTGGACTAGTTGTGAGACGGGTTTGCGTTGGACCCCGGCACCCGACGGCCGAGGCTGGCACCCGCCCGCCTAAACGGCGTCGTCGTTCGCCAGCCGCTGACGTCCATATCTTGCTGTGCTTTCGACGACGGCGACCACGTTTCCGGCGACGTTCGGGGTGCGGTTAGCAAGAGCTTCCTGGAGGAGTACCTCTCCGTCGTCGCCGCCGCATTGGCACGCACCACTGACGAGGAGCTCAGAAGAAGCAGCATCAAGACTAGCAGGAGAGATGCACACTGTAACGATCGGAATCTTGCCATTGTAGTAGACTACTGTGAGTGATCGATCGATTCACTGAGGTTCTGGATGTGTAAGCAAGCAGGGAATGCTGGTGGTTAAAGGGGAGGTTTGTTCTTGGGAGAAGGATCGATGATATTTGGGCTTATGGTCGGGTCTAGATCCGAGCTTAATTGGCAGTTAGCAGGTTTGCACGTTTAATTGTGTAGCTGTAGGTGGTCTAGAGTAGTGTCAACTGGGAAAAAGTTATTTATGGAGCCTGTCATATGCAAGTTCACATGTAATAATTAAACTGGCGCTGATCTCTCGCCATGTGCGACCACCGCAGCTGGCTAGATCAGGTCGGGAAAAGAACGGCGGAGTAAAATTCCACCTGTCAAAATAAATATTCAACCTAGTTATTAACATATAAGTGGTCCGTTAAGTCAAAAGCCACATTTGGAAAGCCGAACTTTGTAGGAATTTAGATAAAAGGAAGCATGTATTGAAATTTACTGTATGGAATTTTGAAGTTGATTATTTTGCAATTAGTTGGAAGTTGAAATGTGGAAACTGAAAGGTTCCCAATCAGTTGAAAGCCTCCAGCCAAGTTGAAAATTTCATCAAAACCAGTTCAAAGTTGCCTAAATTGAATGTTTGAATGCCTATTTGTAAGTTCATTTGTTTGAGAGAGGGAGATGATGGGTGAAGCTGTGGTAGCGGGCACATGCTAAATAGAAATCCCCTACATTATGTAGCGTACAAAATCCTTATGGGGATTATGTATTCCAAATGGGGCCCGAGAGTAGATTATTTCGTGGTTATCATAAGCAACATAAAACTTCTCCATTCCATTGTCTCCTTAACTAATTACCAAGAATTTTGCGAATTGTTGGTTAAAAAACTCTCAGATAAGAAAATATCTCTATTTGGATGACCAGATTGGGTTAGGTTCATTTTTTAAAAATAAAATAGATCAAACCAAATCTTCCTCATCAAACAGGCCCAACATTTTCTTACCCAGTTTTGCGCTTCTGCGAAGAACTTCCAGAAACTCTATGAACTTCACTAAGCATCTTCTATGTATGCATCTTTTTATTCCAAAAGGAATGAGCTGAATAATTGGAACTAGCTTAGTAAAAGTATCCACACGTAATGGCGACATATATCTCCGCTAGTAGAAGTGTAGGGGGTGTTTGGTTTGTGGCCACACCCTGCCACACTTCAAGTTAGGCATGCCACACCCCCTGTGGCTACTGTTTGCTTTATGATTCAACTGAGGCGTACCATGGCCACATCCTCCTCTCGCCACAGAAATTTGCCCCAAAAACGTGGCGGGATTTTTCGGCGCCACACTGTGGCCAAGGCGCGCCAAACATCTGCCGAGTCCGCCTCTCTCCAGTTCCTTCGTCACCATCGCATTTTTTTCGCCTCTCTCTCTCTCTCTCCAGTTCGATGCCTCCGCCTCCCCGCTCGATTCCTTCGCCCTGACGCTCGATTCCTCCGCCACCGCCGCTCCCACCGACGCCTCCAAGCTCGGCCGGCGCTCCTTCCCTCCCCTCCGAGGTCGGCAGCCACTCCTTCCCTCCCCTCCAAGCTCGGCCGCCGCTCCTTCCCTCCCCTCCAAGCGCGCGGATCCATGGCGACGGCGGCCTGAGAAATCGACGGCGGCCTCGAGGTCGGTGCGCCCCGGCCGCGGCGCCCCCTTCCCGGCCGCGCACTCCCCTCCCGGCCGCGCGCTCCCCTCCCGGCCGCGGCGCCCCCCATCCCGGCCGCGGAAACCCCCATCCCGGCCGGGGCGACCCCATCTCGGCCGCGGCGCTCCCGGCAGCGGCGCCCTCCTCCCGGCTGCGGCGCCCTCCTCCCGGTTGCGGCTTCCTCCCGGCTGCGGCGCCCTCCTCCCGGGTGCGGCTTCCTCCCGGCTGCGGCGCCCTCCTCTCGGCGGCGCCTTCCTCCCGGCGGCGCTTCCTCCCGGCTGCGGCGCCATCCTCCCGGCGGCGCTTCCTCCCGGCTGCGGCTTCCTCCCGGCTGCGGCTTCGTCCCAGCTGCGGCGACCCCTTCCCGGAGGTTCGACCGCCGCGCCTTAACTCGCCGTGACACTTCCCTGCTCCTCGCCCACTCGTCGCCCTGCCTCCCTCCTGTGCGGGTCGCCTCCCTCCCCCGGTTCCGCTACTGCGCGGTCTGTGCATCGGGTCTGCGCAGCCGGAGGTCGCCACCGTGGTGGCCAGAGCAGTGAAGGTAATTGCTAGGTCTTGTAGTTGCAGAGTTTAATTTCTAATATGTGATATTGTCAGTGTTGAATCGCCTGATTGGATCGGCACTATGGAATGTTGAATTGTTATAGAGCCGGGTTGTGGTTGAGTTACAGAGCCGGAATGTGGAAATCACAGGACTGTTTAACTTCACAGTCAATTCTTTGCAATTCCTGTCCTCTATGTCACTAGAAAATATGCTTGCCAAATCTTTGTAGTTGAATTGACATTAACACAACACTAGCTCTAATTTTATTGGTCATTTGATCACCTGTTAATCAAAAATTAGAAATACTTATTTTCTTTGCTAATAGACTTGAATGTTGAATTGTTGATGCATTTCTGCAGTCTCGGGCACCCCTGCAATCTCCACTTGGGCGCTCTCCACGGTATATTTTGTTGTGTGTTGAATGTTGAATTGTTGATGCATTTCTTTTCCTTCTACTGATTAATGTCTTACATCTGAAATTATGTTATAGATGGGTCAAAGGAAACTATATTTAAAATATTACTTGGAGTACTGCCATTTCTTGTGGAGGAGAAGAATGATTGCTGCTATACTTATGTGCCTAGCCATGTATTGGTATATGATTAATAGAAGGAAAAGGAAAAGATCCATAACATATGCTCGTATGATTGATAGAGATATTCAAAGATTGAGGCGTTTAAATCGTTTGTATCATGGAACTGAGGCTCATTGCATTAGTGAGTTGCGAATGAGAAAAGCGGTATTTCATAGAATCTGTGTTATTAATAGTTCATGCTTATTTTGGTTGTTGGTGGATGGATCTTTATGTGATGGTGGATGGAGCATTGGGACTATTGGTTCTGTGATTATTTTGGTTGTTGGTATGGTAATGAAAACTCATGTGGGATGACTACTACCTAATATTTTGGTTGTTGGGAGTTGCACTATTGTATTATATTGCTTATGGACTGTATGGTATTGTTGAAATGTATGGTATAATGGTGGATTGTTCATACTGTTGGTATTTTAGGTGTTGTTACTCCAATAATGATTTTTACACAAGTGTATTAGCCTACATGTAGAGTAATCCAAACATTTACCACAATTTTTTGCCACACTTTTGTGGCAATGAACCAAACAATAGCCACAAAATTTTTGCCACACCTTAGTTATCAACCAAACACCTTTTTTTACCACAAATTTAGCTAGCCACAAGTGTGGCAAATTCTTAAGTTGAGGCATGGCTAGGTGTGGCCTCTAACCAAACACAACCGTAATCTTCGCCTCTCTCATAACATGTGAAGTGGTGGTGTTTTTTCTTCTCGGGATGCCAAGAGAATCATGTGACGCATCTTTGACCGGCCATTGATGAGAAGCTTTGGCTATGAGACAAGCACGCAGCGATTCAGATTTCTGCAACACCTACCTGCGCTAGCGCACTAGTGAGGCTCATGCAAGCACGTGATGGGAACACATGATCGATGGATGCTGTGGTCGATCGGAACCCGAGGTGTCTGCCGCGCCGGTGGACGGACCAACCTTCTCCTCGGGATTCCCGCGCCGTATCTTGAACAGAGCCCCGTTTGTGCTTTTTGCTTCTTCCCATACATCTATTGCGGCTCCAGTCTTTTTGTCCTTTGTATAAGAGCAGTGGCGGCGTATCAATGAAAATAAACTTCTGTGAAAAATCAAACTTAGAGTTTTTAAAAATAATCATGAGACCTGGGGGTAGAGGTGGCCAGTGGGCCGTGCCGGGCCGGCACGGCACGGGCCCGGGCTCGGCACGGCCCGTTTAGGCATGGCCCGTTAAGGCCCGTGTATTAAACGGGTCGTGCCGTGCCGGCCCGCGGGCCGCGGTGGGAGCCCAAGCACGGCCCGAGGCCGTGCCGTGCCGGCCCGGGCACGATTAAGGCTAAACGGGCCGTGCCGGCCCGGCTAGCCCGTTTAGCCCGAAAAAAAAGAAAAAATTAAGAAAAATTGTAGAAAATTAAGAAAAAATGTAGAAAATTCAAAAAAATTGTAGAAAATTCAGAAAAAAATATAGAAAATTGTAGACATTGTTAATCATAAAAATAAATATTTGCAATGACATAATGAGCTTTATTAATTTATTAAATTACATGGGATGGCTGCCTCATTAAAAACTTTACCAAGTAAAAACTCAATTTGAGAAAACCTTGGTAAAGAAAAAAGAGTACAGCCTATAAAGCTCATTATTGACCACATATGAAAGAAAAATATTGAAAATCCTATTCATTGCTATCTAAATACAAATTCTCAAAAGATTCTTCTAAATATTTATTATCTGCAGTATGTTGGAGTCTTGCTTCAGCCTGTTCCCAGTCTTTGACGGTCATAAGTACTTCGACCATCTCGTTGGAGAGACTTGTTCGTCGCTCCTCGATTATTCTTCCGGAAAGACTGAATGCTGACTCCGAGGAGACTGTAGAGACAGGAACAGTCAACACATCCCGCGCTAATATGGATAGCACTGGATATGATACCTTCTGGGTTTGCCACCATGAGAGGATGTTCAACTCCTGCTCGAAGCTGACGCTATCACTGTTGAGATAGCTTGATAGGTCTCCAGTGCTTTGTCGCACCTGCTGTGTACCTGCACCTGCACGAGAACTAGACGAAGAACCAAAAATCTTGCCCCATTGCATAGCCCCCCTAGAGGTGCTAGGGACTACCGGGGGTCTTTGTAAACGCACAGATCCAAATTTATTTTCATATTTATTATATATCTCATATAATTTATCCTTAACTTGTGTATAGTATGAACAATAGTCTAAACCGGTAGCCTCACTTAAAACTTGTAAAACATTTATAAATCCTTGGAGTTTGGCCCTAGGATCCAAAATAAAAGCAAATGCATATAAAATAGGAATTTCGCTCCAATATTTTAAAAACTTAGATTTCATGGCACCTACAGCATCCCGTAGTATATGATCATTTTCAAAAGCCTTTAGGTGAGTGGCAATTTCAACAATATTATGAACAATCATGGGAGATGTAGGGTAGTATACTCCAGAAAGACAAACTGTAGCTTTATGAAAAATTTCTAGAAAGGAAAATATTTTTTCACCAACATCCCAATCGTCCTCAGTAAGTTCAGGGTCTCTAACTTGGGTTCTACTTGAGGAGCTACGAGATTGATGACTTTGGGTGTGAAGGAAAACAGATAAAGTGCTCTTATGTGGCAATATATGTTTAAGCATAAGATAAGTAGAGTTCCATCTAACAGGCATGTCTAAACCAAATTTTCTAGGACGAACATTCATTGCTACGCAAAAACTCTTATATGCGGCTATTCGTTGGTTAGAACAATTAATAAATGAAATTGCATCTCTAAAAGAATTAATACAAGCATCTAATCTTTTTAAACCGGATTTAACAATAAGATTAATAATATGACAAGCGCAACGTTGATGCAATAAGAAAGACTGTGCATAATTATTAAACAAAGGAGTAAGAATTTCCATAGCTTTAGTATTTGCAGCTGCATTATCTAAAGTTATAGAAAAAATCTTATCCGTGAGACCAAAATCTTCTATAACTTTAATAATGCTATCTGCAATATTTTCAGCATTATGTGAAACATTAATTAATTTAAATCCTATAATTCTTTTTTCCATTATCCAGTCATCATTAACATAATGAGCAACAACGCTAATATAATCCTCTCTTGCCCTACCACTCCATATGTCGGATGTCAAAGCAATAGAGAATGTACATGTATGAAACATTTCTTTCAATTTATCACGACAATTGTTATAATATTTAATTAAATCTCTAGTTGTTGTTTGCCTAGATACAGTAGTAAATCGAGGGTTATGAGCAGTCGTAATATATTTTTGGAAAGCATCAGATTCACCAAAATTTAAAGGTAAATCTTGAGAAGCAATTAATCTACAAAGAGATTCCCGAGCTACCTCTGGGTTGTACTCCCACGTACGTACCGAGCCGTCGGGGTTATATTGCAGCTGTGTCTGGCGCATTTGTATTCCTTGCCTTTTCTTGCAGCTTGCAGCATGTCGTTGTAGATGACCCGTCCCACCTGAAGATTTTGCACTCAATTCATTACCACAAATTTTACAAACAGCATACCTCACCGAAGTCCCATCATCGTCGGTCCTGAACTTCTTGTCGAAATCATTCCAAACTGTAGATGTACTAGCTCTTGATCTTTTTGCACCCGTGCTTTGAGTCGTGGATGCACTTGTTGAGCCAGCAGAAGATGGATCGATTGGACCCTGCGCCACCGGGGCCGTCGGTTCTTCGGCATCTCCAGTTTGTACATGTGGACCTTCCGCGGATGGATATGCTTGTTGAAACGATTGCATATCCTCCGCCGAGAGGCCGTATTCGGAGAGTTGAAAATCGTAGTTCTCCATTAAATCAACTGCAAATTGAAATAATAAAGAACGATTAGCAAAAAATTAAACCAATAAATAATACCAAATAAGAGTATAAGACAGCATTATTACCTCCTTTGCAGCTCTCACAAAAATCTTTGAAGATTTTTGAATTTTCGGAATTTTGCCCGAATTTTCACCAAATTTGCGCAAACACTTTCGAATTTTTCAGAGCTAAACCGAGAGAGAAGAGTGAGGTTTGAGGTGTGGAGAATGGAGGCCGGATGCCCCCCTATTTATAGAAAAAATTTCAGATTTTTTCCGATTTTTTTGCTATTTTTTTCGAATTTTTTTACCCCCAACGGTCACAAAAACGGCTAGTTTTTGAATTAGCCGGGCCGGGGCGGGCCGTGCCGGGCCGGGCGTGCCGTGCCGTGCCTGCCGTGCCGCCGGGCCGTGCCGTGCCGTGCCGTGCCGTGCCGGGCTGGCACGGCCCAATTGCTAAACGGGCCGTGCCGTGCCGGCCCGCCGTGCCGCACCGGCGGCCCAGGCACGGCCCGGTCCGTCGTGCCGTGCCGGCCCGGCCCATTTAAATCCCGTGCCGTGCCTAAATGGGCCGGGTCTACAGTAACGGGCCGTGGTGTGGCCCGTTTAAGCCCGGCCCATTTGGCCACCTATACCTGGGGGAGAGCATGTTCTACGTCTCCAAAAAAATATTAATATCATTAATATCAAACTTAGTCGTATGTCGTATCTCGCGCCAACTCAGTTTTAACAGATCCTTTCGATTGTGATGCTCGAATGGAAAGAGATGCACAAGCTAGTAGTTTTACATTTTGCAGCAATAAAAAATTTACTTAGGTCTATACAAGCTTCTCCTAGCACGAACCAGCTAGTACTTGATTAAAAAAAGCAATACAAGTAGGTCACGAGATTAAAATATTAGTGTTGATCATAATACATGTAACAATAATGATTTTGGGACCCTTTAGACAGTGGCAGAGGTGGGTGTAAGTTATGGTGTCAATTGACCCATAACTTTTCAAAAAGATCCTTGTGTTTATTATATTTTACATATAAACTCATGTAAGTTTATAAAAATGATCCTACTAAAATATAGTGCAATAAAATTTAACCCCCTTAGATTAAAATTTTCTGGCTCCGACAATACCTTTGGATACAATATATAGAAACTACATATTAGAATGGTTGTATTTATACACCTATTTAATGTGTCCTCTCTCCTTTTAGAAATAATTATAGAAACTATGCATTAGAAGTGCCATTAGTTTCCTTTACCATCCTTGTTTTACGTGTAGTGGAGTCTAATGTACATCCCCTTTCTACCTGAGCTCTGACGAGCCATTGTCGCGGTGGTTCCTTCTCCATGTAAGGACTTGATACTGTTGGATAAATCTAAGGCTAAACATGAACAGGCATTAACCCTAGATCAATCATGAAGACATAGCATAATCTTTAGAGCGGAAATGTACCCAATCCTGGAGATGCTATGAGGGTTGTAGATCTGTTGATGTAGAGGTGGTCGGCGGCAGCAGCTGATGCCGTGGACGGGGACGAAGGAGGCCTTCGGTCTTCGTCCACCTTAGCGCTCGTGAGAGATCGGGTATGTGTGGGATTTCGTAGCCTTTAACAACCGTGAACAAAGCCTGCCTAGTCCCTTCTGTTTTATGTAGCGCTAGATGACCGGGACCGAAACCAAAAGAAGTTGGTTGCGCCTCCGATCAGGGCGCGAGTGGAGGCATGGCCTCCCTGGAATCTCGGGATACCATTAGCCGAGATCAACCCAACATTCTCCCCTTTGATCGTCAAGCTAACATCATAAGCCCATTCTCAATAAAACAGCATACCAAGACAATGTGTTGCATGGCCAATGAAGTGCTATACAACTCCAGTACCTATAGTGTACTATCCCATCTTAAAATGGATATTCATCATGCTTAATGGGAGTTGGTTTGCTTTAAGGTCCTTTTATCCAGAATCAGAGGCTTTCCAATAAACCCATGTCGGCAACATGATCACGAAAAATATTGGGTGGTAAGCTTTTAGTAAGCGGATCCGCAAGCATTAACTTAGTACTAATATGCTTGATACTAATTGTTTGATCCTGGATTCTATCTTTCACAACATGGTACTTAATGTCAATGTGTTTGGCAGCACCACTTGACTTGTTTTTGCATAAAATACCGCGGGTTCGTTATCGCAGTATAAGGTGAGTGGTTTAGAGATGTTGTCTACCACTCTAAGTCCCGAGATAAAGTTCTTAAGCCATATAACCTGCCTGGTAGCCTCATAACATGCCACAAACTCAGCTTGCATCGTTGAAGATGACGTAAGGGTTTGTTTGGAGCTTTTCCACGAGATAGCTCCTCCAGCGAGTGTGAAGATATAACCTGACGTGGATTTCTTAGTATCAACACATTCCGCAAAATCTGAATTTGAATAACCGACAATTGCAAGGCTATCATAATTCTTATATGTGAGCATGAAATGTTTAGTAGCTTGCATATAGCGCAAAACTTTTTTAACGGCCTTCCAGTGGTCCGGTCCTAGATTTGATGATATCTGCCAAGCATCCCGGTTACAAAAGGTAAATTAGGGCGCGTGCATACTTGAGCATACATAATGCTTCCGACAGCTGAAGCATAAGGAACCGACTTCATCTGATCAATTTCATATTGGTTCCTTGGACATTGAAATGTCCCAAACTTATCGCCCTGAACAATAGGAGTAGGTGAGCCAGAGAACTTATGCATATTGTATCTCTTCAGTACTCTGTCAATATATGCCTTCTGAGATAAACCTAATATTCCTTTGGACCTATCTTGGTGAATCTCAATGCCAAGAACATAAGAGGCATCACCAAGATCCTTCATATCAAAATTAGATGAAAGAAATCTCTTGGTCTCAAAATCATATCCTTATCACTGCTGGCCAATAAGATGTAATCCACATAAAGTACTAATATGGTGAATTTACTCCTCTTGAACTTAACATATATGCAGTTATCAACTTCATTTTCCTTAAAACCAAAATTCCTTATGGTCTTATTGAATTTGAGGTACCACTGCCTTGATGCTTGTTTTAAACCATAAATCAATTTCTTAAGTCGACATCTCATATGCTCCTTGCCTTCCACGACAAAACCTTCCAGTTGAGCCATGTAAATGTTCTCTTGCAAGTCGCCATTAAGAAATACCGTCTTAACATTCATCTGATGCGGCTCTAAATCATAATGAGCTAGAAGTGCCATAACAATTCTGAATGAATCTTTAGTCGAGACAGGAGAAAATGTGTCATTATGGTCAATCCCCTCTCTTTGTGAGAAGCCTTTTGCTACAAGCCTTGTTTCGAACCTTTCGATATTTCCCTTAGAGTCATGCTTGGTTTTGTAGACCTATTTACAGCCTACTGTTTTGACTCCGTCAGGAATTTCTACTAAGTCCTATACATTATTAGTGCTCATAGACTTTAGTTCATCCTTCATGGCATCAAGCCATTTAGGAGAATGTTCACTCATCATGGCCTCCTTATAAGAGGTGGGATCATCTACCTTCCCTATATCATTAATATCCTTATTCATATAAACAACATAATCATTTGGGATGACAGATCTTCTCTCCCGCTGTGATATTCTAATAGGTTCATCAGCTATTACATGAGACTGCTAAGGCTCATCATTAGGCATAACATTAGGAATTTTAGAGACCTCAACAGTGGGTGCAACAACAGTATTCTCTACTGGAGGTGCAACCACCTGAGGCACAGGAATAAAGGTCTCTGGGATGAGCGGTGAAGGAACATAAACCCGCTTCTCCTCAAGATCTATTTTTTTGGGCTCCAGGTCCTTGTTATTCTCTAAGAATACAGTGTGCCTTGTTTCTACAAACTTAGTTATCCTATTAGGATAATAAAAATGATACCCTTTGGATCTCTCAGGGTACCCAATAAAATGACAACTTACTGTCTTAGAGTCTAATTTCCCAATATGTGGATTAAATATCTTAGCTTCAGCACGACAACCCCATACTCATAAATATTTCATACTCGATTTCCTCCTAGTCCATAATTCATAAGGTGTTTTAGGTACTGATTTACTGAGAACCCGATTAAGAATATGTGCGGCTGTCTTTAGTGCTTCCATCCACAAACCAATTGGTAAACTAGAATGGCTAAGCATACTCCGTACCATATCCATAAGTGTACGGTTGCATCTCTCAGCTACCCCATTCTGCTGAGGTTCACCTGGTGTAGAATACTGCGCAACAATGCCATTTTCCTGAAGGAACTTAGTAAAAGGGCCAGGAATTTGCCTATAAGAGGCATGTCTTCCATAATATTCTCCCCCATGGTCCGATCTTACCACTTTAATTCTTAGGTTGTGCTGATTTTCAACTTCAGCCTTAAATATCTTAAATTTGTCAAGTGACTCAGATCGATTTTTAATGAGAAAGATATAACCATAACGGGAGAAATCATCAGTGAATGTGATGATTGAATCAAAACCATCCACTGATGTCACAGGAAAAGGACCACAAATATCAGTATGATTTAATTCTAAGAGTCCTGTGCTGCGAGTGGCTTCCTTCTTTATTTGCTTTACATATTTTCCTTTAGTGCAATCAATGCAATGGTCTGAGTAAGAGAAATCTAATGGGTGGAGAATTTCTTCTTTAATGAGACGCTCCATTCTCCCCCTCGAAATGTGGCCTAAACGATAGTGCCACAGTTTCGAAGAAATCTCGTCATTCTTTTTACGCTTAGCATCACACACATTCAAAGATACAGGAGATTCATTAAGGAAAAGCATATAGAGCTTGTCTTGTCTAAAGGCAAGACCAACATAATTTGAATTAAACGTAATAATACATTTATTATCACCAAAAATACATCTAAAACCATTATCGTCTAATAAAGAAACTGAAATCAAATTCCTCCTGATGGAAGGAACATAGACTATATTATTAAGACAAAGCATGAAGCCGCTATCTAAAACTAATGAAATAGATCCAACTCATTTTACTTCGCCTTCTTTTCCATCCGTGACTCTAAGACTTCGCTCCCCCTTTCTTAGTGTTTTCGTGGTAAGAAATCTCTGTAAAGAGTTGGTAACGTGCACAGTTACACCTGAGTCAATCCACCAAGAATTAAGAGAGAAATCAGCATAAAGAGTTTCATCAATGAACGTTATTGTATCATTACCCTTTCTTGCGAACCACTTTAGAAAACCAACACAATCCTTCTGGAAATGCCCTGGTTGCTTGCAGAAGTGACATTCCCCCCTTTAAGTGCTCCAGCATAAGCAATATAGGGCTTAGGTGCATTGTTCACTTTAGGCCCCGACTTATCTGAATTAGGGGAGAACTGCAGCTTTTTCTTAGATTTGAAGTCTCCTTGGAGCTTCCTTTTGTTAGAGCCATCAACTTGAAGCGCAAGATCCCTCTTTTCCGTCCTTATTCTTTCTTCCTCTTGGACACACATGGCGATTAAATCGCTCATGTTCCATTTTTCTTTCTGAGTATTGTAATTGATTATAAATGTCGTGTACTCAGAAGGAAGAGAAGTCATGATAAAATGGACTAGGAAACCATCATATATCTCCATGTCCATGCCTTTGAGCTTTTCTGCCATATCGGTCATCATCATGATATATTCTCTTATACTGCCGGACCCGTCATACTTAGTGGTTAAGAGCATCTGGATCAAAGTACTGGCATAAACTTTAGTGGAGCCTTTAAATTTCTCCTCTACTGAAGCCAAATACTCTTTAGCATTTTCGAAATCGGGGATTGCTCCCCTGATCCCAACTGAGATAGAGGTCTTCATAATTATTCGTGATAGACTGTTGGACCGCTCCCATTTCTCAGCATTAGCTTCATAAGTTTTCTTTTTCTCATCATAATTTTCTCATCTTCGGTGGGGGAACGAGAGCGGTTACCCTAAAGCATAATCAAGGTCCAAAACTCCAAGGACAACATGGATTGTTTCTTTCCATGTGGGAAAGTTGCTCCCTGTAAGCTGCTCAATATTGTTGATTGTGGCGGCAATATTTGAAGCATTTATTGCTGAATATCAAAATACAAGGAAAAATTAGAAATAACATAAGAATATATAATGCATGCAATTAACCCTACGTTAGTTTGATTAATAACATGCAAAACTATAGTTCTAATTCATATCACCGTTGGGCAGAAAATGAAAAAGAACTTAACAATTTATATGGTGACACATGATTACAATCAACGTTGGTGAGAATGTAGTCATGTGCATACATAGCGCCAAAATAAAATATAAAATCTCTAATTAAAATATCTCGTTGGTTCAATTTTAATCAGAGATAAGGCATAATAATGTGGTAATTATACATCGTAATTGGGCAATAGAAAAAATAATTAAAATAGTGCACAAAAGGTAGACTTAAGTATAAGAAAATGCACTGAAAAAAGAAAAAAGAAAAAACACTATTGCAGCTGGCCCCCAAAGAAACCGGCCCAAAATCACGCGCACGCCCTACAAAAACCGAGTTTCATGTGCGCCGTCGGATCTTGATTGGACGGTCGAGATTGCGCCGCAGGAGAGCTAAAATGCTGAAAACCCTAACCTGCGCCGTCGGATCTTGATCGGCCAGCCGAGATTGTGCCGCAGGCGAGTTAAAACACCAAAAACCCTAACCCTAACATCATTTGCTCCTCCTCCTCGCGAAGAAGCCGGGCGACGGCAGCGGCGCGCACGCAGATAGCAGCAGCGCGATGCGGCGTCGACGGCGGCAGCGCAAAGGGGCGACTTGAGGTGGCACGGCATGAGGCGGCGCCTCCGCAGCCCTCCTCACCAGCGCGCGCATGCGACCGAGGTTGCGCGCGCAGTCATCGAGTGGAGCTACGGTGGTGCCCGTGACCGGAGGAAACCGAAGCTCCAAAAAATCGTAAGTATCCACCGCCGATTTGGGTTTTGATTCGGGTTTAAGGGCTCGGGTGGTACTTAGTGCGGGGATTTCATTAGGATTTTGCAAAAGATTTCTTAAGTCCCCTCCTTCTAATTGCTAAATTGAGCCATTAATCAATAGATCCAAGCATCTAATCCTTAGATTTGAACCTTTAGTCAAGAACAAGTTCGGTTGGGACTAATTAGGGTTCAAGATGAGTCTAGGGGTTCTTTGATACCACAATGTTGGATAAATCTAAGGCTAAACATGAACTATAGGCATTAACCCTAGATCAATCATGAACACATAGCATAATCTTTAGAGCGGAAACATATCCGATCCTGGAGATGCCAGGAGGGTTGTAGATATGTTGATGTAGAGGTGGTCGGTGGCAGCAACTGATGCCGTGGACGGGGACGAAGGAGGCCTTCGGTCTTCGTCCACCTTAGCGCTCGTGAGAGATCGGGTATGTGCAGGATTTCGTAGCCTTGAACAACCGTGAACAAAGCCTGCCTAGTCCCTTCTATTTTATGTAGCGCTAGATGATCGGGACCGAAACCAAAAGAAGTTGGTTGCGCCTCTGATCAGGGCACGAGTGGAGGCGTGGCCTCCCTGAAATCTTGGGATACCGTTAGCCGAGATCAACCCAACAGATACAGGACCACTGGTTGCTCTTGATCTTCCATCTCTACCTCCCCTCTAGATCGGGTCTAACTTCCCCAGGATCTATCACTCGTCATCAGTGCCGCCCACCGAAGAACACCATCGTGGTTAAAGACCCCTAATCAGATGTCCAAGGTGGTAGAGAGCATTAGCTCTAGCTGCTCTGCGAGACAAGGAGTCCCCTCCAATCCTCTCGCAACTGTTGATTACCGTCGGTTACACAACAGTCGCTAGATCCAGGGTTCACTGCTCGTGGAACAAGGCATCGAAAACGAGATGCCTCTGAATTTTGTCGTCTCCTTCTCCGATCCCGTGGGAGATTTTTTTTTCTAAATTACCAGCGCATGATTTTCTTTCGTTCAGGGTCTTAATCTTAGAATGCGAGTTTACTTACTTCAACCACCCCATCTGCAAATGGTAATTAAAGTTTAATTAGGACGGTCACTCACGTGACCAGAACACATGATCCGGAGTTTCTGCTGCGCCGGTGGACGGAGACGGACTAACCTACTCCTCGGGATTGCCAAGCCGCATCTTGACGAGAGTATGTCTTTTTCTTTCCATATGCACATCCTGTCCTCTGTAGTTCGCATGAATTCTATACGAAACAGTACAGTTCCCGCGGTAGTTCGAAAAAAAAATCAGACATTCAATAACTCGTAGAGTCATAAGAGCAAGTTTAATAGTACAGATAGTTACTACCTCTAATATATTTCCATGTCATCAAAAGATAATGATGCAGTCAACTCATACAATAAGCTGGCTATAAGTTGTCTCCACAAGAGCTCTCAATCATTTAATACATACATGTGTATTGATAATTTAATACATGCATGGGTATAGCAATTAGTTCTATGGGTACATGCATGGATAATGCCTCTTTTCCTGTGCTATAGCCTGACTCTTGCATGGGAGTCGGCTTGGCTCTCTCTCTCCTTTTCTCTCCCCTCCACATAGGATTATGCTGACATGGATTCCCTTATAGCTAGCACAGTCAGCCTTATTAAACTTGCTCTAATAGATCTGTAATACCAGCTCGGCGGTAGGGCAATCTGTAATACAATGTGATGGCAATTCAATGAGGATAAATATTTGATATTAGTCTTATCTTGTTTTCATTACTTAAGTTTGATTTTTACGAATTTGAATTTCAGAGTTGCATATCTAGAATCCTGGTTAGACAGTCTAATCACTGGGACGGTACGGTCAGACTGATCTAGGGAGACGGTTTGACTGGCCGCTTTGCAGGCGGTCTAATCGGCATGTGAGACACGCTCAGACCGGCCCTGCTTTTGGGTTGAAGTCCATTCTATGTTTTTTGAGTATTAGTCATGACGAGAGTCCGTGCAAGCATTGGTTATGGGGGAGTCTATGCATGTGTGAGTCATGGTGTGTGTCTATACATATAGTTTACTAATGAAGAGTCAAGTGCATGTCATTTGTACTCGGATCGATTGCTTTATTCTTTGGTGTGCAGGTGCTTTCATAATTGTTGCGGCCAGCGACAAGACCAAGGCTACAGAAGTCCTGAGGCCATGGTGTATCGCGTAAGTTTGGGTGGAGCAACATCTCAAGTCGAGAAGCACGGGAGAAAGATAAGGGTCGTGAAGAGGCAATGCTTGCATATGTGTGCCAAATGAACTTGTGTTTCAAGTGGTGACGTTTCTTAGAGTAGGGGTACGATTTTGATGGCAAGGCATTGGGCATCACGAACGTGAAGTGATGTTGGTGTGCCATAGGACTTGGCATTTCAAGTGGTGAAAACTTTGGCGCAGGCGTACGATCTTGGCGATAAATCATGGGCATCACATCATCGTGCACCGGTGGGTGGCAATTTGGGAATTATCCGAAACCAGATGGAGTGGTGGTTTGCAAAACTATGGCGCTGGTTTAAGTGGTTTATGTCACGTTTTTGTTATTGGAGTGTCTTATGGGGCTTGTGGAGCCATTAAAAGTCACATTTAATGTACTCTTATTCAACATATATTCCACCCTCTTATTCAACATATCTTCCTCGGCAACTCTTGTGAAAGCAGACACGCCATTAATGTACTTTTCACTCACACGGTTCCCAGTGTATATCCAGGTTTGGTCCTACGATACACATATAATTAACAGTTTAGCAAGAATAATTAATTAAATTAAATTAAGTAGAAATAAACTATGAATTGACTAAACCCTAAACCATGCTACTTATAAATAAACTTCTCTCTAAATCTAAATCTATGGTTAATAATCTATCTATGGTTAATAAACTTCTCTCTAGATGAAAATAAACTTCACTCTAGATCAAGCTAGCTCGATTTAAACCATCTTCAATTTTTCTTTCACCAAAAGCTATAGATCTAAATTATAATGCAATTAGGAACAAATTACTAACCATAGGTAGTCAAGAAATGAATGGATCTAAAATCACTCTTGCTAAATAGTTTTCTTTCACCAAATCGCCACCTCAAAGCCCCTGCTTCCAGCTCAAAGCAGCAGTTAGATTTAGAATTTAAGATAGAGGGTCGACGGGTCTGCGCGCAATTAATATATTGAAATTATCACAGACAGTTTTTAATATCATAGAAAATTTGTATTAAAAACCGTCAGTGATGCATCACAAATGGTTTGAGTTACAAACCGTCTATGATATTTGGCAATATCATAGATGGTTCTTGGTAAGAACCATCTGTGATACTTCACAGATGGTTCTCACCATAAAAATCTAAGATATTATCTCTTCACAGACGGTTTTTGGCGCCGACAGCAACATAAGTGGTCTCTAAATTAAAACCGTTTGTGCTTGTATTTAACACTAATGATTTTTGGGAACCGTCTGTGATGTACCGTCTAATATTAGGTTTTTTATAGTAGTGAATGGACCCTTCATCCAAGATTACATAACAAGGGGATTGCTTGCTCACAGTGACAAGGACTACATCATGGTACCTTTCAACCAGGGGTAAGTGCTTCACTAGTTACCATACAAGTTTCATTTGTACTTTATACACAACATGAACTTAGGATTAATTACTATGGCGACATACATGACTAGGAGTCACTGGATTCTGATTGTGATTGTATCAAAGTGGAGCAAGGTAATATACATTGTTTCTCTACTTAGAAGAAACCATGACTTCACCCATGTGTAATAAACACTTGACAGGTAAACTTATTTCCTCTTGATCCATACATAACTCCATTGTAGTCTTCCCTTCGTTTGCAATGGCCAAGGCCAACTTTTTAGAATCACGTAGGTTATTCATCGCTTACGTTGCCTATGGAGGGAGACACGAGAAATCTAGCGCCACACTTCGACACAGAACGCGATTTCTAGTACCACTACAATACAACAATCCTATATCACACTTCGTAATAATGCCTCTAGAACTGATAATACTTATGTACGTAATTCTATTTTTTCAGTGCCACTAGTAGCTACAGGGAAACATATGTGGATTCTACGTTTACCGCCATATGGAGGACATCATGACCACTAAGACGAATGATCCAGAGGTTTGTCAACTTGCCAATAATTATTTTGTGATTATCAATATATATATATATATATATATATATATATATATATATATATATATATATATATATATATATATATATATATATATATGAATTCGAGGAAAGCTCTCCCAATTCTTGATAGCAAAGGTCATAAACAAAATTGGAGAGTTCTACCCCGACGATAAAGATTAGATGTTGAAACATTTGATACAATTATAATCACTCAATTGTGCATAACCAATCAATTCATTGAAATGTACTTCATTTAGTTGTTTAATTCATTTGTGAGATCTGTGTAATGATTATCGTGTGCTATATATGTATGTGTTTGCTTATTTTCAGAGGGCATGGCTAATATTTCCTGATGCTACTTGAAAAACAGGAAATAATATAGATATTCAAATAGCTATTGCAGACGGCTTGTAGTAATAAATCATCTTTGCTATATGAATATCACAAATGGTTTTTGGTATTAGCCATTTGTGATATGTAAAATATAACAGACAGCTATGTTTGACAACCGTCTGTAATATATGACATATCACAGATGGTTTTTGGCATTAACCGTTTGTGATAGTTAACATATCACATAGGGCTATATTTAAGAACCATCTGTGATATCTGATATATTTTAGATGGTTTGTAATTTGTTGTAACAACATAGCAATGCATAATAATTTTGTAAATATGGGTGCAACATGATCAAGGTAGCACAACTTGCCTTGTTAAGCAACATTGCTGCTCTTTAGTATTTGTCTTCCGTTTCCTATGGCTTCTTTGGTCTCTAACCGGGTCAAACGATACCAGACTATTGATGTTTAAGGAGAGAGAAAACATAAATAAACAGAAAACAACACCAATCAAACTCCAAAAATTGCATAAAATTACTGTAAAGTAGGGCTTGATTTTAGATGAATTGAGGAAGAAGAACATGGTCAATCAGAAGTTTGTCTAGAAGGAAATTAAAAAAATAAACATAGGAGAGATACAGTGAGCCACTCACAATTGCGACCCATAATATTTTAGAATATTTCTTTTACTGGATTTTTGAAAATTCGGGGGAGGCTGACATTGGACCATTGGTCTATAGACCAAGTCCACAGAAGAGACCCTAGTGTACAGTGGGCTGAGTCTAGGGAACAGTGGTGTTGACATGTGGGTCCACACGTTAGTGGGTCTACTCATGGTAGACCAAGTCTACCGATCGAGATCTAGGGTTTTGGTTCAAGGGGCGGCTACGGTGTGGCACTGCCCATGTGGAGCACACATAGCACTGACGTAGCAGCCATAGGTGGCGGCACCAATGACAGGGGCAGATGACATGGCGAGATCGACGATAGTGATGGCTCGGTGGCAATGACGGTCAACAGCGATGACTAGCCGCTCAGGAAGGGCACTAGTAGGACAGCAAGACTAAGGAGAGGCGATCCAGCAGCTCAGATCGAGCAGGGGTGGCTGGCAAGGTCATTGACAATGACAAAGGTAGCAGTGCTAGCTCAATCGACGGTGAGGATGGTGAAGACGGTTCAGTTGGGATCTAGGACATGTGCAACAGATTACTGGGGTCTCGGTGATGCTAACAGGCCAGAAACAGGAACTAATGGTCACTATTAGTGATGATGCGGTGGCGGTGACGGTGGTGCGGCTCGACGGAGCTAGCTCGGTTGGGTGGCATGGTTACGAGGTTCTCTAATAAAAGTGATGCGTGCACAGAAAAGAACGTGGGACGGCAAAGCTAGGGTACTAGATGGCGAAGGTGGAGACTCACCGGCGGAGGAGAATTTGAATGGCAAAGAGGGGCATCCGCTGAGGAAGAAGATAGCGATGATCTCAACATCCACAACTCCTTTTCTTGAATTTATTGGATGGCTTGGGTGACGGAGGTCTAGGACACGTTTTGGTGCACTTGGGTCCGATAGAGACATGGCAGGATAGCAGGGCATCGAGTTATCTGTGTTGGCTCTAATGGCAGTGATGACAAAAAATGAAGATGGTGGCACAAGCTAGGGTTTTCAGGGTGGCAACTCGAGGTGGCGAGGGTAGAGGAGGGTAGTGCTACTTATAGCCGAGGTGACCATGGTGTGCATGCCAAGGCAAGGGTGGTGGAGTTGAATCAGGAGGCAGCCCAACATGGAGGAGTTTGGGACAGACAAGGAAGATACACATTGGTCCCTAATAGGTGGGACCCTCTATTAATGGGACAGGGAGGCCGAGTGGCAAGGCGAGCTGGTGCGGGGCTAGGCCGAGATGATCGCGAGCTGGGTTGAGGGGAGAAAGAGAAGCGGGCCAGTGCAGAAAAGTAATGGGCTTCAGCCTAGGTGTAGGATCGAAAACGGCAACAGAGGGGGGGTGAATGGTGTGTTCAAAAATCGTCCCCGAGTATCCACTCAATTCTCTTCTCTGAAAGCTATAGAAGCTATGAAGAAGTAGATACAAAGCTCACTGAAAAACCAACATAGATTGAACGTCTTGAGTGGAAGACCTCCCAAAGATTAAAACCACTGACAGAGAAAAATAGATTGAAATGAAAACCTTGAACCTTAACATCGGAAAGATTGAATTGCAAGAATTAGTTACTCATCGGAAAGAGCTCACAAAATCTGATCGGCAATGTATTTAAAATGAGCAGTAAACACAGCCGAAAATTAGTTACTCATGGCCGGATTGACCACAATGGGTACTGCGGTTTGATTGGAAATAAAGAATTCAGCAGCAAATGGTCTGACCGTGAGCGAAAATTCAGTAACAGCCGAAAGCACAAATTCAGTAGCAGCCAAACTGAGTTTAGGATTGAACTTCTAAAACATAGCCAAAATAAAACCTTTTAAAACGGAAAAGCAGGCTGTTGACCAAAAGCCGAACAAGAATCAAAAAGGTCATAGGCTGCAGTGAAATGATTGAAATCTGAAACTATAGACTGCAGCAGGAAGGTAAACCGATCAGCTAATTGAAGAAAACACAGACTGAAAAATACTGTCGGCCGAGAGCTGAAACTTGGACTCAAAACAGATCAACCGAAAACAAGGGATCACAAGACTTAACCGACAGCAAACTGAATGGAACATATTCTGCACTGCCGAAAAACAATCACAGAATGGTCAACTGAAACTGAGATTGCTGCTAAACCGAAAATAGACACTGCAGTAATCTCTGACCAAAAATACTAGCAACACAAAGATTACTAGCAGCACAAAAAATACTAGCAGCACAGTCCCAACCGAAAAAGACTTCTATCATCAGGCTTGACAGGAAACTGAAATTGAGGAGTCCCAACCAAAAGTACTAGCAGCACAAAAATTACTAGATCTGACCATAGACTGAAAAGGAGGGCCAACCGAGAAACCCAAAATAGCACACAGAGAGACAACTAAAAACAGAGAGCTCAGCAGCCTAAAACCAGAAACTGAAGAGAGATTGCAATGCACATAGCTCACCGGTCTGAATCGTTGTCTTCTCACGGCCTGACTAGAAACTTAATTACCGTCTGAAAAGGTCAGCCGAAATACGGAATCCAAGCAGCTAGAGAATCCCAAATAGCTAGGGGATTTTAATCTTAATCCCGGAATGGTCTTGCGACAGGAAGATTCAGAGCGGATGACGAATCAGAAATAGGAAATCAAAAACTCCCGGCCAAGGTCGCAAGGCGCTCTGTAGTCCAAACTGAATCCGAGCAACTCAGGACGAAAAGGCATATCACCACAGAACACTCGATAAACAAAAAAAACTGAGATAGAACAAATCAACACAACTCAACAAAACCAAACTCTGATAGATATAAGTGGAGAGATGAATGATTATATGAGATAAATCTCTCCAGCCATTACAAAGTGCTTGCATCCTGGAGTAACACAAAGACTACGAAACACACTCACAGGAATACTACATCTGGCCCATACGCAGTTGAACAGAATCAAGAACACACCAACACTAAACAACCAACTACTCCTCAACAACTCACGCAAAAGATGGGGAGAAAGCAAAAACTAATTCTGTCATCTCCACCTACTCCACAACAGAAAAAAATGAGAGACCCCAAAACAAAACCCTAACTCCTCTCAAAAACCACACCTCCACCAGGAGACATGCATTCTATTTATAGCCTTTCATAATGGGTTTACCAATTGCTTTGCCCATTAAGCCTTAATGCTTTACCCGCTAACTCTAACCAAATCCACTTCCTTTAGTGCAGCTTTGCGTATTTACCAAAACGCCCCTCCTGCACCTTCCGGGAAACTTCCACATTTCTTGTCGTCCAAGCCTCGCAACCATTTCGAGTCCTCGCCGTCTTCGGCACATCCCGACCGCTCTGACCTCAGCACCGCCTGTGCCTAGTCCGGTCATCCCGTGCCTCGCCATGACTCCGTCTCAAAGTCCTGCAGCCATCACAGACAAGAAAACATATTACATAGCATCGCTTGAGATAATGTAATCATACATTAGCATTAACAGAGAGTACTTAAGCACAAAGCACCTGAACCAAACTCAAACTTCCTAAAACCAGTGTCAATTACTCATCACACACATGGGGTCACAACCACATGGTCTCTCAATCTCCCCCTTGATGAGTATATTGACAAACATAGAAAAAGCATGAAATTGAGTTTGAGATTTAAGAAAGTCACACATGGTCCAAAAGAAAGAACAAGGAACCTTATGACCAAGTTGACAAAGGAGCAAAAGAGCAAGTTTTCCTCAAAAGCTCCAGAAAATCTCTGTTTTAAGTCTTTTTCTCCACTATTCTCCCCCTTTTGGCAATAAAATCATCAAGATGCAAAGGAGGAAAATAAAGCATGATTTTGGATGAAATGGCTGAATTTTATTCAATCTAAGCATTTAGAGCCATGAAGATTATCCAAAATGACTGTTGAAGTATTACACCAAGCCATAATTCATAAGAGTGCTATCAAGATCATGACAAGACATGTATAATCAAGCGAAACCAATTAAGTCACACTCTGAAACTTAGTCGAATTTCTTAGCATAGCACGTCATCCATGATTATAGTCTAGCTAGAGGTATCCAAAGATGATGCAGGCCATGTCAATATTCTAAGTGGAACCAAGAAGCTAGTATTGAGTCAATTTAGAGTGCTACAAGTTCAAAAATGAATCATTTGTTCAAGTACTTGGTCTTTTTGTGTAATTAAGCCAATTTAGCACAACTGACATGTTTTTCTTTTGAAACTCATGGTCGTTTCCAACCAAAATTTTAGTCATGTACTAGTTCTCAAGCCTTATGCGACCACTCCAAGAAATAAGCTTAAGAAGATGATTTTGGTCATCCAAAACTCCCCCTGAGTTCATGCCTAGTGCAATGGCTAGCAGTTTCATGAGAAAGAATTGGTGAGATCAGTTTTTCGCACAAAAGAGATCTTTTTGCATTTTTATGAACAGAAGACTTGTACTAGCTCATGCTTCATCAAAAACTAGCATAGCTCAATCTAAAGCTCAATAAAGATTCAAGACTCAACTCAGCCTATTTGACATGGCATGAATCATAAAAGGATAACTAAAGATAGACTAGTCTCAAGAGCTAACATGACATTTTTTAATTCAAGTTGCGCATTTTAATCAACCTATCATGGTAAAGACTAGACTACACATATAAAGTCATGATAAATCTAGCAAGTAAGCACATATCATGGCAAGATGTAATGCATTGTAAGCATGTCATATAAGGATAATAATCAAGGCTCCATGTAGTTATATTACAATGCAGAATGTTGAAATGCAAGAAAATTCAGCTCCCCCTCAACATGTGAAGCACTTTTAGTTCAAGTTGAGTTATGTCAATATTAAGATCCAGAAGCTCCCAAATGAACTCCCCCTGAACCAAAGCAATAAAACGAGAAGCTGGTAAGAAAAACAGAAAAGGTAGTCCTTAAAGCATAGACAAGATAAAGAGAATACTATGGCTCAGACTGACTTTCATCTACCCTATATGACTCTAGGACTATCAGCTTATCATCTAACACACTAAGGAGCAAACACGTACCCTGTCTACCCAAGGGTGGCCCAACCCTTGCTAGAACCTGTAAGAAGTGAGTGAGCTCAACTTAGTGAGAAGAGAAATAGCTAATGAGCAGCATCCTAGAATCATAAGATGAAAGAAAGATGTCTAAACAACTAGACGAGAGAAACACTCTAATCTATGCTAGAAGGACTAACCCAATGCACCCGCATGTAATGCAGCAGAAAGGGGTAAGAGCATAATAAATAGAGTAAAACTGTGAAGCACAAAGCTCCCCCTCACAGCAATCTATAAGGATAAACCACCCCAAGCTCTCTCCAGAAGGCTAAAAACCTAGAGCTATCCAAAGGCTTGGTAAAGATATCAGCCAACTGGTGGTCACTCTCCACAAACTGGAGCACTATGTCACCCTTCTCCACATGGTCTCTAAGGAAGTGATATCAGATATCAATATGCTTGGTCCGAGAATGCTGCACTGGGTTCTTAGCAATGTTAATCGCAGAAGTGTTATCACAGAAGAGTGGAACACTATCTATGACTAACCCAAAGTCCCGCAGGGTCGAAACTATCCAAAGCACCTGGCTGCAGCAACTGGCGGCAGCAACGTACTCGGCCTCTGCGGTAGACTGTGCAACATTGGACTGCTTCCTAGAAGACCAGGAGACAAGAGATGTGCAAATGAATTGGCAAGTGCCAGAAGTGCTCTTCCTATCTATCCTACAGACTGCAAAGTCTGCGTCTGAGTAGGCTCTGAGGGAAAGACAGGATGAGGAAGAGTACCAGATACCACAGTCTATGGTAGCTCAAAGGTACCGAAGGATGCGCTTCACTGCCTGGCGATTAAATACGCGAGGAGAAGCCTGAAATTGAGCACATAGACACATAGAGAAGTGTATGTCGGTCTCGAGGCAGTGAGGTATAAGAGGGAGCCAATCATGCTGCGATACTCCTTCTAATCAACTGGCTCGCCGTCCTCATCTGGGTCGAGTGAAGCTGCTGAAGCCATAGGAGTGGACACTGGCTTACCATCACTCATATCAAAGCGTCTCAGGAGGTCTCGAGTGTACTTGCCCTGATGCAAGAAGGTACCCTCCTGAGTCGCTTGATCTGAAAGCAAGAAAGAAGCTCAACTCGCCCATCATGCTCATCTCAAACTCTGAGCTCATGACATCGGAGAACTGAGAGACAAGAGCATGAGAGGAGCCACCAAAGATGATATCATCCAATGCAATGAGTTCAATTTTTAGTTTTTCACAATTATTGCATAGTGAGCTAATAGGGTCCTTAGTCGCATGTTGAGCTATTTTCTTGTTGTGATCAACTATTTCTTAAAATTGCTTAGAAACAGACTCAAGCTCAAAGGTTAATTTGGGACAGTTGGTACAAGAAACAATAGGCTCAAGTAAGGAAGCATGCAACTCAGCAATTTTATGATCTGCCTTCTTTAAGTTCATTTTCAGATTATTGCAATTTTCGCATGTCTCAGGCAGATCAAGAAGCATAGTGTAAAGACCTCTAAAAGCATTGTCCTTATCCTCACATGAGGTGCAAGAAGTAGTCTCAACAGTAGTAGATGAAAGAGCACTTACCCTACTCATTTCTAGTTCAGCAAGCAGACAAACATTCTCCACCTTAACAATGTCAAATTCAGAAGTCAGACTATCGTAAGAGGTCCTTAGTTTCTCCATATCTCCAAGCAGAGAAGAACACATGTCACATTCGTCACGGGAGGGAGCAAATATAAGTGAAGTAAGCTCCCGTGACAGTCTATCTACTTCCTTCTCAAGATCCACAACCCTAGCTCTAGATCTAGCATAAAATTTTCCTAACTTAAGGAATGCATCATTGAGCTGTTCATAGGAGGGATCTACCTCATCGGTGTCAGTGTAGAGCTCGTCGTCGCTGATGTCACCCTCATGGGCCATGAAGCACATGCCGATGAAGTCGTCGCCGTCTTTGGGATCTTGATCATCCTTGCCGTCGTCGTCACTCCACCCCTCCACATCGCTGAAGTCGATGTCATCGAAGGCGGTGAGGATGCGATGGAACAGCTTCTTGGCTTTGCCAAGGTTGCGGAACTTCTTCTTGCCTTGGGCATGAGCTGGGGCTTCTTGTTGCGGTTCTTGTCGATGTAGTCGTTCTTGCTCACACCGCCGTGGTCGTTCTTGCCCTTATCCAGCTGGGGCAATTTGCCCGAATGTGGTTGGGGCCACCACACTCGAAGCATATTATCGGCCCTCCTCTCTTCCTGTCCCTCACTCTCTTGTATGCATGGGAAAACTTTCTGGCTAGGAGGGCTAGCTGTTCCTCCGGTAGCTGCTCTAATTGATCATTGGTTACTTCACAGAGAGCAGCTAAGGAAAAACCAGCATTATCAGAGAAAATACCAGAAGCAGGACTGGGATCGGTGACCAATGCCATCGACTGTGACTTCGACCTATGAGAGACTATGTCAATCTCATGAGTCTTGAGGCGCGAATATAGTGCATCAAGAGTCAAGGTCGAGAGGTCTGTCGTGTCCTTGATGGTGGTCACCTTCATCTCCCAAACACGCAGATCAAGAGCAGAAAGCATTTGTCGAGCGTTGTCCGAGTTGGGGTATATGAGACTGACCGCTCGGAGGTTGCTCAGAATCTTGTGAAACCTCGCAAAACACTCATCCAAGGACTCACCAGCGAGCATTTCAAGTCTTGATCTGGGTGGTACCCTCATGGTATGCATTGGTTGACCCCCAATTGGAGATGCCAGGTGGGGTCGGGGTGATGTCGGGCGCCGTCCGCCGCCCCGTCCGGGCCTTCCATGACAGGATCTGGGATTACGTCGGGGAGGCCACAGCGAAGATGGCGCTGTGATGGACCCTGCACAGCGAAGGGAACTTCGGCAAGTGGCTGGACGAAGTCCCACGGCGTAACGCAGATGGTGTTGCCGTCCCGGAACAAGGCGCGGACCCGCAGGTGTGAGGTTGGAGTCTTAGGGCGTGGGCGTGCGTTGTAATGTGTCTGCTATTTTTGTAAAACGGCGTCATACGGTCGCCCTCCCTTTTTTATGAATGAAATGAAATTGAACAAAGTGTTCTGATGTCGCGTACTATTTTTGCTCCGGGCAGATACTTGATGGGGGCCAATTACTAGTTTCGGACCTCATGGTTCGACGGCGTCTTCGGCATTGGGTGTGGGCGAAAGACACCCAGAACTTCTGGGAGGCCCGGACTTCGGCAGGCGGGACTTTGGCGCGAGAGCATATCAAGGTGGAGCCAGACGAATAATGACCCTGAGTACTCTTAAGGGCCCTCGTAGGCATTATGTCTCTGCAAATGTAGTTGCTGAATCTCTGTAATCATTTTTTTATGAATGCAATAAAGACTTTGGTAGGGGTACGTGTCTCTGTCGCTTTTCACGATCGTGTCTGTCTCCGACCAACTCGTAAGACTTAGCACTCCATCCCCATTCTCCTGAGGTAGACGCTCGAGCGCTCCGTCCCCTACCCTTTGAGGTGGTGGCCGCGGAGCTGGCGCCTAGCCGAAGTAGACGCTCAAGCGCTCCATCCCCTACCCTTCGAAGTGGTGGCAGCGGAGCTGGCGCCTAGCCGAGGTAGACGCTCGAGCGCTCCGTCCCCTACCTTTAGAAGTGGTGGCAGCGGAGCTGATGCCTAGCCGAGGTAGATGCTCGAGCGCTCCGTCCCCTACCCTTCAAAGTGGTGGCAGCGGAGTTGGCGCCTAGCCGTGGTAGACGCTCGAGGGCTTCGTCCCCTACCCTTCGAAGTGGTGGCAGCGGAGCTGGCCCCTCACCGAAGTAGACGCTCGAGCACTCCGTCCCCTACCCTTCGAAGTGGTGGCAGCGGAGCTGGCGCCTAGCTGAAGTAGACGCTTGAGCTCTCCGTCCCCTACCCTTCAAAGTGGTGGTAGCAAAGCTGGAGCCTAGCCGAAGTAGAAGCTCGAGGGCTCCGTCCCCTACTCCTCGAAGTGGTGGCAGGGCTTGCGCATCTTGTTTATACTTCGAAGAGTGCACGCGGAGACCGCGTGTCTTATTTATACTCCGAAGAGTGCACGCGGAGGCCGCGCGTCTTGTTTATACCTCGGAGAGTGCACACGGAGGCCGCACGTCTTATTTATACTCCAAAGAGTGCACGCGGAGGCCGCGCATCTTATTTATACTCTGTAGAATGCACGCGAAGATTGCGCGTCTTGTTTATACTCACGAAGAGTGCACGTGGAGACCGCATGTCTTATTTATACTCCGTAGAGTGCACGCGAAGGCCGCACGTATTATTTATACTCCGTAGAGTGCACGCGGAGGCCGCACGTCTTATTTATACTCCGTAGATTGCACGCAGGGACCACACGTCTTATTTATACTTCGTAGAGTACACGCGAAGATCGCACGTCTTATTTATACTCCGTGGAGTGCGCGCGGAGGCCGCGCGTCTTATTTATACTCCGAAGAGTGCACGCGGAGGGCGTGCATCTTATTTATACTCCGTAGAGTGCACGAGGAGGCCGCGCGCCTTATTTATACTCCGTAGAGTGCACACGGAGGCGGGCCTCCACGTGTCTTTATACAAAATGAGACAAGTTTTGCAAACGGTAGACTTTATTAATGTCCCGTTTGTGCGGACGCGTGATTACAAAAAGCAGGGTACTAACCGCTGACTGCTCGAGGACAAGGACGGCGCTGACCGCTGTTGCTGTGGTGGCGAGGTAGAGCAAGAGGGGAGCCTCTGGTGCTGGGACGACCAACGTGGAAAGGCTTGCGAGGTGCTTCTTGAGGTCGTTGAAAGCCTTCGCGTGGTCGTCATCCCAGTGGAACCTGTCACAGCCACAAAGGATGTTGAAGAATGGCAGGCCCCGTTCCGCTGCCCTGGATAAGAAGCGGCTCAGCGCGGCCATGTGGCCAATAAGCCTCTGGACCTCCCTCGTCGACTTGGGCGGCTCCATGGCGGGGATCGAGTTGACTTTGTCGGGGTTTGCCTGGATGCCGCGTCCAGATACGAGGAGGCCCAGGAGCTTCCTCGCTTGCACGCCGAAGACGCGCTTGTTTGGGTTGAGCTTGATGCCTGCTCTCCTAAGGTTGTCGAAGGTCTCTTGAAGATCTTGAGCGTGGGAGGCGAGCTACCTAGTTTTGACGACCACATCGTTGACATAAGCTTTCACATTCCTCCCAAGCTGGGAGGCCAGCACCAGCGTGACGAGGCGGGTGAAGGTTGCCCTCGCATTCTTCAGGCCGAAGGGCATCCTGACAAAACAGTATGTCCCTACCGGCGTGATGAAGCTTGTCTTGTCCTCGTTGTCCTCGGCCATGTAGATCTGGTGGTAGCCGGAGTATGCGTCTAGGAATCTCATGAGCTCGCAGCCCGCTGTGGCGTCCACCAGCTGATCTATGCGCGGCAAGGGGTAGTTGTCCTTCAGACATGCCTTGTTGAGGGCGGTGAAGTCGATGCACATACGCCAGGTGTCGCTAGCCTTTTTCACCAGCACCGGGTTGGTAAGCCAGTCCGGATGTTGGACTTCGTGGATAACTCCAGCATGGAGAAGCTTCGCTACCTCTTCCTTGGCTGCTCGCCGGCGCTCGATCGACATGCGCCAAAGCCTCTGCTTAATCGGCTTGGCGTCGGGACGGACCGCTAAAGTGTGTTAATGAGGGTGTGGTCCACGCCCTTGATGTCGTTCGGGGACCACGTGAAGACATCCGCATTGTCCCGAAGTACCCGAAGTAGATCCTGCTCGACTTCGGGGGGGAGGCCTTCGCCAATGGACACGCATTGTCCTTTAGCGTGCAGGGGCACCCTCTTGACTTGGTCCTCTGGCTGGGGCTTAAGCGTCCATCCTGGAGTGGAGGATGTGTCCGCCTTAGGATTGTCGATGAACCTTGCGGTGCGGGCCTTGAGCACCAAGCTCTATGCGCCGGGTGAGGTCCTGGTCACCAAAGGCGGTGATGATACTTTGCGGGCCCGAGAGCTTCATGCATAAGAAGCCATGGTGCGGGACTGCTCCGAAGGAGTTAAGGGTTGGGCGCCCCAATATGGCATTGTGTGGGTACGGGATGTCGACGACGTCGAAGGTACTTCGACGTCTTCGCTCCTCGCGTTGTCGCCCTGGCCAAAGGAGACTTGTACGCATATCTAGCCCAACGCCTTCAGCGGCTGACCCCCGAAGCCCTGCAGTGGGATTCCCGAGGGACCCAAGCGACTCTGGGGGATCCCCATCTGGTCAAAGGGCGCCGCGAATAGGATGTCCGCGGAGCTGCCTCCATCGACCGGGACACGTTTGACATTGCATCCTGCTATGGCGGCCTGGATGACCAGGGGATCTTGGTGAGGGAACTCCACGACCATAGCGTCAGCGGGCGTGAAGGTGATTTTGTGCCGCGCCCACTCCGGTGGTGCTTGCGCTGGGTACACCGCCACATGGTGTAGCCTTCGCGTGTAGGTCTTCCGTTGCCGCACCGAGGAGAACTCCAGTAAGAGCCCCTGGAGATGACGTTTATGATCCGACGCTGGGCTCCCTCCAGGCCTGTATCCGTAGGGGGCCATCCTGGGTTGCTGCACATGGGCCTGTATCCGCAAGGGCCCTCCTGGGGTTGCTGCACATGGGCCACCACCGGAGGCCCCGCTTCCATAGCTCTATCCCTATAGACGCTCTGACGGAGCGTCGCAATGGCGGTGCATGCCCGCGTGTAGTGGTCACCTCGGCCATGCACCTCAGCGACTTCGTTCGCGATCGGCGGGGGCATTGTCCTCAGAGCCCCCCTCAATGTCGAAGACATAGCGGGCCCTCTAGGATCTTCATTGGTTGTGCTTGGGCTTGTCCCTTGACGAGTCCTTATGCTTGGCGTCCTTGCGCTCGGGGGTGTCCTTCGGAGACTCTTGCTTGCGCTTGCCCTTCGAGGAGTCCTCCTTCGATGAGTCTTCGTTTTTTCGCGAGTCCTCCGCTTGATTAGTGTCGGAGTCGTCGCCTTTGCGCCGCCGCGCGTCCTCCTCCACCCTCGCATACTCTTCCATCTTGTTGAAGAGCTTCGCGACCGTCTTGATTGTCTTACGCGTATTGTACTCAGCCAACGGCCCTGGGCAGAGGCCTTTTATCGCTGCGTTAATGATGGTTGTCTCGTTGACATCCTTGACCTGGCAGCGGACCTTAGCGAAGCGCTTGAAGTACTCTCGGACCTTCTTCGAGGGTTTTTGCTTGACGACGAAGAGCTGATCCGCATCGACGCGCTCGACGTAGTTCCACTGGAAGTTGTTATAGAGGCGGTCGCGGATCTGCTCCCACGTGTAGATGAAGTTTGGCTCTATAGTGAAAAACCAAGAGAGCGCCACTCCCTGCAGCGCGAGGGGGAGTCCCTTCGCTTTGGTGGAGTCGTCCCCACCTGCGGCCTTGATGGTGGTCTCGTACACGCGCACGAACTCCCGGGGGCCCGTGTTGCCTTTGTACGGCTTGATGGAGTTGGGGAACTTGAAGTCCTCCGGCCACGCCGACTATTGCAGGCCCGCGGAGAGGGGGATTCTAGATCCACACGCCGAAGCGGGACGCGACTGGATGTAGGTGCGTCACGGCTGTCCGCCCGCTCTGGCGTAGGCTCCGCCACCACCACCGGCTGGGTCTGTTGGCTGCGAGCCTCTTGCATCTCCCGCACAGCTCCGCGGAGGTCCACCAGCTCCCGTTGCAGCGTGCTGAAGGCCGTCAGGAGAGCGTTCTCCACCGTTAACGTGGTTGTGGCGGTCGGAGCATCGGGTTGCACCGTCGGGTTGGCAGCAACCACGGCTTGCACTCCAGAGCTACTCGACGCGCCGGTGCGGTGGACTTCGGAGTCGGTGACGGGACCGGTGTTGCCACCGAGGCCACCTGCCGCTCCCGCGCCGGGTGCAGGGGCAGTGGCCGTGGCAGCACGGGCATCAGCATCACCACTCCCGACTACCGCTGCGCCAGCGGTGGGGTCGACTGTCATGCCACGAGCGTCGAGGTCGGCAGCCGTAGCGCCGGCGCTGCCACCCGCACCCGCAGCTGACGCCGAAGCCCTCGCGTTGCCGAGCGCCTCCTTCGTACTCCTCTTCTTCTTCGCCACCGATGATGAATCTTTCTTTGGTGCCATCCTTCTTTAGATCTTGGAGCTTGCTCTTGTCTTCCCCACGGACGGCGCCAACTATTGTGGTTACGGACCAAACAGTATAGAGTGGTAGTGGAGATGTTAGGTGAACAATGCTTGGACCCTTCCCCATGCCCCGGATAGCTTTATATATTCACATGGGGAGTATTTTACAATTATGTCCTTACACCCAAGTATCCCTCTCAAAAGCATTTACGTCATTATAGATGCCCCATTTTGGGCTTTACAACTTTCTAACGGGCCGGCTGGGTTTAGATAGGGGCCACCCCTACAACAGTACCCATCAAACCTATGAGCTTTACTAGTGGACAACTGAAGCCTCAAGAATACATTTAATTATTATATATCGTGCAATTTATTATTATTAGCCATTTATTTCTTGCTTATTTAATATTATGACTAGACAGTTGCAATACAAAACCTATCACTGCTAATGGATACAATACTCTTACTCACTCGAAATAACTACAGGCACTACTACAGAAAAGGTCATCACAGACGGTTCAAAAACGTCATCACAGACGGTTTTGTGAACCGTCTGAATTTATGGGTCAGTGATAATACGAGGTCATCACAGACAGTTTTCGAACCGTCTGTGGTGCAAATATCACAGACGGTTTTTAACTAAAAACCATCTGTGATAGTTATAATCACAGACGATTTTTAGTTAAGAACCGTCTGTGATATTTACATATCACAGACGGTTCTTAACTAAAACCCGTCTATGATATTTATAAATCACAGATGGTTTTTTAACGAAAACCCGTCTGTGATATTCCCTTCTACTCCTAAACCTATTTCTGTTTATTGGCTAGCCTCAGGAAATGCTAGCCATGCCCTCTGAAATAAGCAGATCAACATGTACATGTATACATCCAATTCACATATCAATTCATTTCACAAACATAAAACATCCATTTTTATTAAGATTAGAGTCTACCATTACAATATCCCAAAACAACGAGCAAGTTACACAACAAGAACAGAGAAAAAGCAAAGATCCTCTGTGCCTTCTCGCCCCTGATGCAACGCATGAGCTGGATGTCTTTGATACCCACCATCGCCGGCGTTGATTGAGCGTCTGCACGGTTGGCATGAGCTAGTTGCTTCTACGGTGTCTTGCCTCCCGTAGACTTGTACGTCGTCTGCAAGGAGGAGGACAGCAAGGAGGAGGAGAACAACAAGGAGGAGGACATCAAGGAGAAGGAGAACAACAAGGAGGAGGAGAACAGCAAGGAAGAGGAGACCAGTAAGGAGGCTGGGTTTTGGTTATATTTATAGGGGAGGGAGAGGGAGGGAGAGGCGGGAGTTCGAAATTTTTTGGCGCGGGGACAGAAAGGCGGAGCTACGATCCATGGGGTGAGGATTGGTGGATTTCTATTGGCTAGGATTGGGTTGAGGAGGATCGAAGGGCCCAGCGGTCAGATCATCACAAATGGTTCTATATATAGAACCATCTGTGATGAATGAATATCACAGACGGTTCTATATATAGAACCGTCTGTGAATTAGAGCACAAAATTTTATATACCGATGCAATATAAACAACTAGTCTGAAAAGATAAAATAGCAAAGTTTCTGTTGTAGGGGTGGCCCCCACCTAAGCCCAGCAGGCATGTTAGGAGGTTATAAGAACCAGAGTAACATGTGTAATGACTCAAATGCCCCTAAGGGGGATACACGGATGTAAGGGCATAATTGTAAAAGTATACTCCATATGAATATATATATCAGGATGAGGGGGAGGGTGAAAGAACACACTTCCACCTCTCCACTACCACCTCTCTCTCTCTCTCTCTCTCTCTCTGTTTGGTCTGTAACCACAACAGTTGGCGCCGTCCGTGGGGACGACAAGGACAAGCCTGAAGACCGAAGAAGAAGGATGGCACCGAAAAAAGCTTCATCAGCGGCGGCGAAGGGAAGGAAGACGGCTGGGTCGGAGCGGCGCGTGAATACCAGGGCTTCGGCATCGGCCGCCGAAGGAGCTGGCGGCGGCGTAGGCGTAGGGGTCGCGGGCGTCGACGCTCGCGCTACAACGACCGACCCCGCCAGTGCCGCTACAACGACATCCAACCCCGTCGCTGGCACTACAACGACCGACCCCGCCAGCGCCGCTACAACGACATCCAACCCCGTCGCTGGCGCTACAACGACCGACCCCGCCAGCGCCGCTACAACGACATCCAACCCCGTCGCTGGCACTACAACGACAGCCCCCGCCACCCTCACCGGCAGCGCGGATCAGACGGCCGGGGGTAGCCGCAATGAAGCATCCGGCGGACCCGGAGATCGTGAGGCGATGGTCCCTGCACCGATCCGTCCGCTGGGTGTTCCGGCGGCCCCGACAGCACCTGCGGTGGAGAGCGCCCTACTAGCAACCCTCAACGCGTTCCAGCGGGAACTAGGGGACCTTCGCGGAGCCGTCCGAGATATACAAGAGGCTCGGAGCCAGCAGGCCGCGCTAGTAATCGCGCCCGAGCCCACGCCGGAGAGGGCGGACAGCCGTGACGCCCCCACGTCTAGCCGCGTGCCGCTGCGACGCGTAGATCCGGAGTCCCCGCTTTCGGCGGGGCTGCAACAGGCGGCGTGGCCCGAAGACTTCAAGTTTCCTAGCGTCATCGACCCGTACAAAGGCGACACGGACCCCCGCGAGTTCGTGCGCGTGTACGAAACCGCGATCGAGGCCGCGGGCGGAGACGACACCACGAAGGCGAAGGGACTCCCCCTCGCGCTGCAAGGAGTGGCGCTCTCTTGGTTCTTTACCATAGAGCCGGGCTCCATCTACGCGTGGGAGCAGCTCCGCGACCGCCTTCACAACAACTTCCAAGGAAACTATGTCGAGCGAGTCGACGCGGACCAACTCTTCGCTGTGAAGCAAAAACCCTCGGAGAAGCTCCGGGACTACTTCAAGCGCTTCGCCAAGATCCGATGCCAAGTGAAAGACGTTAATGAAACCACCGTCGTTAATGCCGCCATACAGGGCCTTCGTCTGGGCCCGATGGCCGAGTACAATGCGCGAAAGCCAATCAAGACGGTGGCGAAGCTCTTCGACAAAATGGAGGAGTACGCCAGGGCGGAAGAAGACGCTCGCCGAAGGCGAGGAGATGACTCCGACGCCAACCAGGTCGGTGGCTCGACAAAAACCGAAGATCCATCACAGGACGGCCCCTCGAGGGGCAAACACAAGCCGGAGTCCTCTAAAGACGCGCCCGAACGCGGGGAAGCCCCGCACAAGGAGCCGTCCAATGGGCCTATGCGCGGCCAGCAGAAGTCGCGCCGAGGCCGGTTCGTCCTCGACATCGAAGGCGCTTCCGAAGAAAGCACTTTCGCTGGTCGTGGCGGTCGGGGGCGTCAAGGTCGCGGACGCGGCCATGGCCGCGGACGCGATGATAAAAGCCGTGGAGATTATGACGACCAGCACCAGGGACTGTGGTGCGAAGTCCACGGCCGAGGCACCCACGACACACGCTCGTGTGTCTCCATCGCGGCGCTCCGCCAAAGCATCGCTAGGGACAGGAACCCGGAGACGTGTCCGCCTGCGGTGGCCCACGTCCAGTTCCCGTAGGAGGCCCCCACGCAGGTACAGGCGCAAGGGATGCAGCCTCAGGAAGGCCCCCTACGGATCCAAGCTCACGTGCAGCAGCCTCGGGAGGGCCTCCTGTCGCTGCAGGCCCCGGAGGCAACCCACCGTAGGGTCATTAACATCATATCCGGAGGCTCTGCGCTGGAATTCGCCTCAGCACGGCAGCAGAAGGCCTATGCACGAAGGCTACATCACGTGGCGGCATACCCAGCGCAAGCACCGCCAGACTGGGCGCAGCACGAAGTTACATTCACACCCGACGACGCCCAAGGCGTGGACTTTCCTCATCAGGATCCCCTGGTCATCCGGGTCACCATCGCGGGATGCGACGTGGGGCGTGCCTTGGTGGACGGCGGTAGCTCCGCGACTGTATTATTTGCGGCGGCCTTCGACCAGATGGGGATCCCTCGAAGCCGCTAGGGCCCTCGGGAATCCCACTGCAGGGCTTCGGGGGACAGCCCCTGCGGGCGCTGGGCCAAATATGTCTTCAAGTCTCGTTCGGCCAAGATGACAATGTGCGGGCCGAAGATGCCACCTTCGACGTGGTCGACCTCCCGTACCCCTACAACGCCATACTAGGGCGCCCAATCCTCAACTCCTTCGGCGCGGTACCACATCACGGCTATCTGTGCATGAAGATCTCGGGTCCCCGGGCCATCATCACCGTCCGAGGCGATCAGGATATGGCCCGGCGCATCGAGCCAGGTACCAGGTATCCGCGTCGCGAAGCCCAACGGCGCTCTTAGAGCTGGCGTCGCAGCGCGGGGGTCCGCGGGGCCATTCGGAGGCGCCTTGCCGGGCCCTGCAGATGTTTAGCGACTAGAGGCTTCGGCCGCACCAAGGACAAACGGTTAGTATATCCACCCCTTGTAATTGCTTACCCGCGCAAACGGGGATGTAATGAAGATCGCCGTTTGTCGCCAATCTTTCTTCGTCACGCGCAAGTACGCGGCGTAGGCGCGCGTAGGCCTGGCTAGCGCGCGCGTTCCCGCAGTATAAACCAAAGACGCACGTTCGCGTGTGCACTCGCCGTAGCCAGGGGTACGGGACTGAGTATAAATCGAAGTCGCACGTTCGCGTGTGCACTCGCCATAGCCAAAGGTGACGGGCCTGAGTATAAACCAAAGACGCACGTTCGCGTGTGCACTCGCCGTAGCCAGGGGTACGGGACTGAGTATAAATCGAAGTCGCACGTTCGCGTGTGCACTCGCCGTAGCCAAAGGTGACGGGCCTGAGTATAAACCAAAGACGCACGTTCGCGTGTGCACTCGCCGTAGCCAGGGGTACGGGACTGAGTATAAATCGAAGTCGCACGTTCGCGTGTGCACTCGCCGTAGCCAAAGGTGACAGGCCTGAGTATAAACCAAATACGCATGTTCGCGTGTGCACTCGCCGTAGCCAGGGGTACGGGACTGAGTATAAATCCAAGTCGCACGTTCGCGTGTGCACTCGCCGTAGCCAAAGGTGACGGGCCTGAGTATAAACCAAAGACGCACGTTCGCGTGTGCACTCGCCGTAGCCAGGGGTACGGGACTGAGTATAAATTGAAGTCGCACGTTCGCGTGTGCACTCGCCGTAGCCAAAGGTGACGGGCCTGAGTATAAACCAAAGACGCACGTTCGCGTGTGCACTCGCCGTAGCCAGGGGTACGGGACTGAGTATAAATCGAAGTCGCACGTTCACGTGTGCACTCGCCGTAGCCAAGGGTGACGGGCCTGAGTATAAACAAAAGACGTGTGAGGGGACGCCCTCGCACGCACTCTGCGGAGTATAAATAAGACGCGGATGTTCTCCCTGCGCGCTCTACGGAGTCTAAACAAGATGCGAACTCCGCGCATGCCTGGGACCTCGTCCCTGTGCATACTCTGCGGAGTATAAATAAGACGTGGACGTTGACCCCACGCACTCTGCGGAGTATAAATAAGACGCGGATGTTCTCCCTGCGCGCTCTACGGAGTCTAAACAAGACGCGAACTCCGCGCATGCCAGGGACCTCGTCCCTGTGCATACTCTGTGGAGTATAAATAAGATGTGGACGTTGACCCCACGCACTCTACAGAGTATAAATAAGACGCGGATGTTCTCCCTGCGCGCTCTACGGAGTCTAAACAAGACGCGAACTCCGCGCATGCCAGGGACCTCGTCCTTGTGCATACTCTGCGGAGTATAAATAAGACGTGGACGTTGACCCCACGCACTCTGCGGAGTATAAAAAGGCAAAGTACCGAGGTCCGCCTCCGCACCCGCCAGTCTACGGACTATAAAAAGGCGAAGCGTCGAGGTCCGCCTCCGCACCCGCCAGTCTACGGACTATAAAAAGGCGAAGCGTCGAGGTTCGCCTCCGCACCCGCCAGTCTACGGACTATAAAAAGGCTAAGTGCCGAGGTCCGCCTCCGCACCCGCCAGTCTACGGACTATAAAAAGGCAAAGTGCCGAGGTCCGCCTCCGCACCCGCTAGTCTACGGACTATAAAAAAGGCTAAGTGCCGAGGTCCGCCTCCGCACCCGCCAGTCTACGGACTATAAAAAGGCGAAGCGTCGAGGTCCGCCTCCGCACCCGCTAGTCTACGGACTATAAAAAGGCGAAGTGCCGAGGTCCGCCTCCGTACACGCCAGCCTATGGACTATAAAGAGGTGAAGCGCCAAGGACCGCCCCCGCAAGCGCCGTTCTAGGGAACCCTCGCGCAGCTACTTCGCCAACGGTGCGCTTTGAGCGCGGAGATCCCGTCCCCGCGCAGCGTGTGGCATACCGGTGAACCCGAAGTGGCATCAACACACGGCACATATCCTAAAATGCCAGAAAATCTACATACCGGAAAAATCACACAAGTACAAAGGTCCGGCAACATCCTTGCCGTTCTAAGCCGCTATCCCGCGGGCTCGTCCTTAACACGCACTAAAGCTGGGGCCTCGCCCGAAGAAGGTCGGCCTGCCCAAAACTTCAACGACTCCTCGGCCCTTTGCCAGCGTCGAAGGCGCCGCCGGGTCGCAAGGCCAGACGCGAGCAGTCGCCCCCAGCATGGAAGCTGCCCGGGATGAAGGCAAGTAGTCAGTTCATGAAGCAAGCATGCACTTTATTCATTCAATTAAGGGGCAGACGTTACAACGCACGCCCACACCTTGTCACGTTGGTGCCGCACCTGTGAGCCTTCGGCATCTTCGGAGGCCTCAGCGCCACCCTCATCGCGCCGCGGGACTTCGTCCAGAAATCGGCCGAGGCTCCCCTCCCCATGAAGGGACTTCCGAAGCTCGACCTGCGCGGCGGCTATCCCAGCGTAGTCCCAGATCCGCTCGTAGAAGAATTTGACGAGGCGGCGAACGGCACGGACTTCACCGGACATCACTCCGGACCCGCCGGGCATCTCCAGCTGAGGGTTCTCCAGCTCGGCGATGTGCGTGCAACCACGGTGCCCAAGGAGGGCGCACACCAGGCATGATGCCACATAGGCACAGTGGTCGCCAAAGTTCGTCGCAGCCCCGCGCGCAACGTCGGCGGCATCATGGATCCAGCGAAGGGCCCGCAGCAACTCCTCCGGGCCGAAGGCGTGGTCCGGCACTTCAGCCACAAGTCTTTGGAGGTGGACTTCCAGCATTTGCAGGGCGTCCCGCACAATGACCGAAGCCTCGCCAAGCGTCTGGTTGCGCTCTGCTAGAGTCGAGGCAAGCTCGCCCTTCTCCTTCTCCAGCAAGGCGACTTGCTACAGAAGGCCGTCCCGCTCCGCCGCGAACTTTATCCACGCCGCCTCGGTGGCCGACTCCCGCGCCGACGCGGCAGCCCCCTCGGCGTGCGCCTTCGCCTCGGCGCACTCTGCCTCAAGCTGGCGGATTCGGGCATCCTGGGCGACCGAACCCCAACGGCCTCATGCAACTGCTCCTCGGTGGCCTGCAGCCTATCTTCCAGGGCCCTTTGCGCCTGAACATAAGCTGTCTGCAGGGCTTGTCCCAGCACTAGGGTCTGTAGGGCAAAAAGCGATTCAGCAAGCGCAGCATGGCCGGGTGTTGCCATGTAGCTACGTACTTACCCGCACCCCCGACACCTCGAAGCCGTCCCTCAGACGGTCCACCCCGTACGTGGGTAGCGCCTGCTGCCTGACGCTGGCAGCTGCGTCATCCACAATGCCATGCCATGCCCTCAGCGTCTCTGGCGGGGGGACGAAGTCCGCGGGGCTGGAGCGCGGAAGGCTAGTGCCAACAGCGCCAGAACCCTCGCGTTCCGGCAAAGGCTCCTCCTCCGGGATAAGCGACGCTGCAGACAAAAGTGCACGTGAGCACACCACAAGGAGCAACAAAAACATTCCAGGATAACCCATGCCAATTTACCCTCGGTGGCAGCCGGAGGAATTTGGGAGCCCTCCCACCTGGTCCCAGGAACGGGAACAGTGGCGCAAGCGCCTTCCGGAGGTACGGTTCCGCAAGGAACAGAGGCTTCCGCGTTTGCCGTCACCGCAGATCGCTCCGGCAAGGTGGACGGCGTGGCCCGACGCGCAGGAGGAACACGCGCCGTAGGGACCTCGGCATGGGTGTCGGATCCCACAAACTCCCGACGCTCGTCACCACAGTGAACCCCCTCGGTGTTTGGTGGAGCCACGGCCGCAGGCATGGCCGTTTGGCCGGAATGGGGGGCAGCGCCCCCGTCTCAGCAACCGCTGCGGGAATAGGCCCCGCGGCTGCAACACCCGGGGGGCAAAAGCCCCTCGGCGGCAATCTCTGCGGACGACACCTCAGCTCCGGCCGCCGCCATAGCCAGAAGCCCAGCCTCGCGCGCCCCCGAAGAGGAGGCCGAAGGCTGCACCTCCGGCGTCGTGGCGACCACGACCAAAGGTTGCCCCTCCGGCATCGCGGCAGCCATGGCCGAAGGCTGCGCCTCCGGCGTCGAGACGGTCGTTACCGAGGGTTGCGCCTCCGACGTCGTAGCCGCCACAACCGGGCGCTCCACTTCAACATTGTCGGCCGGCTCGGGTCCCGTCTCGACGACCGCAAGGGGAGACGAGACTTCCTCCCTTTGGCGAGCCGTCGTGAGCCCGTCGTCCGGGACACCCCCGGAAGACGCTTCGCCCCCGGCGTCCCCAGCCTCCAAGCCTGAGTCGGCATATCTCGCCGAATCCGACTCCGCGTCGGCCGCGCCGGTGGCAGCAGCAGGTGCGGCTGCGATGCCAAGAACGACAAACGCTCCGCCTCGGCCCCTTTTGTGAGACGGCGCCTTCGTCTTCGCAGCACCGGCGTCTTGAGGTTGCGAAGACAGACAAGCGCGGTCCGGCACGGCAAGGCCCGAGGCCTCGCACACACGGTTTATCCGCCCCAGCCCCGCCGCCGCAGTTGCGGACGAGCGCTGCTCCTGTTCCCTGCCGGTATATGGCCCGAGGAACACGCGCGCGAGTCGCTCCGCGTCATCCAAGCTAATCTCTAAATTAAAGCAAAAGAAAAAGGGGGGTGAATACGTAACACGCTACGCGCGAGCAAAGGAGCGAGGCGGTCGGCACTTACGAGGGTTGGGAGGCGCCGGCAGTACGCAGACCGACGGCTCAACGTCGTCATCTCGACGACTCTCAACGGCAAGGCGCCAGCCGCTCGCAAGCGGCACCACGTCGTACATCACGAACTCTTCGGCGAGGTCGCGCATGTTGAAGCGGGCCGCCAAGCCCACGAGTCGCCGGGCCATTCGTCTGTCTTCGTCGTCCAGTGTCCGGCCGGGCGAGGTCTAGAACGCGATCGGCCGGCCCGTACACTCGAGGCTGCTCCCGCTCTCTACATGGTGGTAGAACCACCGCTTCATCCATTGGGACTCCCACTTCCCGCGAGTCGAGTTCGCGGGGAAAAGCTTGGTGCAGGATGACCGGAGAATGAAGCTAACACTGCCAAAGTTCGACAGTGTCCCGCCCTTCCGGTCTTTAGGCTGGAACCGCGCCTCGTGTAGATAGGCAAACAAAGAAGAGCTGGGCCAGCACGCTCCCGAACGCAAAGCCCAACTGTATACGGTAATCCGGGCCACGGCGTTCGAGGTCAGCTGCGCCAGTTCCAGTCCGAAGTCCGTAACACGTCGCCCACAATAGCCGCCGCTGGGATGCGGAGCCCTGCATCCAAGAAGGCGACGAAGACGATCGCTTCGGACGGCTCGGAGTGCGGCTCGGTCTCGTCAGGGGCGGGCACTCGTACCGCCTGGCGATCGGAAAGCTTCCCCTTGCGCAGCAGTCGCTGGATGGCCTTCTCGGTCACAAGCGAAGGGCCCAACTCGCCGGATAACGAGCCTTCCTTCTCTGTCGCCAGCCACCACTTGTCTGCCGCTGCCGGGTCGCGCTCGCTCAGCGAGTACTTCACCACCAGCGGCGACGGTCGTCGGCGAATGCCAGAGCCACCAACCGCCTGGTCACGCTTACCACCGGAGGCCATCGCTTCCCACAGAGGGATTGAAGCGGTCAAAATATCGCGAAAGTGTAGAGGGCAGAGCAGACAGGAAGGAGGGAGTAAAGGTGCGGGGACGCTGTTACAGGGGGCTATTTCAAGCCACCTCGCCCATACCGCCGCTACCGAAGCGTCGCAACGATCCGCGTGCTGGATGCAACCGCAGCGGTGCAAAGGTCCGCCCCGCACGATTCCCCGTAACCGAACACGAGGCGTCGTGGCAATACACGCTACACGCGACCGCAGAACCAAGGACCGTCAATGCAAGCGGTCACGATCACGCAATCCCTGACCCACCGCGGCGCTCCAGTTACAAGCCGCCGCGTGCCCTAACCACGTGAAAGGACACTGCACGACGCAACAACCTGCCTTTTGGCAGGCTAGGCGTCGGTATGATCCCAGCCGCCATTAAAGGCGCACTACCGGACCGAAACGGACCAACTCCAATTCCGCCTCCGGCTCCAACGAGCGCGCGCGTCTACTTCGACTAGGCGTCAGCCTCCGTTGCCACCCGTTCGAAGGGTAGGGGACGGAGCGCGCACGCGTCTACTTCGACCAGGCGTCAGCCTCCGCTGCAACCCGTTCGAAGGGTAGGGGACGAAGCGCGTGCGCCACGGCTTCGACCAGGCGTCAGCCTCCGCTGCCACCCGTTCGAAGGGTAGGGGACGGAGCGCGCGCGCCTCGGCTTCGACTAGGCGTCAGCCTCCGCTGCCACCCTTTCGAAGGGTAGGGGACGCAGCGCGCGCGCCTCGGCTTCGACTAAGCGCCAGCGTCCGCTGCCACCCGTTCGAAGGGTAGGGGACGGAGCGCGCGCGCCTCGGCTTCGACTAGGCGTCAGCCTCCGCTGCCACCCGTTCGAAGGGTAGGGGACGGAGCGCGCGCGCCTCAGCTTCGACTAGGCGCCAGCGTCCGCTGCCACCCGTTCGAAGGGTAGGGGATGGAGCGCGCGCGCGTCTACTTCGATCAGGCGCCAGCCTCCACTGCCACCCGTTCGAAGGGTAGGGGACGGAGCGCGCGCGCCTCGGCTTCGACTAGACGTCAGCCTCCGCTGCCACCCGTTCGAAGGGTAGGGGACGGAGCACGCGCGCGTCTACTTCGACTAGGCGTCAGCCTCCGCTGCCACCCGTTCGAAGGGTAGAGGACGGAAGCGCGCATCTACTTCGACTAGGCGCCAGCCTCCGCTGCCACCCGTTCGAAGGGTAGGGGACGGAGCGCGCGCGCGTCTACTTCGACCAGGCGTCAGACTTCGCTGCCACCCGTTCGAAGGGTAGGGGACGGAGCGCGCGCGCCTCAGCTTCGACAAGGCGTCAGCCTCCGTTGCCACCCGTTCGAAGGGTAGAGGACGGAAGCGCGCGTCTACTTCGACTAGGCGCCAGCCTCCGCTGCCACGCGTTCGAAGGGTAGGGGACGGAGCGCGCGTGCGTCTACTTCGACCAGGCGTCAGCCTCCGCTACAACCCGTTCGAAGGGTAGGGGACGGAGCGCGCGCGCCTCGGCTTCGACTAGGTGCCAGCGTCCGCTGCTACCCGTTCGAAGGGTAGGGGACGGAGCGCACGCGCCTCGGCTTCGACTAGGCGTCAGCCTCCGCTGCCACCCGTTCGAAGGGTAGAGGACGGAAGCGCGCGTCTACTTCGACTAGGCGCCAGCCTCCGCTGCCACCCGTTCGAAGGGTAGGGGACGGAGCGCGCGCGTCTACTTCGACAAGGCGTCAGCCTGCGCTGCCACCCGTTCGATGGGTAGAGGACAGAAGCGCGCGTCTACTTCGACGAGGCGCCAGCCTCTGCTGCCACCCGTTCAAAGGGTAGGGGACGGAGCGCGCGCGCGTCTACTTGGACCAGGCGTCAGCTTCCGCTGCCACCCGTTCGAAGGGTAGGGGACGGAGCGCGCGCGCGTCTACTTGGACCAGGCCTCAGCGTCCGCTGCCACCCGTTCGAAGGGTAGGGGACGGAGCGCGCGCGCGTCTACTTCGACCAGGCCTCAGCCTCCGCTGCCACCCGTTCGAAGGGTAGGGGACGGAGCGCGCGCGCCTCGGCTTCGACGAGGCGCCAGCTTCCGCTGCCACCCGTTCGAAGGGTAGAGGACGGAAGCGCGCGTCTACTTCGACTAGGCGCCAGCCTCCGCTGCCACCCGTTCGAAGGGTAGGGGACAGAGCGCGCGCGCGTCTACTTCGACCAGGCGCCAGCCTCCGCTGCCACCCGTTCGAAGGGTAGGGGACGGAGCGCGCGCGCGTCTACTTCGACTAGGCGTCAGCCTTCGCTGCCACCCGTTCGAAGGGTAGGGGACGGAGCGCGCGCGCCTCGGCTTCGACAAGGCGTCAGCCTCCGCTGCCACCCGTTCGAAGGGTAGGGGACGGAGCGCGCGCGCCTCGGCTTTGACTAGGCGTCAGCCTCCGCTGCCACCCATTTGAAGGGTTGTGGACGGAAGCGCGCGTCTCCTTCGACGAGGCGCCAGCCTCCGCTGCCACCCGTTCAAGGGTAGGGGACGGAGCGCACGCACGTCTACTTCGACGAGTCGTCAGCCTCCGCTGCCACTCGTTCGAAGGGTAGGGGACGGAGCACGCGCGCGTCTACTTCGACCAGGCGTCAGCCTCCGCTGCCACCCGTTCGATGGGTAGGGGACGGAGCGCGCGCGCCTCGGCTTCGACTAGGTGCCAGCTTCCGCTGCCACCCGTTCGAAGGGTAGGGGACGGAGCGCACGCGCCTCGGCTTTGACTAGGCGTCAGCCTCCGCTGCCACCCGTTCGAAGGGTAGAGGACGAAAGCGCGCCTCGGCTTCGACTAGGCGTCAGCCTCCGCTGCCACCCGTTCGAAGGGTAGGGGACGGAGCGCGCGCGCCTCGGCTTCGACTAGGCGCCAGCGTCCGCTGCCACCCGTTCGAAGGGTAGGGGACGGAGCACGCGCGCCTCAGCTTCGACTAGGCGTCAGCCTCCGCTGCCACCCGTTCGAAGGGTAGGGGACGGAGCACGCGCGCGTCTACTTCGACTAGGCGTCAGCCTCCGCTGCCACCCGTTCGAAGGGTAGAGGACGGAAGCGCGCATCTACTTCGACTAGGCGCCAGCCTCCGCTGCCACCCGTTCGAAGGGTAGGGGACGGAGCGCGCGCGCGTCTACTTCGACCAGGCGTCAGACTTCGCTGCCACCCGTTCGAAGGGTAGGGGACGGAGCGCGCGCGCCTCAGCTTCGACAAGGCGTCAGCCTCCGTTGCCACCCGTTCGAAGGGTAGAGGACGGAAGCGCGCGTCTACTTCGACTAGGCGCCAGCCTCCGCTGCCACGCGTTCGAAGGGTAGGGGACGGAGCGCGCGCGCGTCTACTTCGACCAGGCGTCAGCCTCCGCTGCAACCCGTTCGAAGGGTAGGGGACGGAGCGCGCGCGCCTCGGCTTCGACTAGGTGCCAGCGTCCGCTGCCACCCGTTCGAAGGGTAGGGGACGGAGCGCACGCGCCTCGGCTTCGACTAGGCGTCAGCCTCCGCTGCCACCCGTTCGAAGGGTAGAGGACGGAAGCGCGCGTCAACTTCGACTAGGCGCCAGCCTCCGCTGCCACCCGTTCGAAGGGTAGGGGACGGAGCGCGCGCGTCTACTTCGACAAGGCGTCAGCCTGCGCTGCCACCCGTTCGAAGGGTAGAGGACAGAAGCGCGCGTCTACTTCGACGAGGCGCCAGCCTCTGCTGCCACCCGTTCAAAGGGTAGGGGACGGAGCGCGCGCGCGTCTACTTGGACCAGGCGTCAGCTTCCGCTGCCACCCGTTCGAAGGGTAGGGGACGGAGCGCGCGCGCGTCTACTTGGACCAGGCCTCAGCGTCCGCTGCCACCCGTTCGAAGGGTAGGGGACGGAGCGCGCGCGCGTCTACTTCGACCAGGCCTCAGCCTCCGCTGCCACCCGTTCGAAGGGTAAAGGACGGAGCGCGCGCGCCTCGGCTTCGACGAGGCGCCAGCTTCCGCTGCCACCCGTTCGAAGGGTAGAGGACGAAAGCGCGCGTCTACTTCGACTAGGCGCCAGCCTCCGCTGCCACCCGTTCGAAGGGTAGGGGACAGAGCGCGCGCGCGTCTACTTCGACCAGGCGCCAGCCTCCGCTGCCACCCGTTCGAAGGGTAGGGGACGGAGCGCGCGCGCGTCTACTTCGACTAGGCGTCAGCCTTCGCTGCCACCCGTTCGAAGGGTAGGGGACGGAGCGCGCGCGCCTCGGCTTCGACAAGGCGTCAGCCTCCGCTGCCACCCGTTCGAAGGGTAGGGGACGGAGCGCGCGCGCCTCGGCTTTGACTAGGCGTCAGCCTCCGCTGCCACCCATTTGAAGGGTAGAGGACGGAAGCGCGCGTCTCCTTCGACGAGGCGCCAGCCTCCGCTGCCACCCGTTCAAGGGTAGGGGACGGAGCGCACGCACGTCTACTTCGACGAGTCGTCAGCCTCCGCTGCCACTCGTTCGAAGGGTAGGGGACGGAGCACGCGCGCGTCTACTTCGACCAGGCGTCAGCCTCCGCTGCCACCCGTTCGAAGGGTAGAGGACAGAAGCGCGCGTCTACTTCGACTAGGCGCCAGCCTCCGCTGCCACCCGTTCGAAGGGTAGGGGACGGAGCGCGCGCGTCTACTTCGACAAGGCGTCAGCCTGCGCTGCCACCCGTTCGAAGGGTAGAGGACAGAAGCGCGCGTCTACTTCGACGAGGCGCCAGCCTCTGCTGCCACCCGTTCAAAGGGTAGGGGACGGAGCGCGCGCGCGTCTACTTGGACCAGGCGTCAGCTTCCGCTGCCACCCGTTCGAAGGGTAGGGGACGGAGCGCGCGCGCGTCTACTTGGACCAGGCCTCAGCGTCCGCTGCCACCCGTTCGAAGGGTAGGGGACGGAGCGCGCGCGCGTCTACTTCGACCAGGCCTCAGCCTCCGCTGCCACCCGTTCGAAGGGTAGGGGACGGAGCGCGCGCGCCTCGGCTTCGACGAGGCGCCAGCTTCCGCTGCCACCCGTTCGAAGGGTAGAGGACGGAAGCGCGCGTCTACTTCGACTAGGCGCCAGCCTCCGCTGCCACCCGTTCGAAGGGTAGGGGACAGAGCGCGCGCGCGTCTACTTCGACCAGGCGCCAGCCTCCGCTGCCACCCGTTCGAAGGGTAGGGGACGGAGCGCGCGCGCGTCTACTTCGACTAGGCGTCAGCCTTCGCTGCCACCCGTTCGAAGGGTAGGGGACGGAGCGCGCGCGCCTCGGCTTCGACAAGGCGTCAGCCTCCGCTGCCACCCGTTCGAAGGGTAGGGGACGGAGCGCGCGCGCCTCGGCTTTGACTAGGCGTCAGCCTCCGCTGCCACCCATTTGAAGGGTAGAGGACGGAAGCGCGCGTCTCCTTCGACGAGGCGCCAGCCTCCGCTGCCACCCGTTCAAGGGTAGGGGACGGAGCGCACGCACGTCTACTTCGACGAGTCGTCAGCCTCCGCTGCCACTCGTTCGAAGGGTAGGGGACGGAGCGCGCGCGCGTCTACTTGGACCAGGCCTCAGCGTCCGCTGCCACCCGTTCGAAGGGTAGGGGACGGAGCGCGCGCGCGTCTACTTCGACCAGGCCTCAGCCTCCGCTACCACCCATTCAAAGGGTAGGGGACGGAGCGCGCGCGCCTCGGCTTTGACGAGGCGCCAGCTTCCGCTGCCACCCGTTCGAAGGGTAGAGGACGGAAGCGCGCGTCTACTTCGACTAGGCGCCAGCCTCCGCTGCCACCCGTTCGAAGGGTAGGGGACAGAGCGCGCGCGCGTCTACTTCGACCAGGCGCCAGCCTCCGCTGCCACCCGTTCGAAGGGTAGGGGACGGAGCGCGCGCGCGTCTACTTCGACTAGGCGTCAGCCTGCGCTGCCACCCGTTCGAAGGGTAGGGGACGGAGCGCGCGCGCCTCGGCTTCGACAAGGCGTCAGCCTCCGCTGCCACCCGTTCGAAGGGTAGGGGACGGAGCGCGCGCGCCTCGGCTTTGACTAGGCGTCAGCCTCCGCTGCCACCCATTTGAAGGGTAGAGGACGGAAGTGCGCGTCTCCTTCGACGAGTCGTCAGCCTCCGCTGCCACTCGTTCGAAGGGTAGGGGACGGAGCACGCGCGCGTCTACTTCGACCAGGCGTCAGCCTCCGCTGCCACCCGTTCGATGGGTAGGGGACGGAGCGCGCGCGCCTCGGCTTCGACTAGGTGCCAGCTTCCGCTGCCACCCGTTCGAAGGGTAGGGGACGGAGCGCACGCGCCTCGGCTTTGACTAGGCGTCAGCCTCCGCTGCCACCCGTTCGAAGGGTAGAGGACGAAAGCGCGCCTCGGCTTCGACTAGGCGTCAGCCTCCGCTGCCACCCGTTCGAAGGGTAGGGGACGGAGCGCGCGCGCCTCGGCTTCGACTAGGCGCCAGCGTCCGCTGCCACCCGTTCGAAGGGTAGGGGATGGAGCACGCGCGCCTCAGCTTCGACTAGGCGTCAGCCTCCGCTGCCACCCGTTCGAAGGGTAGGGGACGGAGCACGCGCGCGTCTACTTCGACTAGGCGTCAGCCTCCGCTGCCACCCGTTCGAAGGGTAGAGGACGGAAGCGCGCGTCTACTTCGACTAGGCGCCAGCCTCCGCTGCCACCCGTTCGAAGGGTAGGGGACGGAGCGCGCGCGCGTCTACTTCGACCAGGCGTCAGACTTCGCTGCCACCCGTTCGAAGGGTAGGGGACGGAGCGCGCGCGCCTCAGCTTCGACAAGGCGTCAGCCTCCGTTGCCACTCGTTCGAAGGGTAGAGGACGGAAGCGCGCGTCTACTTCGACTAGGCGCCAGCCTCCGCTGCCACGCGTTCGAAGGGTAGGGGACGGAGCGCGCGCGCGTCTACTTCGACCAGGCGTCAGCCTCCGCTGCAACCCGTTCGAAGGGTAGGGGACGGAGCGCGCGCGCCTCGGCTTCGACTAGGTGCCAGCGTCCGCTGCCACCCGTTCGAAGGGTAGGGGACGGAGCGCACGCGCCTCGGCTTCGACTAGGCGTCAGCCTCCGCAGCCACCCGTTCGAAGGGTAGAGGACGGAAGCGCGCGTCTACTTCGACTAGGCGCCAGCCTCCGCTGCCACCCGTTCGAAGGGTAGGGGACGGAGCGCGCGCGTCTACTTCGACAAGGCGTCAGCCTGCGCTGCCACCCGTTCGAAGGGTAGAGGACAGAAGCGCGCGTCTACTTCGACGAGGCGCCAGCCTCTGCTGCCACCCGTTCAAAGGGTAGGGGACGGAGCGCGCGCGCGTCTACTTGGACCAGGCGTCAGCTTCCGCTGCCACCCGTTCGAAGGGTAGGGGACGGAGCGCGCGCGCGTCTACTTGGACCAGGCCTCAGCGTCCGCTGCCACCCGTTCGAAGGGTAGGGGACGGAGCGCGCGCGCGTCTACTTCGACCAGGCCTCAGCCTCCGCTACCACCCGTTCGAAGGGTAGGGGACGGAGCGCGCGCGCCTCGGCTTTGACGAGGCGCCAGCTTCCGCTGCCACCCGTTCGAAGGGTAGAGGACGGAAGCGCGCGTCTACTTCGACTAGGCGCCAGCCTCCGCTGCCACCCGTTCGAAGGGTAGGGGACAGAGCGCGCGCGCGTCTACTTCGACCAGGCGCCAGCCTCCGCTGCCACCCGTTCGAAGGGTAGGGGACGGAGCGCGCGCGCGTCTACTTCGACTAGGCGTCAGCCTTCGCTGCCACCCGTTCGAAGGGTAGGGGACGGAGCGCGCGCGCCTCGGCTTCGACAAGGCGTCAGCCTCCGCTGCCACCCGTTCGAAGGGTAGGGGACGGAGCGCGCGCGCCTCGGCTTTGACTAGGCGTCAGCCTCCGATGCCACCCATTTGAAGGGTAGAGGACGGAAGCGCGCGTCTCCTTCGACGAGGCGCCAGCCTCCGCTGCCACCCGTTCAAGGGTAGGGGACGGAGCGCACGCACGTCTACTTCGACGAGTCGTCAGCCTCCGCTGCCACTCGTTCGAAGGGTAGGGGACGGAGCACGCGCGCGTCTACTTCGACCAGGCGTCAGCCTCCGCTGCCACCCGTTCGATGGGTAGGGGACGGAGCGCGCGCGCCTCGGCTTCGACTAGGTGCCAGCTTCCGCTGCCACCCGTTCGAAGGGTAGGGGACGGAGCGCACGCGCCTCGGCTTTGACTAGGCGTCAGCCTCCGCTGCCACCCGTTCGAAGGGTAGAGGACGAAAGCGCGCCTCGGCTTCGACTAGGCGTCAGCCTCCGCTGCCACCCGTTCGAAGGGTAGGGGACGGAGCGCGCGCGCCTCGGCTTCGACTAGGCGCCAGCGTCCGCTGCCACCCGTTCGAAGGGTAGGGGATGGAGCACGCGCGCCTCAGCTTCGACTAGGCGTCAGCCTCCGCTGCCACCCGTTCGAAGGGTAGGGGACGGAGCACGCGCGCGTCTACTTCGACTAGGCGTCAGCCTCCGCTGCCACCCGTTCGAAGGGTAGAGGACGGAAGCGCGCATCTACTTCGACTAGGCGCCAGCCTCCGCTGCCACCCGTTCGAAGGGTAGGGGACGGAGCGCGCGCGCGTCTACTTCGACCAGGCGTCAGACTTCGCTGCCACCCGTTCGAAGGGTAGGGGACGGAGCGCGCGCGCCTCAGCTTCGACAAGGCGTCAGCCTCCGTTGCCACCCGTTCGAAGGGTAGAGGACGGAAGCGCGCGTCTACTTCGACTAGGCGCCAGCCTCCGCTGCCACGCGTTCGAAGGGTAGGGGACGGAGCGCGCGCGCGTCTACTTCGACCAGGCGTCAGCCTCCGCTGCAACCCGTTCGAAGGGTAGGGGACGGAGCGCGCGCGCCTCGGCTTCGACTAGGTGCCAGCGTCCGCTGCCACCCGTTCGAAGGGTAGGGGACGGAGCGCACGCGCCTCGGCTTCGACTAGGCGTCAGCCTCCGCAGCCACCCGTTCGAAGGGTAGAGGACGGAAGCGCGCGTCTACTTCGACTAGGCGCCAGCCTCCGCTGCCACCCGTTCGAAGGGTAGGGGACGGAGCGCGCGCGTCTACTTCGACAAGGCGTCAGCCTGCGCTGCCACCCGTTCGAAGGGTAGAGGACAGAAGCGCGCGTCTACTTCGACGACGCGCCAGCCTCTGCTGCCACCCGTTCAAAGGGAAGGGGACGGAGCGCGCGCGCGTCTACTTGGACCAGGCGTCAGCTTCCGCTGCCACCCGTTCGAAGGGTAGGGGACGGAGCGCGCGCGCGTCTACTTGGACCAGGCGTCAGCGTCCGCTGCCACCCGTTCGAAGGGTAGGGGACGGAGCGCGCGCGCGTGTACTTCGACCAGGCCTCAGCCTCCGCTGCCACCCGTTCGAAGGGTAGGGGACGGAGCGCGCGCGCCTCGGCTTCGACGAGGCGCCAGCTTCCGCTGCCACCCGTTCGAAGGGTAGAGGACGGAAGCGCGCGTCTACTTCGACTAGGCGCCAGCCTCCGCTGCCACCCGTTCGAAGGGTAGGGGACAGAGCGCGCGCGCGTCTACTTCGACCAGGCGCCAGCCTCCGCTGCCACCCGTTCGAAGGGTAGGGGACGGAGCGCGCGCGCGTCTACTTCGACTAGGCGTCAGCCTTCGCTGCCACCCGTTCGAAGGGTAGGGGACGGAGCGCGCGCGCCTCGGCTTCGACAAGGCGTCAGCCTCCGCTGCCACCCGTTCGAAGGGTAGGGGACGGAGCGCGCGCGCCTCGGCTTTGACTAGGCGTCAGCCTCCGCTGCCACCCATTTGAAGGGTAGAGGACGGAAGCGCGCGTCTCCTTCGACGAGGCGCCAGCCTCCGCTGCCACCCGTTCAAGGGTAGGGGACGGAGCGCACGCACGTCTACTTCGACGAGTCGTCAGCCTCCGCTGCCACTCGTTCGAAGGGTAGGGGACGGAGCACGCGCGCGTCTACTTCGACCAGGCGTCAGCCTCCGCTGCCACCCGTTCGATGGGTAGGGGACGGAGCGCGCCCGCTCGGCTTCGACTAGGTGCCAGCTTCCGCTGCCACCCGTTCGAAGGGTAGGGGACGGAGCGCACGCGCCTCGGCTTTGACTAGGCGTCAGCCTCCGCTGCCACCCGTTCGAAGGGTAGAGGACGAAAGCGCGCCTCGGCTTCGACTAGGCGTCAGCCTCCGCTGCCACCCGTTCGAAGGGTAGGGGACGGAGCGCGCGCGCCTCGGCTTCGACTAGGCGCCAGCGTCCGCTGCCACCCGTTCGAAGGGTAGGGGATGGAGCACGCGCACCTCAGCTTCGACTAGGCGTCAGCCTCCGCTGCCACCCGTTCGAAGGGTAGGGGACGGAGCGCGCGCGCGTCTACTTCGATCAGGCGTCAGCCTCCGCTGCCACCCGTTCGAAGGGTAGGGGACGGAGCGCGCGCGCCTCGGCTTCGACTAGACGTCAGCCTCCGCTGCCACCCGTTCGAAGGGTAGGGGACGGAGCGCGCGCGCCTCAGCTTCGACTAGGCGCCAGCTTCCGCTGCCACCCATTCGAAGGGTAGGGGACGGAGCACGCGCGCGTCTACTTCGACTAGGCGTCAGCCTCCGCTGCCACCCGTTCGAAGGGTAGAGGACGGAAGCGCGGATCTACTTCGACTAGGCGCCAGCCTCCGCTGCCACCCGTTCGAAGGGTAGGGGACGGAGCGCGCGCGCGTCTACTTCGACCAGGCGTCAGACTTCGCTGCCACCCGTTCGAAGGGTAGGGGACGGAGCGCGCGCGCCTCTGCTTTGACAAGGCGTCAGCCTCCGTTGCCACCCGTTCGAAGGGTAGAGGACGGAAGCGCGCGTCTACTTCGACTAGGCGCCAGCCTCCGCTGCCACGCGTTCGAAGGGTAGGGGACGGAGCGCGCGCGCGTCTACTTCGACCAAGCGTCAGCCTCCGCTGCAACCCGTTCGAAGGGTAGGGAACGGAGCGCGCGCGCCTCGGCTTCGACTAGGTGCCAGCGTCCGCTGCCACCCGTTCGAAGGGTAGGGGACGGAGCGCACGCGCCTCGGCTTCGACTAGGCGTCAGCCTCCGCTGCCACCCGTTCGAAGGGTAGCGGACGGAAGCGCGCGTCTACTTCGACTAGGCGCCAGCCTCCGCTGCCACCCGTTCGAAGGGTAGGGGACGGAGCGCGCGCGTCTACTTCGACAAGGCGTCAGCCTGCGCTGCCACCCATTCGAAGGGTAGAGGACAGAAGCGCGCGTCTACTTCGACGAGGCGCCAGCCTCTGCTGCCACCCGTTCAAAGGGTAGGGGACGGAGCGCGCGCGCGTCTACTTGGACCAGGCGTCAGCTTCCGCTGCCACCCGTTCGAAGGGTAGGGGACGGAGCGCGCGCGCGTCTACTTGGACCAGGCGTCAGCGTCCGCTGCCACCCGTTCGAAGGGTAGGGGACGGAGCGCGCGCGCGTCTACTTCGACCAGGCCTCAGCCTCCGCTGCCACCCGTTCGAAGGGTAGGGGACGGAGCGCGCGCGCCTCGGCTTCGACGAGGCGCCAGCTTCCGCTGCCACCCGTTCGAAGGGTAGAGGACGGAAGCGCGCGTCTACTTCGACTAGGCGCCAGCCTCCGCTGCCACCCGTTCGAAGGGTAGAGGACGGAAGCGCGCGTCTACTTCGACCAGGCGCCAGCCTCCGCTGCCACCCGTTCGAAGGGTAGGGGACAGAGCGCGCGCGCGTCTACTTCGACCAGGCGCCAGCCTCCGCTGCCACCCGTTCGAAGGGTAGGGGACGGAGCGCGCGCGCGTCTACTTCGACTAGGCGTCAGCCTTCGCTGCCACCCGTTCGAAGGGTAGGGGACGGAGCGCGCGCGCCTCGGCTTCGACAAGGCGTCAGCCTCCGCTGCCACCCGTTCGAAGGGTAGGGGACGGAGCGCGCGCGCCTCGGCTTCGACTAGGCGTCAGCCTCCGCTGCCACCCGTTTGAAGGGTAGAGGACGGAAGCGCGCGTCTCCTTCGACGAGGCGCCAGCCTCCGCTGCCACCCGTTCAAGGGTAGGGGACGGAGCGCACGCACGTCTACTTCGACGAGTCGTCAGCCTCCGCTGCCACTCGTCCGAAGGGTAGGGGACGGAGCACGCGCGCGTCTACTTCGACCAGGCGTCAGCCTCCGCTGCCACCCGTTCGATGGGTAGGGGACGGAGCGCGCGCGCCTCGGCTTCGACTAGGTGCCAGCTTCCGCTGCCACCCGTTCGAAGGGTAGGGGACGGAGCGCACGCGCCTCGGCTTTGACTAGGCGTCAGCCTCCGCTGCCACCCGTTCGAAGGGTAGAGGACGAAAGCGCGCGTCTACTTCGACTAGGCGCCAGCCTCCGCTGCCACCCGTTCGAAGGGTAGGGGACAGAGCGCGCGCGCGTCTACTTTGACCAGGCATCAGCCTTCGCTGCCACCCGTTCGAAGGGTAGGGGATGGAGCGCGCGCGCCTCAGCTTCGACTAGGCGTCAGCCTCCGCTGCCACCCGTTCGAAGGGTAGGGGACGGAGCGCGCGCGCGTCTACTTCGATCAGGCGTCAGCCTCCGCTGCCACCCGTTCAAAGGGTAGGGGACGGAGCGCGCGCGCCTCGGCTTCGACTAGACGTCAGCCTCCGCTGCCACCCGTTCGAAGGGTAGGGGACGGAGCGCGCGCGCCTCAGCTTCGACTAGGCGCCAGCTTCCGCTGCCACCCATTCGAAGGGTAGGGGACGGAGCACGCGCGCGTCTACTTCGACTAGGCGTCAGCCTCCGCTGCCACCCGTTCGAAGGGTAGAGGACGGAAGCGCGCATCTACTTCGACTAGGCGCCAGCCTCCGCTGCCACCCGTTCGAAGGGTAGGGGACGGAGCGCGCGCGCGTCTACTTCGACCAGGCGTCAGACTTCGCTGCCACCCATTCGAAGGGTAGCGGACGGAGCGCGCGCGCCTCAGCTTCGACAAGGCGTCAGCCTCCGTTGCCACCCGTTCGAAGGGTAGAGGACGGAAGCGCGCGTCTACTTCGACTAGGCGCCAGCCTCCGCTGCCACGCGTTCGAAGGGTAGGGGACGGAGCGCGCGCGCGTCTACTTCGACCAGGCGTCAGCCTCCGCTGCAACCCGTTCGAAGGGTAGGGGACGGAGCGCGCGCGCCTCGGCTTCGACTAGGTGCCAGCGTCCGCTGCCACCCGTTCGAAGGGTAGGGGACGGAGCGCACGCGCCTCGGCTTCGACTAGGCGTCAGCCTCCGCTGCCACCCGTTCGAAGGGTAGAGGACGGAAGCGCGCGTCTACTTCGACTAGGCGCCAGCCTCCGCTGCCACCCGTTCGAAGGGTAGGGGACGGAGCGCGCGCGTCTACTTCGACAAGGCGTCAGCCTGCGCTGCCACCCGTTCGAAGGGTAGAGGACAGAAGCGCGCGTCTACTTCGACGAGGCGCCAGCCTCTGCTGCCACCCGTTCAAAGGGTAGGGGACGGAGCGCGCGCGCGTCTACTTGGACCAGGCGTCAGCTTCCGCTGCCACCCGTTCGAAGGGTAGGGGACGGAGCGCGCGCGCGTCTACTTGGACCAGGCGTCAGCGTCCGCTGCCACCCGTTCGAAGGGTAGGGGACGGAGCGCGCGCGCGTCTACTTCGACTAGGCCTCAGCCTCCGCTGCCACCCGTTCGAAGGGTTGGGGACGGAGCGCGCGCGCCTCGGCTTCGACGAGGCGCCAGCTTCCGCTGCCACCCGTTCGAAGGGTAGAGGACGGAAGCGCGCGTCTACTTCGACTAGGCGCCAGCCTCCGCTGCCACCCGTTCGAAGGGTAGGGGACAGAGCGCGCGCGCGTCTACTTCGACCAGGCGCCAGCCTCCGCTGCCACCCGTTCGAAGGGTAGGGGACGGAGCGCGCGCGCGTCTACTTCGACTAGGCGTCAGCCTTCGCTGCCACCCGTTCGAAGGGTAGGGGACGGAGCACGCGCGCCTCGGCTTCGACAAGGCGTCAGCCTCCGCTGCCACCCGTTCGAAGGGTAGGGGACGGAGCGCGCGCGCCTCGGCTTTGACTAGGCGTCAGCCTCCGCTGCCACCCATTTGAAGGGTAGAGGACGGAAGCGCGCGTCTCCTTCGACGAGGCGCCAGCCTCCGCTGCCACCCGTTCAAGGGTAGGGGACGGAGCGCACGCACGTCTACTTCGATGAGTCGTCAGCCTCCGCTGCCACTCGTTCGAAGGGTAGGGGACGGAGCACGCGCGCGTCTACTTCGACCAGGCGTCAGCCTCCGCTGCCACCCGTTCGATGGGTAGGGGACGGAGCGCGCGCGCCTCGGCTTCGACTAGGTGCCAGCTTCCGCTGCCACCCGTTCGAAGGGTAGGGGACGGAGCGCACGCGCCTCGGCTTTGACTAGGCGTCAGCCTCCACTGCCACCCGTTCGAAGGGTAGAGGACGAAAGCGCGCGTCTACTTCGACTAGGCGCCAGCCTCCGCTGCCACCCGTTCGAAGGGTAGGGGACAGAGCGCGCGCGCGTCTAGTTTGACCAGGCGTCAGCCTTCGCTGCCACCCGTTCGAAAGGTAGAGGACGGAAGCGCGCGTCTACTTCGACTAGGCGCCAGCCTCCGCTGCCCCCCGTTCAAAGGGTAGGGGACGGAGCGCGCGCGCGTCTACTTGGACCTGGCGTCAACCTCCGCTGCCACCCGTTCGAAGGGTAGGGGACGGAGCGCGCGCCTCGGCTTCGACGAGGCGCCTGCCTCCGCTGCTATCCCTTCGAAGGGTAGGGGACGGAGCACGCGCGCGTCTACTTCGACCAGGCGTCACCCTCCGCTGCCACCCGTTCGAAGGGTAGTGGACGGAGCGCGCGCGCCTCGGCTTCGACTAGGCGTCAGCCTCCGCTGCCACCCGTTCGAAGGGTAGAGGACGGAAGCGCGCGTCTACTTCGACTAGGCGCCAGCCTCCGCTGCCACCCGTTCGAAGGGTAGGGAACGGAGCGCGCGCGCGTCTACTTTGACCAGGCGTCAGCCTTCGCTGCCACCCGTTCGAAGGGTTGGAAACGAAGCGCGCGCGCGACTACTTCGACCAGGCGTCAGCCTCCGCTGCCTCCCATTCGAAGGGTAGGGGACGGAGCGCGCGCGCCTCAGCTTCGACTAGGCGTCAGCCTCCGCTGCCACCCTTTCGAAGGGTAGGGGACGGAGCGCGCGCGCCTCGCCTTCGACTAGGCGCCAGCCTCCGCTGCCACCCGTTCGAAGGGTAGGGGACGGAGCGCGCGCGCCTTGGCTTCGACTCCGCTGCCACCCGTTCGAAGGGTAGGGGACGGAGCGCGCGCGCCTCGGCTTCGACTAGGCACCAGCTTCCGCTGCCACCCGTTCGAAGGGTAGGGGACGGAGCACGCGCGCGTCTACTTGGACTAGGCGTCAGCCTCCGCTGCCACCCGTTCGAAGCGTAGAGGACGGAAGCGCGCGTCTACTTCGACTAGGCGCCAGCCTCCGCTGCCACCCGTTCGAAGGGTTGGGGATGGAGCGCGCGCGCGTCTACTTCGACCAGGCGTCAGCCTTCGCTGCCACCCGTTCGAAGGGTAGGGGACGGAGCGCGCGCGCCTCGGCTTCGACAAGGCGACAGCCTCCGCTGCCACCCGTTCGAAGGGTAGAGGACGGAAGCGCGCGTCTACTTCGACTAGGTGCCAGCCTCCGCTGCCCCCCGTTCGAAGGGTAGGGGACGGAGAGCGCGCGCGTCTACTTCTACCAGGCGTCAGCCTCCCCTGCCACCCGTTCGAAGGGTAGGGGACAGAGTGCGCGCGCGTCTACTTCGACCAGGCGTCAGCCTCCGCTGCCACCCGTTCGAAGGGTAGGGGTCGGAGCGCGCGCGCCTCGGCTTCGACTAGGTGCCAGCTTCCGCTGCCACCCGTTCGAAGGGTAGGGGACGGAGCGCACGCGCCTCGGCTTCGACTAGGCGTCAGCCTCCGCTGCCACCCGTTCGAAGGTAGAGGACGGAAGCGCGCGTGTACTTCGACTAGGCGCCAGCCTCCGCTGCCATCCGTTCGAAGGGTAGGGGACGGAGCGCGCGCGCGACTACTTCGACCAGGCGTTAGCCTTCGCTGCCACCCGTTCGAAGGGTAGAGGACGGAAGCGCGCGTCTACTTCGACTAGGCGCCAGCCTCCGCTGCCACCCGTTCAAAGGGTAGGGGACGGAGCGCGCGTGCGTCTACTTTGACCAGGCGTCAGCCTCCGCTGCCACCCGTTCGAAGGTTTGGGGACGGAGCGCGCGCGCGTCTACTTTGACCAGGCGTCAGCCTCCGCTGCCACCCGTTCGAAGGGTAGAGGACGGAAGCGCGCGTCTACTTTGACCAGGCGCCAGCCTCCGCTGCCACCCGTTCGAAGGGTAGGAGACGGAGCGCGCGCGTCTACTTCGACCAGGCGTCAGACTCCGCTGCCACCCGTTCGAAGGGTTGGGGACGGAGCTCGCGCGCGTCTGCTTCGGCCAGGCGTCAGCCTCCGCTGCCACCCGTTCGAAGGGTAGGGGACAGAGCGCGCGTGCCTCGGCTTCGACTAGGCGCCAGCGTCCGCTGCCACCCCTTCGAAGGGTAGGGGACGCAGCGCGCGCCTCGGTGTAACAGCCCAGTTGTTTATTTCAAAATTTCAGTAAGAAAAAAATAATTAATTTAATTTAAAAATAAAATAAAGTGTTCTTTGGTTGCCTAAATTTTGGAGATTTTATTCGTCTGTTTTTGGCTTTTAAAAAGGCTTTTATAAAAAGTAATTTAACTAAAAACATAAAATTACTATTAAATAAAAGAATATTTTGAGTTTATGTAAAAATATAATTTCAAATTAAGTATTTAAAAGCATTTGGCTTTTATTCGGATTTTCTGTGCTTTTCTGGAGTTAAAAATCAATTTTGAAAGGTTAAAAACTATTTTATAAAATTATTAAATAAAAATCTGGAATTAAAAATATTTTTCCTAAGTCTAAAATGTTTCCAGGAATATTCTATAATTTTTCTGGAATTTTTAGACATTAAATACTATTTTTCCAAGTGTTTGTGAAGTTTCTAGTATTTTCTGAAATTTTATTCCGAAAATAAAAATCAAATTCATCCAAGCCCGCCACTTGTCGCTCTCAGATTGAATCACCCTCTCTCCACGTTTTAATCCTAGCCATCCACCACAACTTACCCCTTCATAAAATCCAAAGGACATGAGCCATCCACTTGCCACGTGTCAACAATCCGACGGCCCGTACCCCTTCATTCTCCTCCCTCTCTATGACACATGGGACCCACTTGTCATATGTTTCTTCTTCCTCCCCTTCTTCCTCCTCTAGTCTTCTCTCTCTTCCACCATTGATGCCGAATGAAAGCTTCAATTCCCGGCCGTTACTACCTCTTTAATCGTCGTTTAAGGGTGGAAACGGAAGCCCTCATCACTCCCCACTCACGCCCGGCCATCTCCTCCCTTTAATCCCCCTCTAAATCCGCGGCCGTTTCTTCTCTCACCATCTATAAAATCCCTCCCCATGCCCGGTTCCTCCTCCCATTCGGCCTCCCTCTCACCGCCGCCCCTCCCCTCCCGTTCGGCCGCCACCCCGCCGCCCTTTGCCGTCGCCCGGCCGCCTCCCGTCGCCGCCCCCATTCCAACCGCCGCCGCCTCCTCCTTGCGCCGCCGCCGGCCACCCCGGGCCCCGCCGCCGCCGTCGGAAGGTGCGCCGCCACCTCCTCTACCCCCGCCGCCGCTCGCCGCCCCGCCTCCGGCCGCCGGTCGCCGGCGAGGTCGCCTCCCGTACGCGCCCCCGCGTACCTCCCTGTGTTCCCTTCTCTAATATTGCTCTTCTCTGTTTAATTGGTATGGTTGTTCTTCCTTTGTCATGAAAGAGCAAGAGGCCACTTGGCTAGCGGGTGCATGTTAGTGCATGCATGCATGAGGTTGTGAGTTCAAGTCCAGAGCAATGCATTTTCGGTTGGACTTTTGGCCACATTTTGTTCACCTCTAGTCCATGACAAGCGGGACCCACATGTCATAAAATAATAAAATAAAATTCTGCACTCAATGACAACCGGGCCCCACGTGTCATATACTCCAAAAATCAGCCAAAAATAAGATTCCAGAGAATATTCTTTCGGTTTTGCATTTTCTGGAATTTCCAATCCATTCAAACTTCCAATCGCTCGTTCTCCCTCGTCCGATCTCCGAATCCAGTGATTCAAATCTCTAAATTTGTCTAAAATCATAATCTAAGTTGCAGTATATATTTTATAATTTTTGGATTTTATTTCGATTTTATTTGATTTTATTTGGTTGGTTCTTCGCGCGTAGATTTCGACGAATTCGGAGAGAACGACGCCGACGAATCGCACCAGGTCTTCGAGCAAGGCAAGTCACCCTCCTTGATCATGTTGATCCCAGTTTTCAAAATAAAATTATGTTGATTTAAATTATATTGCATGCATATTTTTATTCAGCGTATTTCAATTCAGTTTTAAATCTAGTTATTGCCTACTTGTTAATTCCTCCATTGTTATTGAATCCCTTATACCTTGTCACCCTAGAATCAAACTCTAGTTAATACATTAGTGTTGGCTAGAGAGTTTATTCAAACGCTTAGCCCTGCATAGTCATATAATTTTGCTTTGGGTTACCTTTTCACATAAAATGATGACCCTTTTTACATAAAATGATAAAGTTTTCAAATGTATTCTTGACTTTGGTGAGTCAAGAATGATTATGAGATGTTTTCGAACAAAATATAAAACCTGGTTTAGACTTAGGCAATTGGTTAGATTGGTGGGTGCAGGCATGCCCTGTTGGTTGGAGCCGCAGTGGTTGATTGTCGTGCATAGGGGTACGTGGTTGGGCCTAAGTCAAGTTAAGGACCGGTCTGTGAGCTACTATTGCAAAGCCCTATCGTACTACCACAAGTCTGGTATGGGACAGACCTGGCCGAATAATTTGTGAAGTTCCAACATGATCTCGCTATAGGCTGAATGTGAGCGCGGCGTAGGCCGTGAGAAGTCTCACATGGCACAAGAGGGGGCTCCAACATGTGGATTCATGTTGTGGTGAAACCTTAGTGGCGGCGTGATTTTGTTGACAACGGATCATTGTAAAGGCCTTGTCACGACTCCTCGCCGCACACCTAAGGAAGTGTGTAATCGCGTGGCAATATGGGATGATCGTGTCTTGTGGGTAAAGCTGTACAACCTCTGCAGAGTGTATAACCTATCCTGGATAGCCGTGCCCACGGTCATGGGCAAGCTGAGTGAAGTTTTTCATGGATTAGACTTTGTTTTTCAAAACGTTTTCGAAAACCTTGTGGATGGATGGAATCCACGAGAGATGAAAACCTTGCGGATGGATGGAATCCGTGAGAGATGGAAATCTGGTGAATGGATGGAATTCATCAGAGTTGCGCAGTGAAAGCGTGTGGATAGATGGAATCCATACGTGAGCTTTTGAAAAGATGGTCCGGGTGGGATGCCCGTGGATAGGTTGGTGTTTGGTCGGAGCCGACACTAACGGTATTACTTTCTACTACAAGTATTGTTTTATCTACTGTATTAAATTCAGCAATTTCAATCTATTATTATATTTCTTAAATGTTGTTTTATGCAAACTAACCCTATAAACCTTCCGTTGAAGCCTTTATCATTATGTTGCATTTTCCTGGGTGACTTGTGGAGTACTTTTTGTACTCATGTTGCTATATCTAACTCTTTTCAGAGGAAGCCTTCGACGACTTCAGTGAGGATTGCGACTAGGCCACGTCTTACAGTCATTCGCCTTGTGGGAAGGCTGGATGGGCTGCTGCTTTATGTATTTCTTCCGCTGTCTTCTTTTGCTATTATTGTAAACTTTGGCCATCAGGCTCATATTAGTTAAATAAAGTTTGTCATTACGCATGATATTTGTCTTTGTGATACTGTGTGCACTAGCTTTTCCTGGGATAGTGCGATTAACACAGAGGGTTCTGGAGTTGCTGCTCCGGGTCCCGACACTCGGCTTCGACTAGGCGCCAGCCTCCGCTGCCACCCGTTCGAAGGGTACGGGACGGAGCGCGCGCACCTCGGCTTCGACTAGGCGTCAGCCTCCGCTGCCACCCGTTCGAAGGGTAGGGGACGGAGCACGCGCGCGTCTACTTCGACTAGGCGTCAGCCTCCGCTGCCACCCGTTCGAAGGGTAGAGGACGGAAGCGCGCGTCTACTTCGACTAGGCGCCAGCCTGCGCTGCCACCCGTTCGAAGGGTTGGGGACAGAGCGCGCACGCGTCTACTTCGACCAGGCGTCAGCCTTCGCTGCCACCCGTTCGAAGGGGAGGGGACGGAGCGCGCACGCCTCGGCTTCGACAAGGCGTCAGCCTCTGCTGCCACCCGTTCGAAGGGTAGAGGACGGAAGCGCGCGTCTACTTCGACTAGGCGCCAGCCTCCGCTGCCACCCGTTCGAAGGGTAGGGGACGGAGCGCACGCACGTCTACTTCGACCAGGCGTCAGCCTCCGCTGCGACCCGTTCGAAGGGTAGGAAACGGAGCGCGCGCGCCTCTACTTCGACCAGGCGTCAGCCTCCGCTGCCACCCGTTCGAAGGGTAGGGGACGGAGCGCGCGCGCCTCGGCTTCGAGTAGGTGCCAGCTTCCGCTGCCACCCGTTCGAAGGGTAGGGGACGGAGCGCACGCGCCTCGGCTTCGACTAGTCGTCAGCCTCCGCTGCCACCCGTTCGAAGGTTAGAGGACGGAAACGCGCCTCTACTTCGACTAGGTGCCAGCCTCCGCTGCCACCCGTTCGAAGGGTAGGGGACGGAGCGCGCGCGCGTCTACTTCGACCAGGCGTCAGCCAGCGCTGCCACCCGTTCGAAGGGTAGTGGACGGAAGCGCGCGTCTACTTCGACTAGGCGCCAGCCTCCGCTGCCACCCGTTCAAAGGGTAGGGGACGCAGCGCGCGCGTCTACTTAGACCAGGCGTCAGCCTCCGCTGCCACCCGTTCGAAGGGTAGGGGACGGAGCGCGCACGCGTCTACTTCGACCAGGCGTCAGCCTCCGCTGCCACCCGTTCGAAGGGTAGAGGACGGAAGCGCGTGTCTACTTCGACCATGCGCCAGCCTCCGCTGCCACCCGTTCGAAGGGTAGGGGACGGAGCGCGCGCGCGTCTACTTCGACCAGGCGTCAGCCTCCGCTGCCACCCGTTGGAAGGGTAGGGGACGGAGCACGCGCGCGTCTACTTCGACCAGGCGTCAGCCTCCGCTGCCACCCGTTCGAAGGGTAGGGGACGGAGCGCGCGCGCCTCGGCTTCGACTAGGCGTCAGCCTCCGCTGCCACCCGTTCGAAGGGTAGAGGACGGAAGCGCGCGTCTCCTTCGACTAGGCGCCAGCCTCCGCTGCCACCCGTTCAAGGGTAGGGGACGGAGCGCACGCACGTCTACTTCGACGAGTCGTCAGCCTCCGCTGCCACTCGTTCGAAGTGTAGGGGACGGAGCTCGCGCGCGTCTACTTTGACCAGGCGTCAGCCTCCGCTGCCACCCGTTCGATGGGTAGGGGACGGAGCGCGCGCGCCTCGGCTTCGACTAGGTGCCAGCTTCCGCTGCCACCCGTTCGAAGGGTAGAGGACGGAGCGCGCGCGCGTCTACTTCGACCAGGCGTCAGCCTCCGCTGCCACCCGTTCGAAGGGTAGAGGACGGAAGCGCGCGTCTACTTCGACCAGACGCCAGCCTCCGCTGCCACCCGTTCGAAGGGTAGGGGACGGAGCGCGCGCGCGTCTACTTCGACCAGGCGTCAGCCTCCGCTGCCACCCGTTGGAAGGGTAGGGGACGGAGCACGCGCGCATCTACTTCGACCAGGCGTCAGCCTCCGCTGCCACCCGTTCGAAGGGTAGGGGACGGAGCGCGCGCGCCTCGGCTTCGACTAGGCGCCAGCTTCCGCTGCCACCCGTTCGAAGGGTAGAGGACGGAAGCGCGCGTCTACTTCGACTAGGCGCCAGCCTCCGCTGCCACCCGTTCGAAGGGTAGGGGACGGAGCGCGCGCGCGTCTACTTCGACCAGGCGTCAGCCTCCGCTGCCACCCGTTCGAAGGGTAGGGGACGGAGCGCGCGCGCCTCGGCTTCGACAGGGCGTCAGCCTCCGCTGCCACCCGTTCGAAGGGTAGAGGACAGAAGCGCGCGTCTACTTCGACTAGGCGCCAGCCTCCGCTGCCACCCGTTCGAATGGTAGGGGACGGAGCGCGCGCGCGTCTACTTCGACCAGGCGTCAGCCGGCGCTGCCACCCGTTCGAAGGGTAGTGGACGGAAGCGCGCGTCTACTTCGACAGATGAGAGGGATTCATCTAAGAGAGATGAGAATAAGCAGTATAACTTATATTTTTGGAACTAATATTTCAAAGAAATATTTCTAGTCATGAAACTAACGGCCAGGCTCACTAGGTCACGACCTGCAGTCGATATGCTCTGATACCATCCCTGTCAGACCCAGATTTTAACATCCGGGTTCCTCTGTGATTACTGCACTATTCCCTGGATCAGTAGATAGTGCTCACAGTTACAGTAATGAATATCAAAATACATATCATGCGGAAGCGTAAAATTTAATAGTAGACTTACTCATGGGCCGATTAGGCCGAAATCATTAAATTGCAGCAGCGGAAGAACGAAGTACACAGGTGTGACCTTCAGGACATGCCCACAGGCAGCCAACTGGAGGTTCGCGACCTAGCCCTTGGCATCTTCATCTTCTCTGCCGGCTTGTCCAATCTTGTTGCTGAGGCGCAGTGATTTGATTCCTGATTCTAAATTTTTGTCGCAAAAGCGAGCGTGAGCACTCCGACCCCGTGCTCCGCGAGCCAATACACAGAATGCAAATAAATAGTATGCATAGCTTAACAAAGGAGAGGCTCGGGCTATTTTATTTTGCGTAGAGTGCTTTTGAATACATTTAATTAAAAAGCCCTATGACTTAGCAATTTTGGAACAAATCATAATGTACAAGGAAATGCATTATTAATATCGATTCAGATTCCATCCACCGTTACATGGCATCTGCACCATATAGCAATTTCTTCAGCGTTATAGCCGCTTAACTTACCACTGGGACGACACCCAGGACAATTCCAAACTAGGGCCTTTCACTGCCCTCTACTTTTCCATCCTACTCACAAAACATTTTGAAATAGAACTAACTCGAGTAAGTTCCCATGTCCGCCCATGACCGTGGGCACGGTTATTCGAATAGTTTTGACTCTGCAGAGTTTGTACACTTTCACCACAAGAGATGAATTATCTTTGTTGCCAACATGCTTCCTTAGGCATGAGACCCAGATAATTTATCACAAAGCCTTTACCTTACTCCGATCTAGCTAGACACCACCCACGCTGAGGTTTCATCGCTGAAGGGTTACACCACCACAGTCAGAAGCCCCCTCTTGCGCCGTGCGAGTACAGTACACCCTGTACCTCACTGTGAGTAAACCAGTACACCCTGGCACCCACTTTCCTCGGTGATATCTGAACTAAACCCTTGCAAGTTATTCAGCTAGGTCGTACCCATTATAGACTTGTGGTTGTACTGTTTTACATCAGGAGGTCATCACAAGATTCAGTCCTTAGTATTATCTGAGCGGTTCTACCACACTCCATGATTTGTGCTCCCACCGCACCACATACCAGCCCCCAAGCCATCCGCTCAAATATTTAAGCAAGTTAGGATTTTTGGGAGCATAAAATAATCATGTAAAAATATACCAGTCATTCCCACCACGACTGCCCAAACCAGTTTCTCATGATTTAAAAATAACAATGATGTTTGGGGCATTTCAGTGCCCCTGAGTATTTATGCAGTACTAAGCATGGCATACACTTAAGGACTTATTTTCGAAAGGTTACCATTATAATTTTGCTAGGGCGACAAGGTTCACACATTCAACTATTCCAAAGGAGGTATAATATTATTCAAGGTAAACATTGGGTATATAGCTAGAATATCAAGTTAAACATGTATTTGCATATAAATAGCAGCATGCAATTTGATAATTTAAGACAAAGTAATTTGCAGAAAATGTAGGTTCAACATGATCAAAGTATTGACTCGCCTGGCGCGGTTTACCGCAGTCTTGAGCTCACTCAAAGCTATATCATTTGATGGTCTTGAGCTTCCAGTCTTTATCTTCAACTTGATCTCGATCTCACTTGATCCATTCATTCTTCGGGACTCCAGTTTCTAACTACGCGATAAACGACTGAATCCAAATAAAAGCAAGTAACTCAAAAAGATCCAAATAAATCCGAATAAACTCAATTTAGTTTTATTACGAGTTAATGGGTGATTTGGTGAGTTGAGGCAAGGCCGGTGATATAATACGATGACTTGATCTTTTTATTAATAATCTATTTTATTATTATTTTTTTGTATTTATCAAGGAAGTTCCATGAGTTAGGGTATTCTTATGAATTGGTGCAGGAGTTTAGTGTACAAATTTTATCTTTAGGGTATGCATTCCTTGCAACTCATGTTATGGTAAAGGCAAACTGGACTGATGGATGAGATCTGTACTTATTCTATAAATCTTTTAGTCGAAGGTATTATAACATTTGGATATCTTTATTAAGTTTTTAGACTAATCTCTGATATAGGCTTTCACTATTAATTAATTAAGATAAATAGCAAGGGCTCAATATTTATTCTTATATGGTAATTAATTAAAATTTAAATCTTTAATAATCCTATTATCATATTTTATGTATCTTCATTCATCGCTAGCTTAAGTTTAATTCGAATTAGGATCCTTTGGTACGGGTCCCAGCTTGATTTATATACAATTGTACTAAATTTTATTATGTACCAAAGCTAGTGTTAGGATTTAGTTAATGGCACTATTATTAGCTTGCTCATACTTTAGCTACTATTAGGCTTAGCTCCACTTCTAATTCTAGTTTAAACTTAGCTACCGGAGCAAGGCTTAGTATGTATCATTTTATGTGAAATGTTAATCTAAATACCAATTGTCATTATTAACTAAATCTAGCTTCTGATATTTATTTATCGGCGATGTACTAAGGGTGGGGTCTGCATTATGAATCCTGACATTCCAATTTAAATATGTATTTCATTTAATTTGGTGTTAGCATGAATCAATAATTATTTAAAGCTTAACCATAAGTCAGTTGCATACAAGGTAGCCTCTATTTTAATTTGAATATCATGGCCTAAAGGTTTGTTTATTAATGTTCACATTATTTAACAGTAAAAATGGATTATCCTAGTTACTAGGGATAAAGACAATATTTTAGGGTTTAATTTTGCAATGGTAATTTCTACATCATTTACTAATATGCAATGGTTCATAGCTTATGGTTTACTAACTCTTTATTTATTAGAACATCATGAGAGCTTGAACCTACATGTTATCCTAATTAATTTCTCACTATTTCTTAAGTTAGGGATTAAGTTCTATACAAAAGATTAGAAGAATATTAGCAACTAATATGTAACATTCAATCTAAGGTTACATATTTATTAGGCCCATTTACACTCTCAATAAATTTTGTTAGCTTTCCTGGATCATTTCCTATTTTTACTAAGTTTGGATATTTAATCGAAGCCACTTTTTCTTTATTAATGTCTTTAGTTAATACCTAGATGTTAAATAATCATTCAAACCATATTCGCTATTCATATATGGCAACTAACCCAAATTCAATATTGAACAATCTTGTTTTATCTCCTGGCTAAAATTTTATTAGTTTTCCTAGATTATCTCTTATTTTTCCTGAATTTTTCTTAATTAAAATGGAGTAGGAAAAATCAGTAGATAAAAGAAATAAAAGGATGCGGCCTTAAGGGACACGCCGTGACGCGAGCGGCGCGGCGGGGCGTTGTCGGAAGACCGGGAACGGCATGAAGGCACCGGTGGCGGTTGTGGGCTACGCACGGTGCGGAGGCGGGGAAGAAGCAGGGAAAGAGAGGGTGTGGCGCGGGAGGGTCTTAAGGTCACGGGGAGGCATCGAAACCAGTGGGCGGCGCAGGGCAAACCGTGGGCGGCGAGATCGCATGGAGGCCACAGGGCGGTCTGGAGCTGAGCGCAGCAGAGATAGAGTGGCACGCGCGCTTGGGGAAAGAAGAGAAGAAAGCGAGGGAGTGGAGGCGCGGGCTGACTGCGAAGGGTCCGGGTAGAGGGGACGTGACGGAGGAGGCGCGGTGATGATGGGTGAGCAGGCGCACATCGAGCGATGCTGGTGCATGGCTGCCACGCAGAGAGGAGAGGCAGAGCGCAGCAGAGGGGAGAGAGCGGCGCGGGCGCGCACGAGCGAAGGGAAGGAGAAGGGGAGAGGGCGGTCCCGCACGACAGAGGGGGAGGGGCGTGCGGGAGCGCGGGCCCGCAGGGCCAGAGAAACCGTCGGGAGGGAAGAAGAAAAAGAAAAGGAGAAAAGAAAAGAGGAGTGGGGCCCACCTGTAAGTGAGAGAGGAAAATAGAGAAAGAAAAAAAAAGAAGAGAGGCCCAAGCATTTTTCTGGATTTTGGATTTTATTTTTTTTTAAATTTTAATTCTCATTAGGTCCTGTCGATTTTTGGAGTTTGCATGTTTGGCTCAATTATCTTGATACAAAATATAATAGTCCTCTATTTTGATTTTATTAAATTTTTGCTATAAATTGTATATATAAATTTTGGAATGCCCAAATTTGGGTTTTGTATGCTTTTTATGCTAGTCTTTCCAAAATAAGATTTTATATTTCCGCTCGGGTTTCTCTTTCTTCATGCTGGATCATCTTTTCATATTCTTATTTTAAATTTCAATTCTCCATTATTTAAACATGTTTGTTTTCTTCTTGATCCTTTTGTTCTCTGGAACTTTCACCCAAATTCTAAGAAAAATATCGTAACTCCAAATTCAAATAAAACATATTGCAAAAATAATTCAAAAGTTTCACATTTTCAAATTTCAAAATTTTGGGATGTTACACGGAGTGCGCGCGCCTCGGCTTCGATTAGGCGTCAGCCTCCGCTGCCACCCGTTCGAAGGGTAGAGGACGGAAGCGCGCATCTACTTCGACTAGGCGCCAGCCTCCGCTGCCACCCGTTCGAAGGGTAGGGGACGGAGCGCGCGTGCGTCTACTTCGACCAGGCGTCAGCCTCCGCTGCCACCCGTTCGAAGGGTAGAGGACGGAAGCGCGCGTCTACTTCGACTAGGCGCCAGCCTCCGCTGCCACCCGTTCAAAGGGTAGGGGACGGAGCGCGCGCGCGTCTACTTCGACCAGGCGTCAGCCTCCGCTGCCACCCGTTCGAAGGGTAGGGGACGGAGCGCGCGCGCGTCTACTTCGACCAGGCGTCAGCCTCCGCTGCCACCCGTTCGAAGGGTAGGGGACGGAGCGCGCGCGCGTCTACTTCGACCAGGCGTCAGCCTCCGCTGCCACCCGTTCGAAGGGTAGGGGAGTCCTGTTATTGTGATGCATGTTCTGTTACTGTGCTGTGTTAGGTTGAGTTCTGTTATAGAGATTAATGCTCTGTGAGAGAACTGTGCAATGTGTTATGTTAGTAGTATTTTTAGTAGTGTTAATTGTGATATGTTAGTCCGTGCTTATAGTCAATGCTTGTCCTGTTGTCTGTTAGTATATGTGTGTGCTTGTGTTGCGCGATTTAGCTAGTCGACGACCGTCTCCCTTCCCCGTGCTGTCTCAACCTCCCTTTGCTTCTAAACCCTCTCTCTTTGCTTTTCTCAGCGGTCGTTCGATCGTTAAGTCGTGCGAGCGTTCGTAGTTCTGTGTTTGTCGTGTGCCGTCGTCGTCTAGTTAGCCGTCGACCGTATTTCCCTCTCAACCCTCCTAGTGCTTCTAAACCCTCCGTCAGTGCTTCTCGACTACCTCTTTCTTTCTTGCGGTCGATAGTTATTCAGGTCGTCGGTCGGTAGTTGTTTTCGTCGTGTAGTCGTCGTTGTTCGTTCATTCAGTAGTAGTGTTCATTTGTGTTGTCGTTAGTGTCGTTTGTGCGTCGTTCGTTTAGTCTCTCGTCGTGTCGTTCGTTCGGTCGTACGACTTCCATTCGTACGGTCGTTCGTTTCGTCGTCATTTGATAGTTCGTTCGGTCGTTTTAGTCGTTGTAGGTTTAGTTTCCCCCGTTTTGTTTGACCTAGCTTTAGCTGAGCATCGGTAGTCTCAGTCTAGTCCCTGTGGAGAACACGACACTCGCCGCTATTTCAGTGGCAACCCGTGCACTTGCGGGTGTGCTATTTTTGCACGATCACCAATCTTCTTTAAAGTTTACTTCTAAAGATCGTGGGAAGGTAAATGTAGAGAATTACGCATTTGATCAAGAAGTTGCTAGAAAGGAACTTGCTGCCATGATGGTGTTACATGAGTATCCTTTATCCATTGTTGACTATACTGGTTTTCTAAGATTTGTTAGTGCACTTCAACCCCTATTCAAAATGGTGACAAGGAACACTATTAGGTATGAAATGTTTCAAATATGAGTTTTCATCTTTAATTCCTACAATATGTATTCTATAATTTGTGCACTATGTATTTTCAATTATTAGAAAAGACATTCTAGATCAATACAAAGAAGAAAAGAAGAGGGCAATTGAATACATGTCGGGAATTCGATCTAGAGTTACCATAGTGACAAGTGGACTTTCGACAACCAAAAAAAGGATACATGACTTCCGACAACCCTGAGATCGCACGAAAAATGAATTAACAACCAAAAGTTTTTTATGGCCATTATTTTTTGGTGGTTAATACTCTAAATTCTAGTTGTGTTAGAAATTAGAATCTTGATGAGAAGTTGTGCATTGTGACACTCTACAATTGCACAACAAATGATAAGATCATCGAGCTATTAGTGAGGAAGATAGGCTCGAGCAAGCTTATGTTGCAAGATACATGCTTCACATGTGTTATTATACACATATTCTAAATTTGATTATTAATGATGGATTGGAAGTGTTGAAGAGTACAATTGAGAACATTCATGAGAGTGTATCCTTTTGGACTACCGCACCAAAAAGAGTAGCGAAGTTTGAGGAAATTGCAAAATTTGTGAATGTTGACATTACAAAAAAAAAATTGGCTCTTGACTGTAAAACTAGATGGAACTCTACTTTCACTATGCTTAATGTTGCTTTACCCTATAAGGCTATTTTTGATCATGCGAAGCATGTTGAAAAGCAATATACTTGGGCTTCTACTGATCAAGAATGGTCATTTGCTGCTGATGTTGTTGAGAAGCTAAGGTTGTTCTTTGAAATCACTGAAATATTTTTAGGGACTGAATATGTTACTGCTAATATTTACTTCCCCAAAATTTGTAAAATTAAAATGAGAATGAGACAGCGATCAACTTGTGGCAACCAAATTATTGAAGCTATGATAGTTTCCGTGAATGAAAAGTTTGATAAGTGTTGGTCTAACATTCAGGACTTATGGGCACTACCACACTTCTTGATCCTCGATTTAAGACTAAAATGTTGTTTGTTTGTTATGAGATGCTACTTAGTGTTAGTGCTGAAGAATGTGAGCATCATGTGCAAGAAGTCACTAACTCATTGTGTATCTTGTTGAGTCATTACCAAACTGAAAATGATGAAGGTAATACACAATCATCATCCTCACTCTCTGGAATTGAAGTTCTAGTAGTTATGTCTATTTTTAATGCATGTGTTGCCAAGAAAAGGTCAGCATCTCTTAGGATGAAATCTAAATTAGATCGCTATTTGGAGGATGAATATGTTTCAGCCACAAAGAAAAATTTTAATGTATTGGATTGGTGGAAAGTGGTTGGGACACGCTATCCTTCTTTAAGGATGATAGCACAGGACATATTTGCTATTCCAGTAAGCACGGTTGCTTCAGAGTCTACATTTAGCACAAGTGGAAGAATTCTTCTGAAATGTTAGAGGTATTAATGTGTTCACAAGATTGGATTCGAAATAAATATAAAGGTATGTACATAGGATGATTATTACTTACTTTGTGCTACTTACTTTCGTAGTTGTCCATAAAAGAAATTGATACTTCTAAATTGTATCTTGTAGATAACGATAATGGAGAGCCAACTAGCATCTGGACTTGTCTTCAAGACATTTAAGAAGGACTATAGGTCAATAGCTACTTCAAGTGTTGGGCTACTTCAAGTGTTAAATTGTCTTCTGGACTTGTCTTGAAATTTTATAGCTACTTCAAGTGTTAAATTGTCCCATTGTTAACTATTCCTTTAATTTACATAGGAGATGACACTGTGAGTTGCTGACTTGCTATTGGGCATTGGACACTAGAGTATAGACTGCTTGGAGCCTTGGATGATAGTAATTAGGGATCATGGACTTGTCTTCCTTGTTATCTTTTATTTACGCTATTGAATGGAGTATGATTGTATGAAACTATGAATGTATGGAATATGGATTATGCCTTGGAACCTTGGATGATATAAATTAGGGATCATGGACTTGTCTTGCTTGTTGTCTTCTATTTAGACTATTGAATGGAGTATGATTGTATGAATGTGAAATCTATGGTGAACTTTACTCCTTTTATGCATATGGCTATTTCTTTGCTTGTGAAACACAGTAGGTCTTGGCTATTCAAAGGCCAACTGTGGGACTGCTGTTAACGGTAATGGCAACATCACTATTGTTGCAGGGGCAGACAAATCTACATGGTATGATCTAGTAAATATTTTCTTGTTGCACATATATTTGTGGATTTCTCATTATTTTTGAGACAAATAATTCAGACATCATGTTTTGATTGGTGAGAAGTATAGAAGTATCATTATCCCCTATTATCTCCGGGGTGACATAGTAACTAAGGTAGAACATTCAACAAAAAAGAAATATATCAATGACTCACATGAGTTAACTCTTTTTTGTTTCTTGTAACTACTTACTGATATGGATTGTTTGTTATTTGGAGTAGACCTTGACTGCGCTAAGGCCAAGAATGAGAAGGTGCTTAAAGGGAGGACTTCTTTGAAGACTTAATCGGAGTGGAGAAAGGTTAGTGGAAATACAAATGAGAATGATAGTGACTTGCTTCTGTATAGTTTTGTTGCCACACAACTGAAAAATCAAAGGAAGAGCAAAGTTGTATAGTTTTTAGTTTTCTTTACATATTGTTCTACTGGTAAATAGCAATCATGCTTATAATTATTGCAACATAGGAAAACAGTAATCAGGAAAGCTCTCGGGATTGCATACGAGCAATATTATCTTTTTTTAGTATATTCTGAAACTTATGAACCTGAGCACCAAAACTCCTAAAACTTCATTTTGTTCTTCAAATCATTTGTGCATTTTCTCTGAGAGCTTCATTGCACAATTAATTAACAAAAGTGTAAAGTAGACTAAAGAAGGATAGAGGGGACAGAGCCATATTACAAGAAAACATTAAATATCATGTCTGAATGACACTCTTGAGCAAAGAAAGATGATGTGTAGACGATCTTTTTTCCTCTAGCAGCCTTCTCATATGTATCTTAAATAGGTCAAAGGTGCATGGCAAACGAAGCACCAGAACATGATGGAACTATGCAAGGAAGTGAGAAAACTCCAATAGAACTTCATCTCTTTTGAGATGAACCACATGCGACGGGTATTGTACATTTTGTCCCCGCCAGTGCATTGTTGGCTTGATAATTTGACATATAAGCATGCATAGTGAGGCAACATTAGTTTATTTGGTTTTGCATCTGCAACATCCCATTCTTCCTCAACCTTCACTGCAAATCTGATGTATTGCATAGTAGTATCTTGACACTGATTAGCATCTCACTCCATGAACAACACCTTCACTGCAAATTTGTTGTGCTGCATAGTAGCATGACTTGCGAACTTTTTCTTATCTTTTGTGACCATAACCACATGAAAAGATAATATCATAATCTGCTATCAACTTTTGCTTATCTTTTGTTTCAGATTCCGCAAATAATGAATTATATTCTATAGAGGTTTCCTTCTTTCTTTTGTTTCAAATGTGTGAACATTAGTGGACTAATAATTACTGAACATTGGTGAACTCTGGGGATTTTTTTTCTGGTTTTCACTTTGGTTTATCCTCAAATAGAAAGTAAGCATAAGTATATTTTGCTGCTGCATCAGAAGACAAATTATATTATTTTGAACAATTTTCTTGTTCAGGATCGGATCACAAAAGATGATCTCTGTGACCATGCTTGGGAATACAGTTTCACTATTTTAGCTAACCTGCCATCCTTTTCCATGGTTTGAATTATGAGCTTATATAGGAATGCAAATCTAAATGCTAGTGGATGTTTCTGCACAACTGATGCTAGTTTTTGAGTTCAACTGGTATCGGAGATGGCGCCCCACGAGTACCCGAATCCCCGTGGGGGGCAGGAAACGGGGTTTTGCTATCCCCACGACTAGGGTCAGGGTCGGGGACAGGGATCAGCAGATTTTCACACACTTGGGGATGGGGCATTCCCCTACTCCCCGGCTGGGAATGCCCCTATTGCCATCCCTAGATCTACATAGGTTTGGGCAGATTTAATTTCTCTCCTAATTAAGAACAGGCATTATTTTGTGGAACATGGTTTCTTCTCCAAAGAGACATCTATTTCCTCTAGCGAAGTAAGAGTAGCGCCCTCAGCTCCTAGTGAAAGAAAACTTTCACTTTCCTCCTACCATTAGTTGTACACTGAAAGAAGCTGTGTTTGGCATCATCCTCCAATAACCCATCTTCCTTTCACCTTTTTTTTTTTTGGCAAATCAACTCTGCTACCTGTAGAGTTCCATAATTTTCTCTTCAAAATTGTGTTTATCAACACGTTCTTCTGGTGATAACTGATAACCCGTGTGCACGGCCTTGGCATTCGACTTGTGGCTTTTAAAGACTGCAAGAAGTGCCATCTGTTAATCACTTGCTCTCTGAAACCCTCTGGTTGTAGCCAGCAATTTTCAAACCTGCAAGCGTTTGTTCCTAACTTGATTCCTCTCCTTAGTACTCAGCCGATAAATGAGAACCTGTCCACAGAAACAAGGCTCTCTCCAAGCTAACCATGACTGGAAATTTCAATCAGTTATTGCTTACATGAGTACGCCTAGTTTATACTGGTCACACGTCACTTTTGATCACACATGACCGAATGATTCAACTTCAGGTGATTGGCACTGTTCTTGCTCCCCAGACATATCAGCATGCTCTGCAAAACCATTTGCCATTGTCATTTGTCGATGTTTGCTGCTTGTTTCCGTTTGGCCTCGCTCATTTCAGTTTTAGCTTCTAATTTCTAACTTATTTTTTATTATTCCTAAATTTTGTCTTTTTCTGGCTTTTAAGTTTTTTTTAGTTTTTTTATTGATTCTCTTTTCATATTCATTTGCATTGTTTGTAATGGATTAACCTGATTTTTTCTATTTTAAAATTTTTTAAATTTAATTACACCAAATAAACCATCATCAGATATATAGTACAATTTCAATAAGATACGTATAATTTTAATCATAAACCACATTTTTTCAATCAAAAGAGCACACCGTAGATTATTAATGGTCGAGTTGCATGCGAGACCGAAGAGGTCAGGCAATTAATAAACTGCTCATCTCTGCGCGAAGTACGACTTGACGTTAAGTTCCAATAAAACGAAGCAACCTGACAGGAAAATCCTTGTACTTGGCAGTCTTGGCTTTATTGCCCCCTTCTTTTCCTAGTAATGTACTAATTGTCTCAGTTCAAAAAAAAAATGTACTAATTGTCTCAGAACAGCTGCCTTGATAACTGTGTACTACATCTGACCATTTGCACTAGAAAAGATTACAAATGAATTCAGATCTATTAAGGACTGCTTCCACCACAAATTTTGAACAATTATAACTTTTGTCAGACAGCTTGTTTCCCACCTGCCATCATGACGATTTATATTTTCAATTAAAAAGATAAATCAAATGAAAGATCCAAGAGATCATAACTTATTACGGTTGTGCATTTCCCTTTGGATTGTACGGTCCAGCAGACCAACTTGTATTATCGTCAAGGATGAAAGAATATTACGACAGATTTGTTAGTGATATGTTTTAGACGTAATTATAGAGATAATTGTTTCACTTCTATATTTACGATCTTTTAAATAATATATTACTATGTTTCTTGAATAAATTATTATTTATAAAAGTTAGCAAGTATGTAATTTATTGGTAAAACTCTTTATTTATTATATGATATCATTTTAAAAGATCGCTGGCCGAATGTCACTGGTCAGGATACTAGTGAATTATAAACCAACACATATGTTGATTGATGACCATATTTTATTGGTCATAGATATGAGGATATCAAATCAATAATACGGCCACATGTTAGAAAACATGATGTTGAATTGACTCACCTTGAGATAATGTTGAGACTTTTATGTTTTATGTGTCATCAGTTGGTCTCAAGTAATGATGATATATAATCCTTCTACCTAAAATCAGCATAGTTTTCTATATGTGTAATAGTTCACTTAGGAGTTACCAAACGTTACTCCATAACTGGGTAGTTATAAATATAGTTTTAGGGTATGCTATGAAACATGCGGAGGAGTGTGACTCGTCGGAGATAGGATTTGCCACTCCTACATAACAGGACAGATATCTCTAGACCCTTGATGTAGTTGGGTAAAGGAAGTGCATGACCATGCCATGAGTGATCAAAGAGTCGATCACATGAAGTTATCTATCACAACATCATAAACTGATTAAATAGTCCATGGATGACACATTTTGTGGAGCTCAATCAGGTATCATGAGGCAAAATGAGAATACGCAAATGGGTCGTTTAGTTTGATCAGATACGAACTAATCGTATGAGTATACTTATTGATCGTGAGCTAGTCAGACATATCATGAACTGGTCTACAAACTAGTCATATAGAGATACAGACTGATCATAACCAGATGCGATCTAATCATTAGGAGTTATGGACTAATCGTGAGTGATTAGGACTTAGTTGCTGATCATATTGCATAAGGTTTGTCAAGATTGATCTTTGTGTATATTTGGGAGTTGATATATTCTATTAGGGACTGCTACCGATCGGTGATTGGAAAAGTGTTTCCATGTTATAACCAAGTATACATGATCCTACAGGATCACACACTTAATAGGTTGAAATAGTAAATGATATGGTTGGTGGATTCTTAGTGGAATGCAACCTCTACTCATATTGGATAAGGATCCGGTAGGAGACTCTCCAAGTGGGATACGATCGCTACTCGTGTTGGATAAGGATTCGGTCAGAGGCTTTATATAAAGGGGAGCGTTGTGGCTATGGGTGGGTGTGTGATATAGAGAGAGATTGCACTACTCACCGAAATCCTAGCCATCTCCTTCTAAAGGCCCTACTGTGCATGCTATTGCTGGTACATCGGTGCACGGTATTCTATCATTGGATGTATGGACTTCAGTAGAGACACTGCTGCAATTGTGGTGCTAATTAGGATGATATGAGGAGAAGGCAATTAGCTTGTAGAGATCGACTACCGCTAGAGGATGACCGGCTTTCGAGGATCGCTTTCTGGAAATGTTGGACGATCGATAACTTTCACTACATCGATGCGTACTACATTGAACTAGGCTGTTTCAACTCTTCTTATGCTGCACCATGCATATAGTGGTAATGATCCATGTTTTCTTACTCGTATAGCGCCTTGGTTTACATAGTGAAAATTTTAATTTGCGCTAGTGTAGCCTACTCGTATCCCAAAAGTGGTATCAAAGCTTTCTTGCATAGTGGATATGTGGTAGTAGTAGATTGGATCTATCATTGGTCTAGTATGGTAATCTAGATTGGTTCATATGGATGGACTGCTTTGAGTGCTGATTGATGAGATCAATCGGCTTCAGTGTTCGAAGATGGGTTCATGAGATCTTAATCGGTTTCTATTATGCCTGTTTATGGTTGCATTGCATTGTACCTCTACCGGTAGGGATTCCGCCATTAGGGTAAGCCATGATGCATAGTTGTATGGGGCCAGCTAGTCAGCTTTGTCACTATCGTTGACCAATGCGATTGATCAATGGAAATAAGGTTGATCCAATTGGTTCAAAAGTGGGTTAATATGATTAATCTGATGGAATTGGGACTACCGTACTAGGCACCCCTCTAGAAAAATTAAGTAAAATTTGATGCCCTTCCAATTTTTACACCTATCAAGATGTTGATCATTAATTAGTAGATCTACCCAAGTAGGTGACATTAATTATCTTAATATAATAAGGAAGGTGTCAGTTATGTTTACGAATAATAATGGTTTAACTTGACTAAATTATCCAAATGATTTTGGTCCTAGGTGCTGAGACTAGGGCATATGGATGTCACTCAACAAACAAAAGTTACATGTAATGTAATCAGCAAGGGCTTGCTTACCTACATCACTAGGTCTCTAATAGTGATGCCAAAGCTCACTAGGACTTGGTGAAACATAGTATTGACTCACAACATTTCGTTAGAGGGAACATGGTTATTAAATATATAGTGAGTGTATCTTTTGTTAAATCATTTAATAAAATATTTTACATAAATATAGTACTGAAATATTTTACATATATAGTGAGTGTATCCAAGTCATTATTTATGTGCAGGCTAGCTTTCGATCAGCCTTCATGTAATCAAAGTAATTTGTTACATTGAGAGTTTAGAAAAGCTTGGTTTTTCCCTTAGCTAAGAGTTAGCTACTTATGTGATTCTCCAATCACTTCCTCCAAACTTTGAGCTAATCATTTTGAACTTTCATATGAATGATATGGAGAAGTCAATAACCGAGTTGCATGGGATGCTCAAGTCAATAGAGAAGAGCATTAAAAAAAGCTCTAATCATGTGATGATGGTTCAGAAGATTATCAACTTCAGAAAGAAGAAGGCTAAGGTTTTGGGCAAAAGAAAGGGTGTGAACAAAACTCAAGTGACATCTCAAGTATTAAATCTAAGTTTCAAAAACTCAAGATTGACATTGCACCTAACACCATTTGCTACCATTGCCATAAGACTGGACATTTGGCTAATGACACTTTACCATTATCTTTACTTTTAGGATTAGTTATGGAATTAAATAATTATTATTATATTCCTACCATAAATAAAAACATTACTTCTGCTTAATGTTTGGGAGTAGAAGGTTATGAGTTCAGAGTAAAGAATAATCATTGTTTAATTTATTTGAATGATATGCTCATGGCTATGCTCCATTGGTGAATGGGTTATATTTTTTAAATATTGAGGATGTGCCTGTCTATAACATTAATACCAAGAGGCTTCAGTGTAATGATTTGAATCCCACTTATATTTGACATTGTTGTTTATGTCATATAAATGAGAACCGTGATGAATCTCCATAAATATGGTCTTCTAAACTCATGTGATTTTGAATTATTTGAAATATGCTAGTCTTTTTTAGTTGGCAAAATGACTGTGGTACCTTTCACTGGTCTAAATGAGAGAGCAAATGACTTGTTAGCCCTAATATATTTGGATGTATGTGGACCAATATGCTCAACGGCAGAGGTGGTTTTTAGTACTTCATAACTTTTGCTGATGACTTTATTAGATATGATTATATCTACTTAATGATGCATAAATCTGATTCCTTAAAAAAAATTCAAAGAATTTTATAATGTGGTATAGAATCAACTTGGCAAGACAATCAGAGCCCTACAATCATATTGTGGAGGTGAATATTTGAACCATGAGTTTGGTGATCATCTGAAGTAATGTGGAATTATTTCATGGCTAACTCCGCTGGGGACGCCTCAATGGAATGGGGGTATTAAAACGACAGAACTGAACTTTATTGGACATGATTTGGTCAACGATGAGTCAAATCTGATAGAAACAACTATGTTCACAATAAATAGAGTTCCATCAAAAGCCGTAGAGAAGATACCATATGATATATAAGGACTAGGAAGCATCCCATGCTATCTTTTCTCAAAATATGAGGATGTGAGGTATATGTAAATATTTAACGTTTGACAAGCATATGCTCGAATTAGATAAATACTTCTTCGTGGGGGTATCTTAAGGAAACTAAAGAATATTACTTTTATAAAAGGGATAAGGACGAAGTGTTTGTTGCTCAAACTGGTGTCTTTTTAAAGAAAGAGTTTATTTCAAAAGAAGTTAGTGGGAGCACGTATGGTGTGACTTAAAGAAATTCAGAAACCATCAGAAAATATTTCAACTCCTACTAAACCTCCACAGGATATACAAAATGTTGTAAAACTTATGGAAGAGGCACCAGCCCAACATAGGTCTGAAAGGCTACGTAAATTGCCTACGAAGTATCGGCATGACATTTTGCTGTTAGACAATAATGAGCCTAAGACTTATGAGGAAGTGATGATGGGCCCGAACTCTGAGAAATGGTTGGAGCTATGAGATCTAAAATACAATCCATGTATGATAATCAAGTTGGAACCAGTTGATACATCCAATGGTGTAAAAATCATTGAGTGAAAGTGGATTTTTAAGAAAAAAAGATAGATATAGATGAAAATATTCATGTCCATAAGGCATGATTGTTAGCGAAGGATTTCAAACAAGTTCAAGGTGTTGACTATGATAAAACTTTCTCTCCCGTTGCTATGCTTTTGATTATGAAATATAGTAGATGGATGTCAAAACAACTTTCTTAAATGGAAATCTAAATGAGGATATGAATATGACACGACCTGAGGATTTTGTCAATACACAAAATACTAGATGCAAGCTTCAAAAATCTATCTATGGATTGAGCAAGCATCTCGAAGTTGAAACATTCGTTTTGATGAGGTAGTCAAAAGGTTGGCTTCATCAAAAAATAAAGAAGAGCCTTGTATTTATACAAAGGCTAGTACAACACACTTATTTTTCTGGTCTTATATGTGGATGACATATTATTAATCAAAAATGATATTCCTATGCTTGAATCTGTCAAATCTTTATTAAAAATAGTTTCTCTATAAAAGACTTAGGAGAGGCAGTATATATTTTGGGCATAAGGATCTATAGAGATAAAACTAAAAGGCTAATTAGATTAAGCTAAGATACGTACATTGACAAGGTGTTGAAGCGATTCAATATGAAGAATTCCAAAAAAGATTTCTTGTATATGTCACATGGTATTAGTCTTAGCAAGACTTAGTGTCTGTCGACACTTGATAAGCGAGACCGGATGAGTAAGATTCCATATGCTTCTACCATTGGGTCTATCATGTATGCCATATTTTGTTCACACCTAGATATGTCATATACTCTAAGTGTTACGAGCAGATATCAATCGAATCCAGGTGAAGGTCACTAGATAGCTGCAGAGAATATCTTCAAATACTTGAGATTGACTAAGGATGCATTCCTTATTTACGGAGGTGAGGAAGAGCTGGTTGTAAATGGTTACATTGATGTTAGCTTCCAAACCAGTAAAGATGATTTTTGATTGTCTGGGTTTGTGTTTTGTCTTAATGGAGGAGTAGTGAGCTGAAAAGTTCTAAGCAAGAGACAGTTGTTGATTCTACAATAGAAGCTGAGTATATTGCGGCTTTTGAAGCTGAGACGGTTGTTTGGATAAGGAAGTTCATCTCTGAGTTGGATGTGGTCACTAGTTGTCGGAACCCGGAGTAACGACTCCTGGATCCTCTGTGTAAATTGGACTAGTCCAGGATCAGCTAGTGCACATAGTACAACAAAGATATATATCAAGCACAAATGACCAACTATATTAAATAAAAGGGTACGGCCTTATGGCCAAGTCTTACATCAACGCCCATTGGCAAAGATAAATAAAACGAATACTGCGGAAGCCAACTGATAAATAGCGAAACCCAAGTCTACCCACAGGCAAACGACAGTAAGACGCGACCTACTCGTCCAGATCTTCACCATAGTCGACATCGTCTTCCTCTGTATGGATATTGCAAGGTGAGTACAAACTTGTACTCCGCAAATCACACGGAGAAATGCAACATAATGATAAAGGCTTCAATAGAAGGCTTATAGGGTTAGTTTACATAAAACAACATTTAAAGAAATATAATAAATAGATTTAAATTGCTGAATTTAATACAGTAAGTAAAAACAATACTTGTAATTAAAAATAATACCGTCAGTGCAGGCTCCGACCATACACCAACCTACCCACGGGCATCCCACCCGGACCATCTTTTCCAAAAGATCACGTACGGATTCCATCCATCCACACGCTTCGCTGCTCAACCCTGATGTATTCCATCCATCCACCAGGTCTCGATCTCTCACGGATTCCATCCATTCGTAAGGTTTTCATCTCTCGTGGATTCCATCCATCCACAAGATTTTCAAAAAACAATTTTGAAAAGCAAAGTCTAATCCATGAAAAACTTTTACTCAGCATGCTCATGACCGTGGGCACGGCTATCCAGGATAGATTATACACTCTGCAGAGGTTGTACAACTTTACCCACAAGACACGATCATCCCTTTGTACCACTAGATTACACACTTCCTTAGGTGTACGGTGGGGAGTCGTGACAAGGCCTTTACAATGCAAAGCCTTCAACCTAGTCAAGCCAACTCTAAGGTTTCACCCCAGTAAGGAATCCACCAGACCGGGACCCCCTCTTGAGCCTGAGTGAGACTTCTCATAGCTACAACCACGCTAACCCAAGTGGGACTTCACATGGCACCAACCACGCCCACCTTCAACCTACGATTTGACTCAGGTTGAGACTTTGCAAATTATTTAGCCATGGCTATCCCATACCAGCCATGTGGTAGTACGATAGGGCTTTGCAATAGTAGCTCATAGACCGGTCCTTAATTTGACTTAGGCCCAACCACATACCCCTGTGCACGACAGTCAACCACTGCGGCTCCGACCAACAGGGCATGCCTACACCCACCAACTAACCAATTGCCTAAGTCTAAACCAGCTTTTATATTTTGTTTTCAAAATAAATCATAAACCTCCTTAACTCACCGAAGTCAAGAGTTCATTTAGGAAACTTATCATTTCATGCGAAAAGCTCATCATTTTATGTGAAAGATATTCCAAAACAAATATTATGACTACGCAGGGTTAAGCATTTGATTCAAAATTTTTCTAGCCAACACTAGTGCACTAGCTAGAGTTTGATCTAGGGTGACAAGGTAAGGAATTCAGTATCAACGGGGAATTTAACAAGTAGGCATTAACTATATTTAAACTGAATTGAAATACGTTGAATAAAAAATATGCATGCAGAATAATTTAAAACAACATAGTTTTATTTTGAAATCTGGGATCAACATGATCAAGGAGTGTGACTTGCCTTGCTCTTCAACTTGGTATGAATCTTCGTCGAAGAATTTTCCCGAATCGTCGAAGTCTACACGTGAAAATAATCCACCAAATTCAAATAAATTCAAAATAAATTCAAATTGACTTCAAATATTTGAATTGAGTCTAGAAATGGATAGAAGGGAATTTTTGATGAATTTAAAATTTTGAATGGGCTCAATCGGAGTTAGGACGAAGAAGAACGGGCTTCGAGAAGTTAAAATCAGGGAAAAAGGAAAAAGGAATTTTCTGGAATTATTTTTCTAAAGAAAAATCTGAATTATGGCGTCAGCAGGGATTTTATTTTTGGCTGATTTATTTTTCAACTGAAAAATCCGATTTACTGCGCCATGCTTGCGTCAGCCCTGGGTTTGGGCCGACTGCTAGGTGGGCCCGGGTCCATGTGGACCGAGTCTATGGACTCGGGCGGGGCTGAGGTGGCACGGGGGGGTGGCGTGGCAGCCGGGCGCCTGCATGGCACCCGCGTGGCGGCCACATCGGCTGCCACCTCGCCCTCGGCGCTGACGTGGCAAGCGCCGGCGGGGAGGGCTCGGGCACGGCGTCGGCGGCGAAACTCCGGCGGCCGGTGGCGAGAGGCGCTGTGTGGAACTGAGAGAGGAGGGGGAGGGGAATTCATTCACCTTGGCGCGGGCTTCAGCGGACACGGGAGGCGGCCGGCGGCGAGGAAAGAGCGGCGGCGGCTCGGGGGCTCGGCGCGGCGGCGGTGGAGAGGTCGGGAGAGGGAGAGGAGGGGCGGGGGAGGACAAATGAGGAGAGGTGGAGCTCGGGGAGCCTTTTATAGAGGTCAGGGAGGGTGGCCAGGAATTTCTCGCTGGAGCGAGCACGGGGGCGGCGGCGGTTACAGGGAAGGTGGGGGAGATGGGGGTGTGGAGAGAGGGGGAAGTGGGCGCGGGGCGTGCGGCGCACGAAGGGGAGAGGTGGCGTGCGCGGGGAGTGGGGGAGGTGGCCGGGTAGGGCAGCGGCGGTTGCGGCCGGGGTGGGCGGGCGCGAGGAGGACGAAGGCGACGCGAGGAAGACGGTGGCTGGGGTGGCTGACACGCGGGACCCGCTGCACAGAGAGAGACGGAGGGAGAGGGGCACGGGCGGCCGGGATGGCTCCACGCGGCAGGGGTGCGCATCGGGCGGCCGAGGCGCGGACGGGCGGATGGGCGGGCGCGAGGGGAGGCGGCTGATCTGGGCCGTCGGCTTGCGGGCAGGTGTGGCCGATCCGGGCCGGCCAGGTGCCGAGCGGCGAAGAGGGGAAGGCGGGATTGGGCAGGTGATCTGGCCGTCCATGTGGCGGCCGGAGGGAGGGGAAGAGGGATTTAATTTTTATTTTCTGATTTTAATTTTTCAGAAAAGCCTAAGAAATTATTTATAGCTCAAAAAAATATGAAATAAACTCCAACAATTCCAGAAAAATTCACAGAAGTTCCTGGAGACATTTTGGACTTATTAAAATTATTTCCAACTAATGTTGGCATTATATTTTCATACCTAAAATACTTTTAATTTCAAAAATAGATTTTAAACTCCAGAAAACTTAGAAAACCAAATAAAAGCCAAATAAATCCAAATAATTAATTTGACATAATATTTTTATAGAAAATAAAAATATCATTTTATTTATTAATATTTTTAGGTTTTCATCTAAAATACTTTTCAAATCTAGCTTTTTCAAAACAGAAATCCAGGGCAAATCCAAAAATAAAATTTAGGCACAAAAATACTTATTTAATTTAAAATTTTATTTTAATTAATTTTTATTTACTTATTTATCTATTTTTATTTTAATAAAAACCTGGGCTGTTACACTAGTGCCTCTAGTCCAATGATGCCATGCATAAATCAACAAGTCGTAGATCACATAAAAAATTCAAGCACATACTTCGGTGTTTTCACATCATTCGTGAAATTATCGATAGAGGTGTTGTAAATATATACAAAGTGCATATAGATTTAAATATTGTTGATCCATTAACTAAGCCTCTCCCACATCCAAAGCATGAGGTGCACATAAGAGCCATCGATATTAGATACTTACATGATTGACTCTAGTGCAAGTTGGAGATTGTTAGTGATATAACCTATAGTCAATCATGGAGATGATTGTATCACTTTTATTATTATGATTTTATGAATAATATGTTATTATGTTCCTTGAATAAATTATTATTTATAAATGTTACCAAGTATGTGACTTGTTGGTGAAACTCTTTATTTATTATATTATATCATTCTAAAAGATTTATGGTCGGATGTCACTAGTTAGAACACTAGTGACCTATAGACAAACACGTGTATTGATTGATGATCACGTTTTACCGGTTATAGATATAGGACATCAAATCAATAATATGGACATATTTTAGAAAACATGGTGTCGAATTGACCCTGAGATAATGTTGAGATTGTTATGTTTTACGTGTCATCAGTTGGTATAAAACAATGATGATGCATAATCCTCGTATCTGAGATCAGTATAGTTTTCTATATGTGTATAGTGCGCTTAGGGGTTGTTAAACGCTACTCCATAACTAGGTAGTTATAGATGTATCTTTCAGGTATGCTATGAAACATGCAGAGAAATATGGCTGGTCAGATATGGGATTTGCCCTTCCTACATAACAGGAGAGATATCTCTGGTTCCCATGATGTGGATGGATAAATGACCATGCCACGAGTGGTCGAAGAGTTAGCCACATGAAGTTATCCATCACTAGATCGAGAAAAGATTAAACAATCATGGATGACATGTTTCTCACCTAGATTTTGATTAGGTATCGTGAGGCTGAAGGAGAATACACAAACATGTCATTTAGTCTGACCAGATATGAGTTGGTAACTGGTCGTATGGGTGTATTGACTAATTGTGAGTTTGTCAGACATATTACAAACTGGCCTGTGAACTGGTAGTATGGAGGTACGAAATGGTCGTAACCAGATACGATCTGGTCGTAAAGAGTTATGAGCTGATCATGAGTGACTAGGACTTAATTGCAGATCATATCGCATATGGTTCATCTATATTGATCTTTGTGTATATTTAAGGATCGATATGTCTTACTAGGTACCGCTACCGACTAGTGACTAGAAAGGTGTTTCTGAGTTACAATCAAGTATACAGGAACCTACAGGGGTCACACCCTTAATGGGTTAGAATAATAAATAATCTGGTCAAAGGATTTCCAAGTGAAATACGACATTTACTCATATTAGATAAGGATCCAGTAGGAGACTCTTCAAGTGAAATAAGATGTCTACTCGTGTTGGATAATGATTCGGTTGAAGGCTCTATATAAAGTGGAGCATTGTGGCTATGGGCGGGTGTGTGTGTGTGAGATAGAGATTGCCCCACCCAATGAAACCCTAGCCATCTTTCTAAAGGCTCTGTTGTGCACGCTGGTGCCATACCAGCACACAACGTTCAATCCTTAGACGTGTAGACTTCGGTAGGGCGTTGTTGCGATTGCGATGCTGATCAGGACGATCTGAGGCAGTGGCGGACCCAAGATTTTACCAAAGGGTATGCTGCACCAAAATTCAGTGATGTAGGCACTTTTGTCGACTCTAGCACAGTTGCAACGACCTCCCGAAGGTCGCCTACCTTGCACTCTGGTGAGTTCAATGCCTGGGAATGCTCAAAGAGATGAACATACCAACAATGGCATTACTGTTTGGTGGTGGTGTGACATTTGGAGCTTCCTCCAACTGCGGTTCTGTATTACATCGGTTCTTCAGAGTACTGCTTGGCGTTTGCACAGACGAAGGTGAGTGGAGCATTCTCCATAATTGGGAATGTGCAGCAGCTGTCGACGGAAGTCATTTATGATTTGGGCCGTGGAATGGTTGGCTTTGCCCTAGGGCGCTGCTGATCAACTTCAGAATCAAGAGTAAATTGTTATGGTCTGACAAATGAACTGAAGGCTAAAAGTAGAATGGTGAAACAAATATGATCCTTGGTTTCATCTTGTGGTGTCAACAGTGCTGTCCTCTGTTCATGTACAACAGATATTAATTGCACGAATTTGCTAATAGTTTACTTGAGTTACTTTTGACAAAATGTGAAGCTCAATAAGTAAACCTGGCGAGCAAGAATTTTACAATAGTAGGAGAAATATTTCGTGTTGTTTTCGTCAATTTACTTCTAGTAATGTACATGCTGTTCCACGCATTGATAATAAATAGGTGAGAAATACACAAGTTTATCCTTTAATAGATGTTGAAATCTTTCTTGTTTTCTTTAGAAGATTAACAACTTCTGTAAAGTACTGGTGATTTCTTGACCAAGGTCGCTGCAAATGCAAAATTGTACCTCCTCTTTTGTTTCAGTGTCAGGCCCCTTACTACTGTAGTACTGCTCCGACTAGAATTTGAACATGTTAACTTTCTGACTTCTACATGTAAGAATGCATTTCATATCAATGAAACTTGAACAAGTAGGAATGCCATTTCGAATCCTTATGGCAGAGCCCAGAATGCGTTTTGTGTTCCTTTCCAATGACATTTAGATCAAAACCTCGATCGGGCAATATCAAGATGTATCACTCTGCATTTCTACCGGCAAATGAGGTGCAAGGTATTACCTCATCAATCTTCTGTGCAGAAGGAAATCTCATTGCCAGGGAAAAGTCTGAGCAAAATCTTGCTCCAGCTGCCTATCTGGGCCCAGGGTATGCCGTGGCGCACCCGGCATACCCTGTGGGTCCGCCCTTGATGTGAGGAGAAGGCAATTAGCTCGTGGAAATCAACTACCGGTAGAGAACGACTAATTTCCGAGGATCGCTTTTCAAAGATGTTGGACGATCGACTGTTTCCTCTACATCGACACGTGCTACATTGAATCGGATTATTTCAACTCTTCTTCCGCTACACTGTCCATCTAATTGTAATAATCTATAACCTTTTACTCGTATGACTTTTTGGTTTACGCGATAGAAAAATATAGTGTACACCACTGGTATCCCAACAAGATTACCATTATATATGTGTACGAGCGCCCCCAATACGGACTTCCATCCCAACATCTTACTCAGGAGGAGATCAAGTCAAATTATCTCCCTCTCTGCAATTTGTACCCATCTCATCGTCTTCGCAAGACGCTGAAGACCACCGAGCTCGCCTCACTCGCACGTCAGCATGATATCCTGCTCGACACCGTCCGCGCCGTCAGGCTGACGCCCGGTCGCTGCCTCAGTCCGCTCATCATGCCGCTGCAGCCGCCGCCAGCGCCACCGTCCCGGCTCCTGCTCAGCGATAACCTCGCCTTGATCGGCGACACGAGCCTTGTCGCCAACCGTGACGGCGAGAACGAGCACCGCCGGTTCTTGCCCGATGCCACCTGCGCTTTCCCCGGCGGCGACACGGCGACGGGTCTTGAAGGGAGCAGTTTGCCCTGGCTTTTGAGCTTGGACCCCAGCGAGCTCGGCGGCGACTTCACCAGGAACTTGTGCGGCGTCTGCCTGGCTATGACTGGAGACCGCGTCTTGTAGAACCTCTTCTGCTTCTTGGACGGCGACGGCGAGGCGTACGCCGATGAGGAGGTGGAAGCGAGGAACGTGGGGTTGGGGAACATCACCGTCTTCTTGGCCCACGGCCGGTTCTTGGGGGACACCCGATTCGCGGACACGGACGGCCGGCCGAGGGGAGAGGTGGGCTTGAACTGGATCCGAGACCGCACGCGGCCCCGTGACGGCGGCGTGCAGGCCTCGGTCCGCGCGGTGCCCCGCTGGCTCTGCTTCTCCCTGGCGCGGCGGGCGCGGAGCGGCGTCGGCTCGGCGGTCACTTTCCTGGTCCTAGTTACGGGTTTCGGGGTCTTGGGGGGCTCTCTGTTCTTGTTCCCGCCGCTATCGGCGACCGCGGCGATGTCCCGTGCGAACTGGCTGGCCTGGACGATCTCCAGCACGGTTTGGCCAAGGAGCATCGCCGGCAGCGACATCCGCCGCCACTGGGCGGCGCCCTCACCGCCGCCGAACTTGCCGTTCGGGGATCTCCTCTGCGACGGCGCGGCCCTCAACCTGTCGCAAAATTCGCAATCATAAGCAAAGAATTTAGATCGAATCAGACGAATTCAGATAATGCACTTGCCTGGCGGTCTCCTGCTTGCATCGGAGGCTGGTGCGGAGGTACCCGCGGGTGCTGCGCGGGCTGAGGCTGACGCCGGAGACCACCTTGGCGCCGCCGGCCACCGTGTACTGCAGCTCCTGCAGCCGCGCCATGCACCGGTCCATCTGCGCACCCAGTCCATCAAACCACCACACACACACAAAATCTCCCGCAAACGGAATCGAAGCCGAGCGTATGTTCCATACCATACCATACCTTCTTGAGGGTCTCCCTGACGAGTGCGGGGTTGAGAGCGGCGATGGCGGCGAGGGCGGCCGCCGTCTGCCTGTCCGGCTTGGGCCGCTTGGCGTTGGGGCTCCTCGCGACCATGGTGTAGTCGTGCCTGGCAGTGGAAGGGGATGAGGAGGCGGAGGTCAAAAGGGAGAGCTCGTGGCGAGCGGAGAGTAAGGAAGGGGCCCCCAACGGTCGCCGTCCCAACGGCTAGCTCTCGGGAGTAAACACCGGTGGGACCGATTGACTCATCAGAAGGCTATGTACGCACGGGCACGGGACAGCAGGAGTACCATGAGCTTCAATAGTGATTTATGGGTTAGCTCTAAGCATATTATTTCATATTTTAATAGAAGAGAGAGAAAAGCTATCTCTTGATTAAGAGCTAGTCTCATACACACATTCCAAGATTATGTAAGAGTGTCATGTGAGGCTATTTATATTATGAGCTATGTGCTAAAAGTTAGTACTATTGGAGACGTTGTCTTAGAGCTAGTAACTAGCTCATACTGTTGGAGATGCTCTAAGTGTGGTGGACCAGCCACGTCAGCTGGTAGGCTCGGGCAATTATGCTGGGTATGAATTGCCATTTGCCACGCTTCTCTGTAGTTCCAGCGATTAATTTCTTTGGGCCAGCCGAGTATGTGATCTTCAAATGAAGATGGTGAGCAGTTAAGGTGGTGATTTCCAAGGAGGCGTAAACATTTCAAATTTCAAACCTAAAGTGTAAGCTTTCGTCTAATGATGCGTGCTCTTGGAAGAGACGATAAGACTTGGCAAATGAGACATGAGCTAAATCATTTTCTTAGGAGACGAGAGAAATCCATGAGTGCTTGATCCCGTCCGTTTGCTCGTGAAGCCGCGCGACGCCGTTGCCGCACTCCACTCACCACTGCTAGCCCTTCTTCGGCTACAAAGCCGGTAGGAGCGTCCCATATCCATCCTTTCTCACCTCCCAGAACTGTCCCGCACCACCACAAACTTCAGCGTCATCTCCTCAGCTTCCTTTCCACCTTATTGCGATCCTATTGACTCATCTTGACCGCGGTTATGTCTCCGGATCACCATCGTTGGAGTCCGCAGCCGGTGAACTCTCTCTCTCCGCAGCCGTTGTCCTTCTCCGCTCCGTTCCGGCCACTATAGTCCCCCTCGTCCTTGATAGCCACCAAAAACTGGTTTTTAGTCCTTAGGAACACGTCGTGCTCCCGTCCTCATCGCCATTCCACCACCAGAACGCTGCCACCGCCCGTGACCTAGCCTCTTCTGCTCTGTTGCTCAATGAGGGAGATGAAACCCTGTTTCTGGGTTCGCCAATGTGTCGAGCTCACCAAGCCCAACCAAGTCACCGAACCAAAACCCCAATTGGTTGAGTCGAATCCTATTCACCAAACCTAACCTAGACCAAATACAAATTGGTTGAACCCAACCATCTCCACCGAGTCAGGCTTGAGTCCGACCGAACCCGAGCCTAGGTTGTTGAGTCAAACTGCGTCCCACCGAGTTCGATCGAGTCGATTGCACGGAACCTGAGCCGAACTGGTTCAGAACCGAACCAGAAGCCGATTTAAGTCTGATTTAGTCCCCTTTGGCCAATTCAATTCCGGTTTTCACCAATTTCCCTCCGGTTCTAAATTGTAGACTAACCCTAGCTCACCGTTGACACTCCATTACCACTGTTCATCAACCTTGATCAATCCCAAGCATTTAGAAGCCACCTGATCACTGGTTTCCTTCCTACCTTCCTAGGACTATTCCGACTCTGTCCTCTTTAGTTCCTTTTGTTGTCTTTCTTTTGCAAGAATTTGTGGCTGTCCTAGTAGGCTTATTCGATGTCATTGTCGTGTATGTATGTTAGATTACATAAGAAAGAGAAGCGGAAGCTAAAGCTAAGATGGACCCGAAGGTTGTGTTGGAGCTGGAATTGAGGTAAATCTAGAAGGATACTATGGGAAGGAAGGAGTTGGAGTGAATCCTGAGGATCATAGGGAAGTGGTTCCAGAAGGTTATGTTGGAGTGAACGATGACTACAAGCTGCAAGGCAAGCCATGATCCTTAATCATACTGAACTCCTATTAGTTGTGTATATTATATATGGGGTATTTCTTGTATTTTTTTGTCAATGCTAGTTATTATCAATTACTTTTAAATAACTTTTAAATAATCCCGCTTAAGTAGATAATGCCTTTACATTGTTTACAGGCCATCATTGACAATAATTTGATCTGTTTTTTCTTGATAAACCTAGAATTAGAGTAGCATACTTTAGATTAGCATAGTAGTGAAAGAATAAAACTATAATCACCTGTCACATTGTGGCCTACCATCATGAGTTGATGCATTAGAATCTATGATCATTATGATGTATGAAAATATGGATCACTCGCCAAGAGTGATGTTTTGAAAAGTTGCTATGGACAAGGATGTTGATCGCCTCGTCTAAAGCTCATTAAAGAATAGGAACCTTATGCTAAGTAATAACATAATCGATCACACAAACCACTTTGAAAGGTAGCTATGGACAAGGATGTTCAATATACAACCTACACTAGCTACTCTCACGGAATAGGTAGATGCATATGGTACCACAACGATAGGAACTATGTATAGCATATGAAGGGATCCTAGATTAGGCAGGTACTGCTATCAAGCTTTGGTGAGCCCAGTGGAAAATCAGGGCCGCCTGTTAGGGATACTGCCTGTCATAGATGTTGGGCTCTACCAGGTGGAGTAGAATTAGTGGAAGTGGTAGAACGGCCAGTTATCTCAACTCTGTGACATGCTATCATGTTGTGTGCTTATGGGATGACGGCATGAGATCGAGATATTTTGTGGGTAAAATTGAACAAACTCCTCAAAGGTTAAAATTCCATTCGAACATGTTGTGCTTCCAACATAATGAAGCCATGTTTCTAGGTGATTCCAACTTTGAGGCAAAAGTAGTCTTTTTGAAGATTAAAATATGGTGAAATGGTGATGATGTTGAATCATTACTTGACACTTTTGAAAACTCATTTATAACTACACTTTGGTTCATTTATAACTTAACCATCCTTGTTAGACATCATTTGAAATCCTGCGTTGCATTAGGAAAATTTACCATTGTGGCTTGTTAAGTGCAAGAGTATTTATTCTTGTATATTTTGGTTTAGACAATAAGTACTATGAGGAAGAAGCACAAGAAGGAAATTGGTACCATGGAAGTGAAGATTAAACGTTCTAGGTTATGCCTACACTCAAGTATAGCATGTGGGTGTGCTATCTTTTGCATCTTCTACTTATGATAAAATCGAGTTTGGCCTCGAGGCCTATAAAACTATGTAACTGATAGGTAAGTCATACTTTGTGTAAGAACTCTGTTATTATATTGTAATTATAAGCAGGTATTGTTTATCATTCTATATGCAACTGAAATCCTTGACAGTCGCAAGAATATGGGATACCAACTTAAATCCTAGTATTCCCACATGCAATATATTCACAAAACCTAATAAAATTATAGTATTATGAAAGTACTTTATGAGCCAAATCTACATATGTCATTTTCATGTATAATCTAAATATTTATAGAAATATAGATAACCAAACTTAGTAAATTTAACCGCACACAACCCAAACGTCGCTCCTTTGCGACCAGAGAAAGTATGTCACTTTTTTTTACCTTGAGACTACCATAAAGAAAAGGACAAGAATAGCCCACTAGGTTTTTGGGAGGAGTTTTTAATGAGGCATGTGCATGTCGTGGTATTTGCCCAAGGGAAAGTGTTACGAAACCTAAAAGTTTACAATGTGGGGTAAATACCGAATCTACCCCTAAGTGGTTTTGACTATAAATAGACAAGTCGATATACAAGGAGAGATAGGTCTGATGATTAATAAAGACTTCGATACCCTGGTGTTCTCTCTTAATTATTCTTTGTCAATTCTCTGTTGTTTGGTTGAGTGGATTGCATCGGAGGTTATTATCATTATTTCTTAATACGTTATCAGCACAAATCGCTCTATGAGATGATAGATATACAAATCACGAACCAATCTATTATGCATTGCAATTTTGTAGATCAATTTTCGTTTGTAATGCCATGATTAGATCAAATGCGTTATAGTTGATTCTAGTCTCAGATTGATCTATATTTTGTGTGCATGATTATATCACTCCTGCAAATTCATTAGATCAAATAGTTAGAATCTAGATCAGTCTCCAAAAATAGATTACAGATTGCCTGGGATCGCATGATTTGACACTATGGGTGACACCGCCGGCCGCCAGAAGCCACCGGTCGCCACCCGAGGTCGCTCGGCCACCTGCGCTAGAAGCCGTCACTGTCGGTTTTCCTGATGCTGCTGGCCCGTGTGCCTGAAGTCGTCTGCCGCTATCCTTCCCGGTGCTGCCGAGCGCACACACCAAGGTCACCCGCCGTTAGTTTTCCCGACACTTTAGAGCCTGCACATCGAGGTCGCCAGTTCCCACCTCTGCGCCTAGCCCTGCTAGCTGCTGCTGCACTCGGTAGCCACCTCTGCCCGTTCCCGGCCCTACTGGCCACCACCACACACCATACTGCTGCCGCTTCCGTGTCCCTTGCTTGAAGCCACCACGGGCCACCGTCCACGAGCCCGGCACCCAGGCCGCATGACCAAAAGCTGTCGTCGCCCCGGGTCTGAGGTCGCCGGCCGTCGCTCTCGCTTTTTCACTCGAACCACTGACACATTTGCTCAGGAGCCCACACCCACCGCCGCCTTTGTCGGCTCGGTAGCCGAACGATTGAGGTGGCCAGTATGGGCCAAATGGGCCAGTTCTAGCCCAATAGCTTATATATAAAAAATGGTGGAGAATTTTCGGCTAGTGGAATTTTGCGGTTTAACCGCTGTAGTTTTAAAAAATTAAGAAAATTTGCTGGGAATATGAAATTAATTATAAAATTGACCCCAAAATTTATCAAAAATAGCAAATAAGTCGAACATACCAAATTTCTCTCCAAAGAAATTAATTTTTAGATTATATGAGCTTCATTATAATTTTTGAGCACTTTGGTATTATTATGTTTTTTTCTTCTGGTTTTTAGTAATTCTGAAAATTGCTTATTAATTAGCAAAAATTTATTAAAGATTACTAGAAAATTCTAGAAAATCCTAAAAACATGGTTTTTAGGTATATGAGCTTCCGTAAATTTTGTGAAACCTTAGACTTAGTACACCTTGGAAGCATCATATTTTTTATGGTTTATTTCCTGGCATTGTGTGTCTGGGGATTTATTTAATGGGTTAGTAATTCTAAAAATTGCTTAAATGCCTTAATAATTATCATAAAATACCAAAGATTACTAGGAAGAAAATCTAGAAAATGATAAATTATCTACTGAATAGATAAAAGTAAATGTTTACAATTTGCATTTATTTTATGCACTTGAAATTACTTACCAATACTAAGCATGTAGGAAATTACATGAATATTGTAGGACTTTGGTCATCACTAAGTGGATATTTGCGCGCCCTGAATGACTGTAATTGTATCACATAGGCGATCACTATAGCAGTTGGTGGCAACTGTAGCAGGCATCAGCACGGGTAGTTGAGGATGACGTAGATCGTTCTTCAGTCAGCCAACTACCCGGTATGGGCATACTGCGGGGTAGCTGAGGCCGGAGTATACGGACTCAGTCTGTCATGTATGTAAATGAGTCATTTACTTGAGTCAAGAGTGAGAGTCGCAGTAGCGAAAAAAAGAGAACACAAAAAAATCCCCAAAAAAACTCTCTCCGCATCTTGTGACTTTGTTCTTGCTTTTCTCTCGTCTTGGTTCTGATCTGTTCTTCGTTCAATAACAGAGCACTCTCGGGTGATTTGGGCGTGTTGATCCCTGGGTGTTTCCCAATATATGGTATCAGAGTACTCTCTAGGCGATTTTGGCAGCCTGCTGGCACTCGAGGGGCATGCGTCGGAGCCTTTGCCTAACTGGTTTAGTGTTAGGGCAAACCGTGAGGCTATGCTCGATGATAGGGTGGTCCACCCCCTTGATATCACCTGGCGAACATGTGAAGACGTCCGCGTTGTCACAAAGAACGCGGAGTAGGGCCTGCTCGACCTCTAAAGGGAGGCCCTCGCCAATGGAAACTTGTTGGTCTACGGTATGCAGGGAGATTCTCTTGACTCCACTGTCAGGCCTGGGCTTGGGCATCACCCTAGGGTGGAGGGCGTGCCTGTGTCGAGGGTGCCTCTGATGGCATGTACCTTTCAGAGGGGACCTCGCGCACCAAGTTCTATCTGGCAGGTGAGGTCTTGGTCTCCGAACACTAAACATGGTAACAATGCCCTACAGACCTGGAAGTTTCATGCATAGGAAGTTGTGGTATAGGACTGCCCCAAAAGCATTGAGGGTCGGGCGTCCGAGGATAGTGTTGTACGGGTAGGGAAGGTCAACGACGTCGAAGGTGACGTCCTCACTTCTCGCTTGATCACCCTGCCCGATGGACGCCTGTAATTGTATTTGGCCTAGGGCTTTCAGTGGTTGACCCCTGAAACTTGGAGCAGGATCCCCAGAGGCCTGAGCCTACTACGGAGGATTCCCATTTGGTCGAAGGCTCCCGCAAATAAAATGTCAGCAGAGCTACCCCCGTCGACCAGAACGCACTTAACGTCACACCCGGCGATGGCTTGGATCACCAGGGGATCCTGGTGAGGAAAGTCGACTCCGTTCATATTGGTGATTGTGAAGGTTATGTCATTTTGTTCCTAGGTCGGTGGCACCTGGGCAGGGTACGTCGCCACATGATGCAGCCAATGAACGTAAGCCTTCTCCTGCTGTGCAGATGACAATTTAAGTGATGAACCTCCGGAGATGACGTTTGTGTGCGACGCTGCCCTCCCTTAGCAGACTATATCTGTAGAAGGTCCTACAAGGGCTGTTGTACATGGGCCACCGCTGGGGTCCTCACTTCTAGGGCTCTATCCTTGGCGACGCTCTGGTGGAGCATTGCGATGGTGGGGCAGGCTTGAGTGAGGTGGTTGCTGCGCCCATGTAGTTTGCACCAAAGCCCATGCTGTTGGTGCTATCCATCATCGTGCGCTCCATCCTCACGGCCCCAGCCTCGTCCGCGCCCCCGACCTCTGCAACCCCGTCCCCGGGCAACAGGGGTGCTATCGTTGGACCTGCCTTCAATGTTGAAAACGTACTTGGCCCTTTGGGCTTTGCGTTGCCTGTGACTGGGGGTGTCCTTCGGCGGGTCCTACACTTGCTTAGTGTTGGAGGTGTCGGTCTTGTGCCACTGTGTGTCTTCTCTACTCTTACATATTCTTCCATCTTGTCAAAGAGCTTGGCAACTGTCTTTATGGGTTTGAGCGCATTGTATTCGGCCAGCAGCCACAGGCAGAGGCCCCGGATCGCCGCATTAATGATCATGGTCTTGTTCACATCTTTAACCTGACAGCAAACCTTGGCAAAGCATTTGAAGTACTCTCAGAGCTTTTCCGAGGACTTCTGCTTGATGGCGAAGAGTTGGTCTGCGTCGACCCATTCGGCGTAGTTACCTTGGAAGTTGTTGTATAAGCGGTCGCGGATCTACTCCCACACATATATGGAGTTTGGCTCTATGGTGAAGAACCAGGAGAGCGCGCTACCCCCTACAGGGCGAGCAGCAGTCCCTTCGCTTTGGTGGAGTTATCCCCGCCGACGGCCTCGATGGTCATCTCATACACTCGAACGAACTCCCGAGGGTCCGTATCGCCTTTGTATGGCTCGACGGTCAGGAACACGTTGGAGCACACCGCGACCAGAGGCGGGGGCGTCGCGGTTGTTCGCTCGGTTGGGTGTGACCTCCACCACCGCCGCTGGTGGCGTTTGCTGACTCCGAGCCTCTTGTAACTCCTGCATGGCCCCTAGAGATCTGCTAGCTCGCGCTGCAATGTCCCGATGGCTGCCATCAGAGTGCCCTCTATTGTTGGGGCAGCCGCACTCGCTTGAGCGGTGGCGTGCGCTGCGAGGTTACTGGTGATAACGGCCTGCTTGCTGGAGCTATTCAGTGCATCGGCACGATTGGCCCCACGGCCGGCAACAAGACCGACTCAAGCGTCGGGACCACCTATCACCCCTACGCTAGACCCAGGATTGCTGGGTATACCAGCGCGGGTGTCGGTGCCAATGATCCTGCTAACTTGGATGCCACTGACGGGGTCGACTGTTGCACCCTCGACGGGGCCGACCGTCGCGCCCTAGCAGTCTTCGTGGTGGCTGATCATACCCACGCGGATATCGACGCCGGCATTAGTCGCACCGATGTCGCCATCAACGCCGGCCCCCAGTGTTGGCGCAGACGACCCACCACTTGGGGCCTGGCATTCATGACCACTGTCGTCGTGCTCTGCTTTCTTTTTTCTATTGACGATGCCTTCTTGGGTGCCATCACCTCTCATGTCCACGGCTTGCTCTCTGTCATCCCCATGGACGGCGCCAACTGTTGTTGCTATAGGCCAAACAATAAATTAGGAGAGTAGTGGAGTAGTTGTGATGGATAAGCTATCCTTGCCCCTTCTCCACGTCCAGGGCGCATATATATATGCCCATAAGGCATGATTACAATACTACCCTCACAGTTGTGCACCCCATAGAAGGGTATACATTTACACAAATCTCACTGGGCCTTATAGCCACCAAACAGGCTATATGGGCTCAGGTGGAGGCCATCCCTACTACAGCACTAGACAACCACTAGAACAGATTTTCTTTTGGTTCATCTATGATTAACTATTTGAAATTGTCCTGTTGGGTAAAAGTCAGAAAGAGGCGTTAAACTGTTAGACAGCATATCGTGGTTGTTACGTAGCATTGTTGGCATGTTGCAATGCTTGCAGGATATAGCTGCATCTACTTGTTTCAACCGCATTTGATCCAGGCATTATTTGGATTAGATTATATTACAACTGTCTTAAATTCTAGCTGAATCTTTCATGACGAGTGAAAATCTTTTGTCAATATATACATTCAACCTGTGAAAAGGTTGTCGTGTTGCTTTCATAAACAGATGTTTGAATCTCCTTGGATACATGGATGTAGGTTGCTGTTCTTTTCTTTTGGTCTTTTGCTTTTCTGTGGCTATGAATAAGGCTGCACCATTTTAATGTAATTCCCTGAATCATAAAAAAAAGTGTTTAACACATGTGCAGTTTGTGCAGTGAAATTATTCAGAGATCATTTGTCTGATGTGGGCTTTCAGCGACTCCTTTGGATAAGTTGACCACTTCTGCAGCACAAACATCTGATCAACTTGGAAATGCATGCTCTAGACTACAGCCTACAGGCACTCTGAGAAGGTGACCTGAATATGTAGGATATATGTCCAGCATTAACCTCTGTGCTAGTTTTGAAGATAAAAAGCATTCCCGTTTGTACTTTACCATAATTCTTGTCTTCTTTTTTTCTATTGTTTTGTTTTGTGATCTTTGCTCTCTTCAGACTTCTGAAGAGTCGTGCGTTACTACTGTATTATAGTAATCTTGTTTTGGAAGACATCAGCTGATTTCTTTGTAACATTCCTAAGCTCTGATCCAATATTTGTATACCCCAGTCCAGTAATCTTGTATTGCTAATATGCAACAATTTTACGAAACCATAGAAATAATTCATTTCCATGCCATTGATGATGATTAAGTCCTAGCTAGGATCATTTTCTGGTACATGGGAACCGTTTCATTTTCATGCCTCTACTGCTGGTGCACTTGTTTAATAAGTACTCCTGTGGAGTTGCATTCATTTTGTCGTAATAAACACTAGTTTTAAACTAATTTCGTGAAACATATCTTTTATTGAGATTTTAGCTGAAGTCAATTGGTTTTTTCCCCTGATGCAAGCATGCACCATTTATCTGTCTATTTCTACATACATACGTACGTACGTACATACGTACATACATATCATGTTTTAAACGTATCATTTATCGGTACAACATGTTTTGTGAATTTAAGATTATCTCGTTTGTATTTCTTTGCTGTTGACAATCCTGATTGTTTGGGATCTGATGATTCTGATGTAAACTGCAAGTGTGGTACCCTGAAAGGTGGGTTGATCTGAACTCTACAATTCCGGATGTTGGCTGACATTCCCCTAGCTATCCTGTCATTTCTGTTCTATTGTTACTGGATGTTCATAAGCAGTTAAAAGTTAGATTCTGCTTTTTCTATATATGTACTACTATGCCTGGGACATGCATTGCCCAATTGGAGCATTTGGAATGGAAGCACAATTTGAACATTTCAGCATATGGAGAGCTTGTTATAAATGCAGTAGCAGAGCATAGTTGAAGAACTATCACCACTGTTGAACATGCATAGCTGCTACCAAGATACAGGGCTCATTTGCACATCTTGTCATTTCTTAACTGGCATTTTTGGCATCAGTCGTTTGCAGTTGTTATAGCAATAGCAATTCTAGCCAGCCCTAGGATCTCTCAATCAACGGTTTTGCGTCCAATTCCTGATGAACACGGCAAACGTCTCCCGACATATGTCTCCACCATTAGTTGTCGATCAATTAGGCCCCATCTGAAATCTGAAATTTTTTCTCAATTTATACAGGAGTTGAACTGATTTCTATAAAATTCCTATGAAATTCACATGTACCAAACAGAACCTAGCCTGCACACACTCGTCGTCCCTGTGACCCCATCGCACTGCCATATAGCAATTGGCATGAGAGGCCATTGCAGAAATTAAGGTAGACGACACCGGCAGATGAACGAATCGGTGTACAATCAAGTCATATTGCACACTAAAGTCTCTGTACACGAGGAAAGGCAGACAAAGACATGACGACCGACGGATCGAGCTTAGGTTACATTTGGTTGGTTTATTTGGGACAAGCTTAGCCTGCTTCTCAGTTTGCCACCTATATATAATGCGGCAACAGGAGATACACTGATTGCTACGGATTGATCACTGCTAGCCTCAGCAGCCATGCTTCACGGAACAAGCCACCACCTGGGCCCAATGCCTCAACCTTGTCTTGATAAGCTGAGGGTTATCTCCTGTACATGGCCATAAACAAACCATTAAAGTTAATGATAAAGATTAGTTAAATCACAGCATAACGATTATGTCATCCTCAGTGTGTCCATCTGGGACATGCGTTACATCTTTTATAACTCTATTCTCTCTTTAATGAATTGGTAGAGCTAATGCAGTCCATTTCAAAAAGAAATTATGTCTTGGAGCTCGCCATAGTAATACCACTGTAGGCGCATCATTTATACCTGGAGTAAAGATCTCCCACGCATCGGCGGAAGCAGATGTTCTGTGCGGGCTGCGTGGGCTCGGCGTGCCTGAAAGCGTGGACGACGACGGCACCGCGGACAGCGTTGACGTGGGGCTTTCCGCTAGCTCCGTAGCTTGGGGTCGGAGAGCTGCCGGTTGACGGCGAAGTAGAAGTCGAGGGCGGGGAGGGTGTCGTAGAGGTCGGCACCGCCGTCCTCCTCGTCGAACCCGAACCCGAGCTCGAAGGACCCCCTCAGCTCGTCGAGGTCCTCGTCGGTCAGGCACCGCGCACGCTCCGGCCTCGCCGGCTTGATGCGTTCGTCGACGGGGCTCTTCCCCTCGGCTTCGGCTTGCCCCACCTTCACGACCACCATGCTGCTCCGCCGCAGAATTTGCCGCCGGCGCTTCTCCCACTCGGCCTCCCTTAACTTTGCCCAGGAGAACACTCATTCATGGTTATCACAAGGAACACACTCGCTGTCACTCGTTGGAAGGAGATGGAACACAGGTTCCTTGTTATGCTGCAACTGCATTGCTTTTTCCACTCAATCAACTAATACAAGCACGTTTGACATAGCTCCACCACCGACTCCTGGAGCTGTTTGGAGCCGTTTTGTGCCAAACGGGGTACAACAAAATAGCTCCATCCAAGGAGTCCCTTAAAACCCGCTGAGACAAAAGTAGCTCCTTGGGTGGAGCTGAAAAAAGTAGCTTCACCCAGCTCCACTTGTGAAGTAAAAAAAAACAGCTCCACTTGTGAAATGGAGCCGTGCCAAACGGGGCCAATATAAGCACACCCAGGACGTTGGGCTGCTGATCTCAAACGCCAAAACTCACGCCACGGCTCCTAGACGTGCACCACTACTGCATGCATAACTTCCTGGATCCAAACTACGCATGCATGACTCGGCAAGCCAACGACTAACTCAGGCCACACCACTTGGCTCTATCAAGCCACAACTAACTAACTCATTTGAACTAAATCAAGATTAATTCCCAACAATCTCACCCCTAATCCTGACTTGCTAAACTTCACAAGACGAAATCCGATCTCCTGACACATCTCTAAGGAATTTTTCCTTCTTCTTGTTGACCATATTGCCAGTGACACAACTTGCTGGCGTCTTTCACTTCTTCACCGTCAGTGACACACCTTACCGACGACTTTGACGTCTTCCTCAGCTCCAATTGTCTTTCGCCGATGACACAACTTGATGGCAACGGAGACTCAGACCGAAGTTTACACACATGAGAACTTGGAACACACCTACAAGAACTCATGGGCACATACATGCATCATGCATTGAACCTCACCTACATGCATGACCATGACACAAATATATGCACGTATGTAACACACCTACACAAAAGAAATAAATGACACATGCAACACTCCTACTGTGCCATCTCCCTTTGTCAGCCTCATGCCGACTCTCCTCATGGCAGCATCACACCGCTGTCGTTGCCCTTTGCCGCGGCAATCACGCCGATGCTACCGCTGCAACCGTACCTCGCAGGCCGCCGACGCCGTGCCGCACCCGAGGCGTAGTGTAACATCCCAAAATTTGCCTTCTGGAAAAAAATAATTTCAAATTAATTATTCTAAAGTATTTGGACTTTATTTGGCTTTTATTTGATTTTCTGGATTTTCTGGAGTTTAAAACCTATTTTTAAAATTTAAAAATAGGTTTTAAAGTATGAAAATTAAATACCAACATTAGTTGGAAATAATTGTATTAAGTCCAAAATATCTCCAGAAGCTTCTGTGAATTTTTCTAGAATTTTTGGAGGTATTTTCATATTTTTCTGAGGCCTAAATAATTTTCTAGCCTTTTCTGAAAATAAAAATCAATTTATAAAATTAAAAATCCAAAACCCTCCCTCCAGCCAATGCGTGGACGGCCCAGGACCACCCACGTCGCCGCTCGGCCCAATCCGGCCGCTCTCCCCCTCTCTCTCCCGCCAAGCGGGCCCGACTCGTCAGCCGGCTCCGCCTTCCCCTACTCTCTGACCGACGCGTGGCCGGCTCGATGCGCGCCACGTCATCCCGCTCGCCCATCCGACTGTTCCCTCCCCCTTAATCGCACCCGCCGCCCGATCTGCCTCCGGGCCACGTGGCTGCGATCCGCGCCGCCCGCTCCCTCCCTCCTCTCTCTCACTGCGCGTGGGTCCCGCCTGTCAGACCCATCGTCTACCCCGCGCCACCTTCCTTCTTCTTCCCCCTTTCTTTCCTTTCTTGCGCTGGCGACTGGGTCTCCGCAGATCCCGCCTTCCCTTCCCCGGCTCTCTCCAGTTTGGAAACCCCGCGCGACCGCATCCCCTCTCCCCCGCGCCTCACTTTCCTTCCGCGCCCCCTCTTTCCTTCCTTCCCCTCTCCCTTCCTTTTTCCGGCAGCCAACACCGGCAAGCGATTGCCGCACCCGTGTTCCCCCCGCCCCTATAAATAGCCCCATCGGCTCCGCCTCTCTCCGTACCATCTCGCCCCGCATCCCTGTGCCCCTCTCCGCCACCCGAGAGCCCCGCACCGTGCGCCTTCGGCTCCGCCGCCGCCTCCACCTCCGGCGAGGAATCGCCAGTGCCCCGACCACCCTCTCGCCCGGCCGACGCCGCCACCGCCTTTGCCGTGCCCACGCGCACCTCGGGGACACCCTGGTCGCCTCTCCCCGCCTCCGGATCGCCGCCGCACCAGAGTACCCGTGCTGCACCGCCGCTCCTCCCGTCGCCAGTCGCCTCCGCTCGTCCCCGAACCTCGCCGACCCCACCGACAGCACCCCCTCTGCACCAGGAGCGCGTTTTGGACTTCACCCGAACCTCTCCGGCCTTCCCTCGCCGCCGGCGCCACTGCCTCCGGCCATCTCTGCTCGGCCCCCTCCAGCAGGTACCTCAAAGGGGTTACTTACCCTATATGGGTAAGAAACACCCGAGCGGCATACTGGCTAGCAGCGCTATCTCTCCCCTCCTCCTGGCTCCCTCGGCGTGCGTTCGAGCCCCCGGCTCCGCACGCTGAGGTTGATCCATTCTTTTAATTTCCGCGCTGACAGCAGGGCCCCACGCGTCAGCGGCCGCCGTCTGCGTTGGCCACTACCGTCTGGACCCCACTCGTCTGCGCTGGCCACTGACATATGGGCCCAGAGCCCAATGGGTCCCACCTGCCAGTGACCAATAGCCGTATGGTCACTGACAGAGAGGTCCCACATGCTATAGACTGAGCACAGTGGGCTTACTATGAAGTGGGTCCCACCTGTCATAGACTCAGAGTAAAGAAATAAAATAAAAGATTAAAAATTAAATACTGCCAGTGGGTCCCACCTGTCAAAAATTTAATAATTTTTGGATTTATTCAAACTGAAATCTTTAAATAAGCATAACTTTCTCATTTTAACTCCAAATTAAACCGTTCAAATTTCTAAATTCTTATAAAATCATAATCTATCCAAATATGGCCTCTATTTTAATTTTTGATTTTATTTTAATTTTGTTTGTATTTATTTGCTTTGTTTGCTTCGTCTTTTTCGCGCGTAGATTCCACCGTTGTCGAAGATCTCTCCACTCCGCAGCAAGAAGACCCAGAGAGCGTGCAAGAAGGCAAGTCTCCTTTGACCATTTTGAACCCATGTTTGTGAAATGTTTTTAAATTATTTTAAATTTATGTGCATCGCTATTTAATTAGAACTCTAATTTTGGTGTTAAGGCATTAGTTAAATCCAACCTTGTTATGCCCTCAATTGAACTTGAATGCCATGTACCCTTGTAACCCTAGTATTACCTTTGTCTCAATAATGAGAATTACATAATCCTTTGGTAATATTAGACGGTAGTATAATGCTTAGTCATGCTAGTTAATTCTTTTGTAACCTTGAAATGGTAAAATCATATGTCATTCAACTAGTATTTGTATTTAGAAATAATTGGTGACTGGTGTTGCCACTGTGTTTTTCAAACTAAAATAAAATGTGAAAGTTGGTTTAGACTGGGGTGGATGGTTGGTTGGGATTGGTGCGGAAAGCACGAGATCTTGTAAAGTGAATGCTCCACCCTAGTCAATTAAGAACCGACGCTTGTGATTGTCCAGACTGAGCACTACCGTACAACCCCGAGTCTATATGGGTACGGCCTAGCTGATTAAATCATGATAATTTAGTTTAGGTGCCACCAGTGGAAAGTGGGTGCCAGGGAGTTACTGGTTATTCACAGTGGGGGGACAGGGATTTACTGTACTCATACAGCGCAAGAGGGGGCTTCGGACTGGGTGGATGGAACCCTTCTGCGGTGAAACCTCAGCGGGTGGTGTCTAGCTAGACTAGAGTGAGGATAAGACTTTGTGATATTTTATCTGTGTCTCATGCCAAAGGAAGCGTGGTGACTGTTAAGATAATTTATCTCTTGGGGGTAAAGTTGTACAACCTCTGCAGAGTGTCAAACTATTCGAATAGCCGTGCCCACGGTCAAGGGCGGGCAAGGAATACATTCACATGGTAGATTTTTGGTTTTGGTTTTAAAATCAAAGTTTTGGTATTCCGAGAGTGGAGGGAACTCTCGGAAGGGTATCCTGGCGGTTGGAGCCAGAGAGGGTGGATGTAACCCGCAGTTTTAAAATTTATTGGTTATGTAGTGTTGGTGGATGGAACCTTCACTATAAAAAGTTTATTAATTTCAGTTAAGCAATTTACCTTGTTAAATCAATGCCTTCGAAAATATTTAGTAGTAATGGAAATAAAAATATTGCTTGTGCAAAAGAACCATATAACCCTCCTTTGTTAAGCCTTGCATCTACTGCATTTTTCCCAAGACTTGCGGAGTACTTTATGTACTCACATGCTGCACTCAAAAATAATACTCAGAGGAATACGAAGCTCAAGAGGGAGACTACGACTACTTCGCGGGTGGATTCGACGAAGGATTCCCGGAGTTCTAGGTCACGCTTCCCCAGTCAATTGCCTGTGGTGTATTGATGGGTCTCCGCTGAATTTATTTCGCTTCCGCTGTGTTTCGTGTGTGCGAGGTCTTGAAACCTCATTTGTAATAATAAGACCTTTCGGTCAGTACTCTTTAATATTGTAATAAGACGTTGTTGGTTATGAATCATTTCTGTTTAACTGTGTGCACTAGCTTTGATCTGGGACTAGTGCTGTAATACACAGAGGGTCCGGGTTTGGAAATTCGGGGTCCTGACACGTAGCGCAGTAGCCGCCGTTGCCTGACCGAGCCATGCGCTGCCCGGCCGCACCGCACGGCTTCTCCTCACACCTTACTCTGATACCAAATGTTAGCTTTGCCCAGGAGAGCACTCACTCATGGTTATCACAAGGAACACACTCGCTGTCACTCGTTGGAAGGAGATCTACCAAATGTTAGCCCAGAAAAAAACACACACACACACACTGGATAAAATGAACACAAAGAAAAAAACACAGCACAGGTAGTCTTTCTTGTTGTTCACTGTTCCCTGCAACACATACTCGCACAAGGTGGAGATGAATACACAGCAAGAACACAGAAAGGCTTTGCGAGACTGCAACTGCTTAGTCTCTTTTCTCCTTTTGTTCTCACTATTATTTAATCCACTCCCTTACACATAGAATGCAAGACCTTTTAATAGGAGAATACATGCATGCAAACAGTCTCCACGTTCCTGGAGGCCGGCGCAGCCCACTAGCTTAATAATCCTCTAAACCTGGCCACTAACTTGACCACTACATGCATGCAAACTTGATCCACTTATTACTCCATAACCCAACAAACTCTCACGCATGTAGCACAGCCATGGACTCAGTCACTAACTAACTAACTCATGCATGTATACACTGGCTCCTTGCTCAGTCACTAAACTCACGCCACGCCACAGACTTGATCAACAACCAACTAACAAACGCATACATGTCAAGATTAAGTCCAACAATTTCCCCCCTAATCTTGACATGCTTCACAGCAACGCCGGTTCATCGTCGGCATTCGTCTCGATGAGAAGCGCCTGCTCCTTCTTCTTGCGGCATTCAGAAGCAAAATGCCCATAATCATTGCAGTTGTAGAATCTTACTTTAGCCTTGTCGAATTTGCGATACCTGCGGTTTCGGCCACCATTGCCATCGGAACCGTCGCCTTCGCGCTTTGACGATCGGGCCTCCCACTCGGCCTGCGTGAGGAGAAGATGTTCGTCGTTGTTGTCGTCGCCCAGAACGCGTAGACGCTCCTCATACGCCTAGAGGCGGCCGATCGCTTTTTCCATCGTCATTGTCTTCAAGTCCCCAATTGCTCAATAGTTGAGACAATCTGCAGGTACTTTTTCGGTACAGCGCGGAGAAGCTTCTTCACGACGTAGCTTTCCTCCATTTTGTCGCAAGAATGCGGATTTGGTTGACGAGAGTCGTCAATCTCACGGCGAAGTTGTCCACCGACTCCGTTTCCTTCATGCGCAAACCCTCGAACTCACTCTTAAGGGTTTGCACACGCGCCTCCTTAACGTGATCGGCGCCGACGTACATCGTCTTGAGCGTGTCCCATGCAACTTTCGCCGTCTCTTTTTCGGCGAGTAGGAGGAGGGTCTCCTCTGGGACTCCTTGAAAGATGACCGCAAGAGCTATCTGATCTTTGTGCTCATCAACGTCATTGGCCACCATAGCTTCCCAAACGCCTTGTGCCTTCATGAACACCTTCATCTTGATTGCCCACGCGGCGTAGTTGGTCTTGTTCAGCATAGGGTATTGAAGAGAGACGCTACTTTCTCTTCCCGGTACCCTTGATGGACCACCACCGGTGGCGATGGCGTGACCCGACAGCGACACCGATCTTGTCCTCGGCATGGTTGTGATACCAAATGTTAGCTTTGCCCAGGAGAACACTCACTCATGGTTATCACAAGGAACATGTACACTCGCTGTCACTCGTTGGAAGGAGATGGAACACAGGTTCCTTGTTATGCTGCAACTGCCTTGCTTTTTCCACTCAATCAACTAATACAAGCAAATTACAAGACGTTATATAAGCACACCCAGGACGTTGGGCTGCTGATCTCAAACGCCAAAACTCACGCCACGGCTCCTAGACGTGCACCACTACTGCATGCATAACTTCCTTGATCCAAACTTTATGCATGCATGACTCGGCAAGCCAACGACTAACTCAGGCCACACCACTTGGCTCTATCAAGCCACAACTAACTAACTCATTTGAACTAAGTCAAGATTAATTCTCAACATCCCTGGTGGTCTCCTTCATGGACAGCTGCTTCGACAGCAACCGCCTCCTGTTGTTGAAGCCAGCGGCGGCGGCGGCGGCGGCTGGGTGGTGGTTCCACGCCAGCGGGGCCCCCTCCCTCACCTCGAATACCTCCTGGTCGTCCTCCTCCCTTTCACTGTCCGACGACGACGAGGAGTGGACCTCGATGCGCAGCTTGTTCATCTCCCGACGGTCGTCGCTGTCCATCTTCTCCGATCGATCCTTGTCTACTCTAAATAATACACATATATATATCCTCCTCCGATGGAAGGGCGGCGTATATTATATAAGACCTAGCTTGTACGTAGCACGCAGCAAGCTGCCGCCGACTGCGCACGACGGCCGCACTCGGCGGTCGGAGGAGGGATCTGGACGGCGGCGTACGTTGTTGGAGAGGGGAGGAGGGTCTCCTCCTTTGGTGATCAAGGTAGAAAGGACTGGAGACCCTTGGGAAATAGGGGCGTACCAACCACATCCTTTGAAAAGCAAAGCTGCGGCAGTGGGACAGATGGCCGTGCATGGACGAACCTTGCAGGTAAGCTAGGTTGGCCGTAACGAGAGGCGGCTCCGGAGTGCAATCCCCAGCGCTAGCAGCTTACCTGCACCGTGCCAAATTTAGCTCCGTGCATGGGGAATGGCAACTACGTACCATGGAGTTGTTGTAATATTTACGGTATAAGCAAGGATATAAATATAATTTCAATATAATCATATAAGCACATCAATGACATCAATTCATATATACAGGGCATAACAAGTATGTAATCATATGAATTGAACATATCATTCATGATATACCACATATTCAATGAAAGAAGCAATACTACTCTAAACATGAATATGTATGACAACATATGAAACATGTGCCAATTAAGACTAGCAACAAACATAAGTTTTAATTGATTATTTGTGCTCTCAAATTGTAGGGTTGCACAAGATTAATATTGGCCGTCCCGCTACTAAATCATATACTTTTCACCGATTGGTTAAATCAGATTAGAATTCAATCTTTGAGCTCTCAAAATTATATACTTTCAATATATTCACCACATGTGTGTATTCGGCTGACAGCCTGAAATTAGCTAGAGCAAGACTAACACCTCAAGACCACAAGTGTGTACTCGGCTAATAGCCAAAAATTAGCTAGAGCAAGTCCAACCACATATAATATGTCTTTTGCAGTAACTGAATCAAGTTGATAGCAAAATATAACTTCTAACAGATCTGCAGCATATATGTGGAATTTCTACAAGCTAAGGACAGCTTCAACCAAATCACACATATACATAATATCTTTGTCTAGTGTTTATCATATAAAGCTCACAATTAACAATAATTACAGGATTTGAAGATGAATCAAATGACAGCAAGTGACTTTAAATAGAGCTCAAAGATTAAATCTACCAATCTCAGAATATGATTTCATATATCATCGAGCAACAATCCAATCCCACTGCAATCTATGTCTCCCAGTACTAGATAAAGAACAAAGATTATCAATTCTAGCACAGCACATAAGGATTGCGAATACAAGTGACAGATTTACTCACAAAACCGGCGATACTCGAAACCGCCGAGAAGATCACGGGCTAGGCATGCTTGCGCACTATCCCAGAAAACCTATTGCCCCCAACACCACTGTGAGAGAGGGCAGTAGGCACGGAGATACAAAGCCCTCCTTTGCCGTACGTACAGAGACAAAGCCGAGGTAGGGGAATGCCGCACAAGCACAGGGAGGAGCTGGCCAAGCGCCTTGCCGACGAGCACCACCAGAGAAGAACTGAAATCGGACTGGGGATGCAAAACAGCCATCACTTCCGAAACACCAAAGGCACAACTCAAGTACCAAAGGCACAACTCAAGTATCAAAGAGAAGAGAGGAGATCTTCCTGTTTTTTTACCACCACAGCCGGAGAGAGGAGAAGCCCGAGCTTTATAGCGGAGCAGAGAGAGGAGGGGAACGGCGGGCTGCGGTGCGGCTGGCGCCGAGACGCCCGCGCTGACACCGACGCCGCCTTCGTCGCCATCGCCCCAAAGACCTGGCCGCCGCCGTCGCCCCGAGAAGTCACTGGATCCGGTTGAATCGCTCACGCCATCAACCGCTCGCGTCGGCCTGTGGGGGAGACGTTTCGTCTCCCCCCTTATCTCCTCAATCGGCCCACCGACAGGTGGGCCCCACCGGCAGAGTTTTTTTTTCTTTTTTTCTTTTCTCAATTGAGAAATTCCCATTTTGCCCTTGGTTATACAATAGGAGTAGCTGTCAATATATTGGCAAAGTATAAATTAAAGATGATATGTTTAGCAAGACATCTAATAGCATCTTTCAGACCGTGAATATTTGCAATGGCGTACGTAGATGAAGATGCCCAAAACAGAGGAAAAGCTTTCATTCCTTCATTGCTTTCATGCATGTTGCCATATGAGAAGCCTTGTAGTAACAAGAGGACAACAAGCAGCATTATATCGAAGCTCATGCGCGCTTTCATCTGCTTTGTGAAAATCTAGGAAACGTGAGAATAGATTAAGAAAGACATGTGAAGAGATCGATATCCACTGGCTAGTCAGTGGTCAAGATTCTATAAAATGTAGTCAGTACACTAGCTCTTTTGTTATCTGTGGTAACACTTGCTGACGAACTCAGGCTATGCCAATGCCAGAACGAACGAGCCAGGCTTTTACATTGGGGCCATGGTTGAAAACAGGCTATGTCTCGGCTCAACCCAAGCTTGTCCAGCCAGAAAAAATGAATCAGTTTGACCAGCACAACGGACCGAATCATTTAAGTCATGCTAAAGGATATGCCACTGGCTAAGTGGTTGGAGCGAGAGCGTCCATTCTACCCACCTAGGATCGAACTCTAGAATCGACACTGTATTATTTAAAAAGAGTATGACACTAGTACAAAAAGGCTATACTGAACGGCTACATCATAGATGATTTTACAAGTATAACCTTGTACCATCTGTGATAGTTCATACAAGACATTTTCACAGACAGTTATTCATACGAACTGTCTGTGATAATGTAAAACATCACATACCGTCTGTGATAGTTTTATATCATAGACAGTTTGTGGTTGGAACCGTCTACGATACGCCGCGTTATTAAATAGTCAGCGTGGTCTCGACAGATCTGTCTTCATTGCGCTGCATTGAAGGAGGCGCTAGGTTTAGAGGAGAGAGATGGTAGTTTGCTCCAATTTAAGAATATGTCAGTACTCCTAGTTTACTTCAACACACACACACACACACGCACGCGCGCACACACACACACACACACACACACACACACACACACACACACACACACACACACACATATATATATATATATATATATATATATATATATTGCTTCATGAATACGTGGCTAGCTACTTAATTTAGATATGGACAATTTATTATAAAGTGAATGACAATTATGTGTGTAAGTAACTAGGCTGGTTAGCTATAGTAGCATTAATTATCCAATTTGATACTAATTTGTTATATGTGTAGCGTAGATGGACCAAAACTGGATGTACAGTGAGAACCGTGTGAGTAAAGAGTACATGATGGTGTGTCTACTTTTATAAGAGCGGCCGAGCAAGATTTGTTGAAGAGGGGATGGAATATATATATTGTCCATGCATTGATTGCGATAATCTGAAAATATTTACCAACTCAGCGTAGATCGAAACTCACTTGATTCAAAGAAGTTTCAAAAAGGGGTATACATGTTGGACTAGTCACAGTGAAGAGAAGATTATACAGAAAGGTGGTTATAACATCGTTGAGGGAGACAGTGATATGCCAGTTGTGAATTGTGCTTTTTATGAGAATAGGTCATAGGATGACAATCTGGATCAGATGCTACGCGATGCGGAAGGAAACTATAGTGAGAGAGAGTTTGGTAAATTCGAGGACTTGATGGAAGACTCAAAGAAACCTTTGTTCCCGGGCTATAAGCCGCAATACACAAGGTTGTCATCCATTATTGAACTACTGAAATTAAAGGCAAGCAATGGTTGGTCCGACAAGAGTTTCACGGCATTGTTAGGTCTCCTAGCAAACATCCTTCCAGAGCGAATGTGTTGCCGAGAACTACCTACCAAGCCAAGAAGATTCTTTGTCCATTAGGAATGGAAGTAGAAAGAATACATGCATGTCCAAATGATTGTATCCTCTACCGTAAAGAATATGGAAGCTTACATGTTTGTCCGGTGTGCAAAGCATCCCAATATAAGCGTTAAAATGACTCCAATGACGGGGAGGGCATTGAGGTGAAGCAAGGACTTCTTGCTAAGATGTGTTGGTATCTGCCTGTTATTCTCCATTTGAAGTATTTATTTGTAAACCAAAAGGATACAAGATTGCTGCGTTGGCACTCGAAGCAGCGTAAGAAAGATGGAATGATAAGACACGCTATTGATTCTGCCCAGTGGAGGAACATCGATAGGATGTTTGTAGACTTCGGTGCGGAACCAAGGAAAATAAGGTTTGAGCTGAGTATAAATGGAATGAATCCTTTTGGTAATATGAGTAGCTGACATAGCACCTGGCCTGTGACTGTATGCATGTACAACCTTCCTCCTTGACCGCGTATGAAGCAGAAGTATATTTTGATATCACTACTTATCTAAGGGCCGAAATAACCTGGGAACGATATTGATGTGTACCTAGCACTATTGGTAGAAGATCTTGTGATACTGTGGAACGAAGTGGGTATAGATATGAAATACGGACAAATGAAAGAACTCCACTCTGTGCGCCATGTTGTCCTCCACCATCAATGATTTTTCTGCCCTTGATAACCTATCGGGGTTGAGTACAAAAGGAGTCAAAGCATGTCCGTACTGCTTAGATTATATCAAGAGTGTGTGGTTGAATAAGTCGTGCAAAACTATGTACATGCATCACCTAGATTCCTTACAAGGTATTACCTATACCGCAAGATAAAGAAACAATTTGATAGAAAAAAGATGATGACTCAGCACCAAGGACTTTTAGCGGGACAGAGATCTATAATATGGTCAATGATATCAATGTTGTGCTTGAAAAGTGTAACATCCTGTTTTTCAGAGTTTATTCGAAGCTTTTAAAAGAAAATTCACCATTTGAATTTTTTGATTTAATTCAAGTTTAAAAATAATTTTTATTAATTAAAAGGATCTAATATGACTGAAATAAACATGAACATATGTTGAAGGTATTTTATTTGAGTTCCTTGAGTCTCAAGGTTTTTCTTTTCTGGAATTTTTTTAAGATTTTTCTGGGTTTATTTGCTATTTTCTAGAGCTTAAATAGATTTAGTTGAATTTTTGAAATTAGGAAAATCCCCAAAAATCCCAAAACCTATTTGGGCCAAGCCATTACTGTTCATCTAGCGCGCTATACCTCAACCGTCCGATCTCCTCTTTGGCACATGTCAGCCATCCTTGCACCCGAGCCTGTTCATCTTTGTCCCCTAATTGAACTCTGCCGCCGTTTGCGTCGTCTCCTCCTCGGCGTATGTGCCTACCCAAGACTCACAGTCAACTCTGAGCTGGACACCTTGGCATCTGTGTATAAAAGGCAGAGCCGTGCCCTAGTTTCCACACCCTGAGCCGCCTCATCGCTCTGCCTTACGCCATCGGTCGCTTCGTGGGAGTTGCTCCGTTGTTGCCGTTCTCGACGGAGTTCGTGACTTTGCCACCGAGAATGCTCATTTGTCACCATGTGACGTTGCCGGTGAGTAGCTGCCATCCACCACCTTGCCCCGGCCGAACCTCGCCTTCACTTCACCTCAACATGCTACTCCTCGGGTTGCGCAGCGTCGCACTGGTTCGAGCGTCCGTCGACGTCAGCCATGACGCCAACACTCACCCACGCTGACCGATGGTTCGCCTTCTCCATGAACCGAATCCACCGTATACCCAGCCACTGACATATGGGTCCCACATGTCAGATCCACTATTCTGTGAACCTTGAGCCGATCCCATGCCACGTCACCTTGCCACCTGTCAGCCACGTGCTTGCCACGCCAGTCCTAGTAGCCACTTCACTAGCCGAGTGGCCCGTACACTATTCAATGACTGAGTCCACCATAGACTAGCTATTCCATGCATCGAATCCACAGTACAATAGAATTTCTAAAATTTTAGTATTTTCTTTAGATTAGATTTTTCAAGAGCTCGTTCTCCCCCGTCCTAGCTCCAATTGATTTGATTCTTTTTCTAAATTTATCTAAAATCGGGCTCTATCTTTTGGTTCTAGTTTTAAAATTTTTGGAGTTCATTTCAATTTTATTTAATTTTTATTTTGTGCTTTGTTTCATTTTCTCTCTTGTTAGATGACGCCTTCGAAGGAGTTGAAGCAAGATTTGAAGATCTAGACCAATTAATTAAGCAAGGCCAAGGCAAGTCATATCCTTTGATCATGTTGAACCTAGTTTTCAAATCTATTATGTATTATTGTGTTTTAAATTATCATGCATCGCTATTTTATTACAAAACCTTTGTATTGGTAGTTGATGGCCTATTTGATCAATTTTCCTTTGATAATTTGAATGCCATGATTCCATTATCACCATAGGATGGGTATTTATCTAGTGATACAATATTAGTTATCACATGGGTTGTACATTTAGTATGCTTAGCTGTGTTGTAGTATATTGGTTTATTATCACATATGATTAATTAATTACTTTTGATTTAATGAGATATTAAATCATAGTGGTTAGCCACAATTGTAAAATTTGTGCACCTTGGCATGGGTAGTATCATTGGTGGTGGTTATACAAAATGATTTTCACTTGGGTGAATACTCATGCAGTAAAGGGTGAAGTGTGGTTTGCACTTCAAGGATGTGGATGTTTTACCTGGGTAATGTCTAAGGACTTAACTTTGTACGCCATTGATCTGAGCCTTATCGTACAATCACATGTCTAGTATGGGAGACCTAGCATAATAATTTATGAAGTATCAACTTTGATTTTCCCACTGATGTTTTATTGCGCAAGAGGGAGCAATTATCGACTAGGTGGTTAGCCTACTTGATGGCAAAACCTTAGCGGGCGAGAGTAGGTTAATATTGAGTATTGTAAAAGCCTTGTTGTGATTTTGTTTTATGTAGAGATGATCACATCATTTGGGTAAAGTTGTGCAACCTCTGTAGAGTGTAAAACTATTCAAATAGTCATGTCCCCGGTTGTGGGCAATGCTCGATGATTTCATATGAGGGGTAGAGTTTTTATAAAAACTTGGTTGGATTAAGTTGAGAAGTGAATGGTTAGTTCACTGGTGGTTCATTACATGAACGATTAGTTCACGGGTGGTTCATTGGAGTGGTTACTCTCAATTCATTGTCAAAGTTTGCTTTCAATCTATTTATTGTATTTACCTCAAATTATTGCTTTCTGCAAAATAACCACTCAGTCCTCATTTGGTAAGCCTTGCATACTATATTGCATTCTTTGTTAGAAACGACTTGTAGAGTACCAATGTACTCACAGTTTTATGCCTATTGTTGCTCAGTTGAAGAAGAGGACCCATATCAGCGGAATGTACATGAAGGATGATGCTTTGACAACTTCGCGGATTAGGACTTCACTCCTCAGTTGATTGCCTGTGTGCATGTCGAATGGCTACTACACTTTTCTTTTGTTTTCCGCTGCTAGTTTTTTAATCCCTTCAAGCTATTAATTAACAATATTTTTGTCTTTTCCTTTATTAATCAAATGTATGGTCGATATTTTATCTATGTTTACACTATGTGTACTAGCGTTATCCTGGACTAGTGCGGTATACACAGAGAGGTCCGGATTTGCATATTCGGGTCTCGACAGAGGTGGTATCAGAGCCATATCAACTGTTGGATGAAGCCCTAGTTGGAATGGTCGCCTTAGCAGAATTTCAAAAAAAATCTATTTTCTAAATCAAACCAACCAAATTAGATATTTAATAATCTCTCTACTCTCTTTCCCTTTCTTAAGGTTCTTACTCTTCGCCTTATTCAAAAAAGTTGTTTTCAAATCTTTAGTGTAACTTCTCTCCCTTATAATACTGTAGATGTCTCAAGTTTCCTATAGCCAGACCGGAGGATGGTGACGACTTCTCCAAGTTTTATTGTAGAGTCTTGGATTAAAGATGACACCAGTTTAGTTCACCAAGGATGAGAAGGCGAAGGGCCAACAAATTGGATGCATTACTAGATTGTACTTCACCACAAGAATTAGCAGCCGAGTTCTACACCATAGTTTGAAGTGCACCAGTGCTTGTGATGAGTGTTCATGCAAGGAGTCGTGCACAAGGCTGTTCGATGTTTCTACAAGCTGTACAAGATTAGTATGTCCAAGCTCATTTGAAAGTTCACGGAGCAATATGTACACACTCCCATTATAGCAGAAAAGGAGGAACCTCAACCGTAGCTGCCAATATCTCTACCTTTACCTACGCCACCTAGTTCGGAGGAGAGACAACACATAGCAGGCAACCGCCAAGAGTATCTTCGGTATTTCATTCCAATTGTGGTAGAAGATCCATCACCGCAAGTTCGTAGCTCTTGAGTGTTTTACAACGACTCAGAGGAGGAGTCAAGCGATCCCTATTTGGCAGGACCCGAGTGGGAGCCACTAGATTAGATCCTTGTATAGCTTAGAAAGAGTAAATAGAGCATTTTGACCTTATTTGCAATTGCTTGTGACGCAAACTGCAGCTATGCTTTCAGCATTATGTTGTAGCCATGTCAAAACTTTACTTGGAGTTAATGGAATTGTTTCTTTTGTTAGTTTTTTTGGCTAAGTGTCTACTTAGTTTAGGTTTGCCATTAGACTATCCCCTTTAAACAAGTTTACCTCTTACCTATGCTTTTCCCTCTCATCTTTCAAAGCCCCGTATAACTAGTTCTTAGCAAGTGGTCTTTCTCTTTCAAAATAGAGGAAAATGGTTGACACCCGAAACTTAGCTGGACGTAGTCAGATGAACCAAGACCCGGATCGCAGCAACACAAATCAATCAACTCAGGGACCACAAGCAACCCTAATGGGATTGGATCCGATCCTAAGTCAGTTCATGGCAGGTCAGACTCAATTGATGAACACGATGATGCAGAACATGAATGCAATGATGAATAGGCAGAATCAGGAAGCAGTCATGTAGGATCGGATATGGCAACAGAGGGGGGGGGGTGAATGGTGCCTTTTTTTTTAAAAAAACCCCTCAAAAGTATCCACATGCGAATCTCCTCTCCAATAGCTAAAAAGCTATGAAGAGTAAAGGCTCATGCTTACTGGAAAATACTGACACACAGAGAAGACAAGCAATGCAAATAAAAGGATTAACGAGTAAAACCTCAAGAGAAACTGGCAGTGAAAAAAAAACACAGACAACAGGAACCAGCAAAGGCGATCAGACCGCAGCTCATGGGCCGGTCAGACCGCCTCACCCGGGCCGGTCAGACCGCCTCACCCGGGCCGGTCAGACCACCCAGGCCGGTCAGACCGCCTACTGCTGGCCGGTCAGACCACCTACTGCCGGCCGGTCCGACCGCCTACTACCGGCCGGTCTGACCGGTTAACCTGACCGACAGCAAAGGACAAGCAGGGCCCGAAACTGAAAATACACGTTCTTGCTGATTTTATAGAAATTTGTGAGATGTTTCTATTCTCCTCAGGCCAAAAGATCAAGAACATAAACTAAATAGCAGAGAGACCTTATGAATCAAATTAATTCATCCCAGAAGCAAGGAATCAAGATTTATGCAGAAATCTGAAAATGGAATGGGAATGAGTCCAATTCTCAGATTTCTCATGATTCTTCCATTTCTTGCTTACAATCTTCTGCAATCAGTTAAGCAATGATAAGGGGACTTGAAAACAAAAATTTTGAGCCATCTTATGAAGGGAAATAAGAGATTCCAACATCCCCTGCATGAAAACCCTAGAAATAAAGAAACAGAGCAAGTTTATCGAAGGATTCAGAAATCACAGGAGACATTGAATCTTTTATTTGCTCTAGGAAATGGATTGGTCATATGGCCATGATTATATTCCCATCACAGAGCAACCAAGAAACAGCTGTTCTAGCAAAGATTCAACTCAAGTTTATCTTCAATAGAGAAGAACAAAGAGTGAACTCAAAAACGAAATCCATCACAGAATGAGCACAAAATGGAAATAGCCCAACACAATTCTTCCCATATTGAAAAGAGATGATTACAGAGGAGTCCCCATACGCGATTGATACAAGAGAATCACACTACATGCTCGCAACACACTGAGCTCACTCTTTCTGGAGACACACACACGAGAACACACTCTCCTTTTCTCTCTAGAATACATGCTTTGCTACTGCCTCCTCCTCTCCATATGAAGGCCAAGGGCTCACCCCAAAGAAGTAAAACAAGAAATGTCATACTACCTCCACTCCATCACCTCACAACCCCATGAGGCAAAAAGTCAAGGAGTCAAACCAAATGGAGGGAAATCAGCCTTCCACCTCCAAACTTGAGTCAAATCTCCAATTTGCCCTCAAGCACCTTCCCGGAAGCTTCCTGCGTCCGGTACCTTGACCGTCTGGACCTCGACTCCTCCCTGAGTCTAGTCCGGTCCGCTTCACTGCACACGACCGCACCTGGCATCCTGACCGTCTGGACCTCGACTCCTCCCTGAGCCTAGTCCCGATCCACTCGCCGCTGCCCGTTGTGTCCACCCGACACTGACCGAGACCTCCGACTCCACCTGATTCTAGTCCTGGTCTGTTCCGTTGCGCACGACCGCAACCGACCTCCAACCATCTGTACCTCCGACTCCTCCCTGAGCCTAGTCCCGGTTCTCTCGTCATCGCCCGTCGTGTCCGTCACCGGTAGCTCCAGCTCCAGCTCCAGTTCCTCGTCTCCCGACTCGCAACCACCGCGCCAGCCTCGATCATCTTCGGCATCACTGATCGTCTGGACCTCAGCACCTCCTATGCCTAGTCCCGGTCCTCCTCGCCTCACCATGACCTAGCTCTGAAGTCCTACAGTCACACAGACAAGCAAACCGCCACATATCACCGCACGAAACAACATAATCAACATTAGCACAGGTAAAGGTACTCAACCCTAGAATACCCAAAACAAACTCAAACTCTCTAAACCAACCGTCAATTACTCATCACCAACATGGGGATACCTCCACATGGTCTCTCAAGTCACACCCCAGCTAATCAAAGTTTGCAGAATTTATGAGGACAAGGCCGCCCACTTTTCTCGGTCTTCTGAGCCTTGGAGGCAGATGATTGGATTCATTCAGTGGAGAAGAAGCTAAATCTCACTCAGTACACCAATCGCGAGAAAGTGCTATATGCCTCCCACCAACTAGAGAGGGTCGCTGCAGAGTGGTGGGAGAACTACTACGCTGCTCATGAGAACTAGGACAGCATCACTTGGGCTGAGTTCACATCAGTGTTTTGACATGCCCATATCTTGGATGGGGTGATCAAAGTGAAGAAGAAAGAATTTTGAGAATTGTAGCAAAAGAACATGTCAGTAAGCAAGTACCTCAACAAGTTCACTCAGCTAGCACGCTATGAACCTGAGGATGTTGCCACTGATGATGCTTGTCAGAAGATGTTCAAGAAAGGGCTAAATCTAGGATTGAAAGTCTAAGTTGTGGGCAATGACTATGCTATTTTTCAGAACATGGTGGACAAAGCAATGCTCATTGAAGAAAGTCGTCGTGAGCTAGAGGAGTCTCATAAAAGAAGGATGATGTAGTAGGGATCTCGGATGCATCAGTCCCAGAAGGCTTATTTTAGTTCATACCAGCCAGCTCGTGTTCCTCAGCAGTCGGGATTTAAGACCCCAGCGACAGCACCTCATCAGTTCCTGTTTGGAACTTGGCCATTGGTTCAAGCAATTAGTAATAGAGGAATGCCAATCCCACAATAGCAATCACCTATTTCAAGTGCCACGAATAGGCACACTATGCCAACAAATATCCACAGAATCAAGCTCTGATGCTAGTTCATTTCAATCTGAGAGCCACACTAGATTAGGACACGGAGCATCTCAAGTGTTAGGCCAAGCTAGTCGAGCACCACAAATCAATTATGTGAGGACAAGTGAACCATGTCACCACAGAGGAGGCTCAAGCAGTGCCAGATGTTTGATCAGTTGTTTCCATGTAAATTTTGTTCCTGCTACAGTTTTGTTTTATTCTAGAGCTTCGCATTCGTTTGTTTCTCAGAGTTTTGATTTAAAGCAATGGCTGAAAACTGTTATTCTTGGATCTATTCTCTTGGTTCAAAACCTAGGCTCCGAGTTGAGTACAAACCTAGGTTGTCGTGTTGGATATCCAATCCTTGGATGTAATTTTGGGAATGGATTTTCTTAAGAAACACTAGGCAGTGTTGCATTGTGGAAGCAGAGCTGTTACCTTAACCTATTCAGATGGGAGTAAAGTGAAATTTGAAGTCAACTGGAGAAGGTGATGGTTTGCTAGAGTAAATAGATCATGTTAGAGGATGTGCTAGTGGTTAGAGAGTACCTTGATGTGTTTTCAGATGATCTTCCAGGAATGCCACCTGACAGGGAAGTGGAGTTCTCGATTGAGTTAGAACTTGGTACTTCGCCAATTTCGAAGAGACTGTATCAGATGCCTACTAATGAGTTAGTGGAGTTGAAGAAATAAATACAAGAGTTGCTGGACAAAGGCTATGTCAGACCTAGTTCATCTCCGTGGGGGAGTGCTAGTGTTGTTCATCAAGAAGAAGGATGGTAGTCAACGTATGTGTGTGGATTACTGAGCTCTCAATAGCGTTACTATCAAGAACAAGTATCCTTTGCCCAGAATCGATGATTTTTTTGATAGCTTAAAGGAGCCGGAGTGTTCTCTAAGATTGACTTGAGGTCAGGGTACCATCAGATGAAAATTCATCAAGAGGATATACCTAAGACAGCATTCTCAACTCGTTATGGACTGTATGAGTTTACAGTGATGTCCTTTGGTTTAACCAATGCCCCAGCTTATTTCATGTACATGATAAAACAATGTGTTCATGGAGTATTTGGACAAGTTTGTCATTGTGTTCATTGATGATATTTTGATGTACTCCAGGGATGAGAAAGAGCACAAAGAGCATTTGAGGTTAGTGTTACAAAAGCTAAGAGAGCATAAGTTGTATGCTAAATTTAGTACATGCAAATTTTGGATGACCCCAGGAAAGTGAAATGAAGAAAGTTGCATTTCTAGGCCACGTCATGTCAGTAGGAGGAGTTGTAGTTGACCCCAGGAAAGTGAAAGATGTGCTTAATTGGAAGTCGCAAACATCAGTGCCGCAAGTCATAAGTTTTCTTGGAATGGATGGTTATTACCGTCGTTTCATCGAAGGATTTTCCAACATAGCAAGGCCGCTTATGCAGTTGCTAAAGAAGGAAAAGTTATTTGCTTGGATGCCAGAGTGTGAAAAGGGTTTCTAGAAACTGAAGGAGTGTTTGACCACAAAGGTTTGGGATGTGTGCTGATACAGGATAGACGAGTGGTAGCTTATGCTTCGTGTCAGTTGAGGCCAGATGGAGAGAATTATCCCACGCATGATTTGGAGTTAGTAGCCGTAGTGCATGCTTTGAAAATCTAGCACTACTATTTCATGGATAATCATTGTCAAATCTACACGGATCACAAGAGTTTGAAGTATATCTTCACTCAAGCCGATCTTATTCTCAGGCAAAGAAGGTGATTGAAGTTGATAAAAGACTATAATGTTGGAATTCATTATCATCTAGGAAAAGCCCACATAGTAACAGATGCATTGAGCAGAAAGGTTTATTGCAATATGGTGATGATCAAAACAAGTTAGCCAGCCCTATACGAGGAATTTCAGAAGCTTAGCTTGTAGTTGGTCGAGGAAGGATTCTTGACTGTCACATCCTAAAATTCGCTTTCTGAAAAATTTAATTTCAAATTAATTATTTTAAAGTATTGAGCTTTATTGGGATTTATCTGGATTTTATTTCAAAATTTAAAGTAAGAAAATGTATCTTAAATATTTTATTAAAGTCAAAAAGAGGTTATTTTATTTTTCCTAGCCTTCCCTAAATTTTTAAATAATTTTTTGAGAATTTTTTGGAATTAAAAATCAATTTTAAAAATTAAAAAGTATTTTATAAAATGCAAATCTGAAATTACAAATATTTTTCCTAAGTCTAAAATACTTCCAGGAATATTTTATGATTTTTCTGGAATTTTTAGACATTAATTATTATTTTCTAAATATTTATAAAGTTTCTAGTATCTTCTGAAATTTAATCCGAAAATAAAAATCCAATTAATCCTAGCCTGCCACGTGTCACTCTCAGATTGAATCCATCTCTCTCCACGATTTAATCCTAGCCACACAAAGTCACTTACCCCTTCATATCCATCCAAAGGCCATAATCTATTCACTTGCCACGTGTCGCAAATCCGACGGCCCGAACCCCTTCACTCCCCCTCTCTCACTGACGCATGGACCCCACATGTCATAACCTTCTTCTTCCTCTAGTCTTCTCTTTCTTCCTTTCGGCCTCCCTCTCACCCCGCCTTTCCCCTCCCCTTCGGCCGCCACCCCGCCGCCGGTTGCCGCTGTCCTAGCCGCCTCCCGCCGCCGCCTCCTCCTTGCGCCGCCGTCGGCCGTCCCGTGCCCCGCTGCCGCCGCTCGCCGCTCCGGCCGTCAGCCGCTGGCCGCCGGCGAGGCTGCCGGCCGTGGCCACCCCGTGCTGCCGTGCGTGCACCCGCGTGGCCAGCCTCACCCGCGTGGTCACCCATGTGGCCGCCACCTCGCGCCCACGTGGCGCCACGTCATCGGAGCGCCACCTCAGCCCTATCCATCTCCCATGGACTTGGTCCACGGTGGACCCGGGCCCGCGTGTCATAAAATTCAAAATTTGAATTTTTGCTGACGTCATAATTAAGCTCTTTCCGAATAAAAATAATTCCCGAAAATCGGCCTTTTTCATTTTTCACTCCTTTTAATTTTTCGGAAGCCATAACTTTCTCATTTTAACTCCGATTTGAGCAATTCAAATTTCTAAATTTTTCTAAAATCATAAGCTATCCAAAATTTTCTAAAATCATAAGCTACTCCTTTTAAATTTGAATTTTATTTAAATTTTGTTTGAATTTATTTGTTTTGTTTGTCTGTCTTTTCGCGCGTAGATTCCGCCATCGCCGAAGAATTCGTCGAGCCGCAGCAAGAAGAACCAGTCAGCGCACAAGAAGGCAAGTCTCCTTTGAACATATTGAACCTATGTTTGTGAAATGTTTTTAATTATTTTAAATTTAAGTGCATCGCTAATTGCATAGAACTATAATTTTGTTTTAGCAATTTAGTTAATCCAACTTTGTTATGCCCTCGATTGAAATTGAACGCCATGTACCCTTGTAACCCTAGGATCATCTTTGTCTCAATAATGAGATTAATATTTAATCCTTGATAAATATTAGAACGGTAGTATAATGCTTAGTCAAGCTATGTAAATTCCTTTGTAATCTTAAAATGGGAAATTATGTTTCATTACAATAATCTTTGTATTCAGAATTTAGTGGTGAATGGTGTTGCCACTGTTCTTTTAAAATAAATTAAAATGGGAAAATTGTTTTAGACTGGGGCGGATGGTTGGTTTGGATTGGTGCGGTTAGCACGAGATCTTGTAAAGCGTATGTTCCGCCCTAGTCAAATAAGGACCGACGCTTATGATTTGTCCAGACTGAGCACTACTGTACAACCCCAAGTCTATATGGGTACGACCTAGCTGACTAACTTACGATAGTTTAGTTTAGGTACCACCAGTGGAAAGCGGGTGCCAGGGATTTTCTGGTTATTCGCAGTGAGGGACAGGGATTTACTGTACTCATATGGTGCAAGAGAAGGCTTCGGACTTGGTGGATTTAACCCTTCTGCGGTGAAACCTCAGCGGGTGGTGTCTAGCTAAACTAGAGTGAGGTAAAAGTTTTGTGATATTTTATCTGTGTCTCATACCAAAGGAAGCGTGGTGACTAGTAAGATAATTTATCTCTTGGGGGTAAAGTTGTACAACCTCTGCAGAGTGTTAAACTATTCGAATAGCCATGCCCACGGTCAAGGGCGGGCAAGGAATGCATTCACATGGTAGATTTTTGGTTTTTATTTTTAAAATCAAAGTTTTGATATTCCGAGAGTGGAGGGAACTCTCGGAAGGGTATCCTGGCGGTTGGAGCCAGTGCGGGTGGATGGAACCCGATGTTTTGAAACTTTATCGGTTAGAGTTGGTTAATTAGTGTTGGTGGATAGAACCTTCACTATAAAAAGTTTACCAATTTCATTTAATCAATTTACTTTGATAAACTAATGCATTCAAAAATATTTAATGTTATTTGAAATAAAATATTGCTTTGTGCAAAAGAACCATATAGCCTTCCTTTGTTAAGCCTTGCATCTACTGCATTACTTTCCCAAGACTTGCGGAGTACTTTATGTACTCACATGCTGCACTAAAATCAACTCAGAAGAATATGAAGCTCAAGATGGTGACTATGACTACTTCGCGTGTGGATTCGACGAAGGCTTCCCGGAGTTCTAGGTTGCGTTTCCCCAGTCAATTGCCTGTGGCGTATTGATGGGTCATCGCTGGATTTATCTTCTGCTTCCGCTGTGATTTGTGTGTGAGAGAGGCCTTGAACCTCATTTGTAATAATGAGACCTTTCGGTCGGTACTCTCTATTATTGTAATAAAGCGTTGTTGGTTATGTAATCATTTCTGTTTGACTGTGTGCACTAGCTTTGATCTAGGACTAGTGCTGTAATACACAGAGGGTCCGGGTTCGGAAATCCGGGGTCCCGACATTGACCACAATGGAGTTGCAACTGACTTTGGATAACCAGATTCATCAAGCTCAAGCAGAGGATGAAAGCAATCAGCGGATCAAGTCTAATATGAGTAAGGGTAAAGCATCATGTTTTACAGAGGATGACAAAGGAACCTTATTGATGAAGACGAGGTGCCCGATCTTTCGATGAGATGGATAACTTTCGATTTTGGTGGAGGTGACCCTCACGATCCGACTACAACCGTACGACGACGCTTGCGCCTTAGCAATCGCTGAACCAACTCCGAAGTGTTATTGATCTCGCTGGAGGCGCGATCAACCTGAACGCGAAGTTCAATCCCTGCGAGCAATCGAAGAACTAGCAAGAATAAGACGAAGGCAATCTGAAATTGCGAATATGAATGAAGCACAAATTGTATTGCGAATAACAAAGGTGGGATTCCGAAGATGTCTTGACAGGTGGTCAACCGACACAACTGAAGAACAAAGTTTGCACAATGGCTAAACCTAAATTCAACGAAATCCAAGTCTTAGCAACGAAGGCGGCGGCTCCTTTATAGGGAGAACGACCAGGGGGGGCGTCCAAGGGCACGCCCTAGGGTTACAAGGCCCATGGGCCCAAGTGGAGGTGGCGCAGCACCCTTTTTGACTCGGACTCAGAAAACAACGTGGAGTAATTTGATGATTACGGCCGGCTCAGATGGAATTTGAAGCTGAGGTCGGATCCGTTGGAAAATAGACTTCCTAAGCTTTCCATGAAGTACAAGAACGTCCCAATCGGAGTCCGTATGAGGAAGTTATGCCCGTTTGAACTTGGTACCAACGCAGCAGTCCGAATCTGATTCCAGAACGTGTCCAACTCGAATTCTTGTTTGGCTTGGCCCCAAAGTGACGTGGTGAACTCCATTATTCCATCCAGGCATGTCCATGACTCCACGTCCTTCTCCTTCATCCTTTCCCAGGTTCCTAAGCACAATTAAATCACTTGCATTAGGTAGCGGTCTATTCTCCGTAATATATGAACCTAGGAATGAATTCACCTGGTAATTAAGTTGACGAGCACGAGCTCGAGTGAGTGGTCCTTGCAACCATTGCTGTGGCTGAGTTGTATCCATGGAAGGGATGTCCTCATCATCCTCCCCTTCTTGCATTTGAGTCGTCCTCGACTCAAACTCGTCCTCTTCTCCCAAGTAGGGCTTTAAATCTGCAACGTTAAAAGTGGGACTCACAGCAAAATCTGCAGGCAGTTGAAGCTTGTATGCATTATCATTAATCTTTTCTAACACCTTGAAAGGACCATCAGCTCTTGGCATCAATTTCGATTTTCTCAATTCAGGGAACCTATCTTTTCTTAAATGCAACCAAACAAGATCCCCAGGTTCAAAAGTTAAACATTTCCTCCCCTGACTACCAGCAAGTTTATATTTAGCATTCATGCGTTCTATATTCTCCTTAGTTGTCTCATGCATTTTTAAAATCAATTCAGCACGCTGTTTAGCATCAGGGTTCAATTTCTCCGAAGATGGAAGAAGCATTAAATCAATAGGAGCACGAGGCACAAAACCATAAACAACTTCAAAAGGGCACATCTTTGTAGTAGAATGCAATGAACGATTGTAAGCAAACTCAACATGAGGCAAGCATTCTTCCCACATTTTCAAATTCTTTTTCAACACAGCCCTAAGCATGGTAGATAAAGTTCTATTCACAACCTCAGTTTGTCCATCAGTTTGGGGATGACAAGTAGTAGAAAATAACAGCTTAGTCCCCAATTTAGCCCATAGAGTTCTCCAAAAATGGCTAAGGAATTTAGTATCACGATCTGAAACTATAGTATTGGGCACACCATGCAAGCGAATAACTTCACGAAAGAATAAATCAGCAATATGGGTAGCATCATCGCTCTTATGACATGGTATAAAATGGGCCATCTTAGAAAATCTATCAACAACCACAAATATACTATCCCTCCCCTTCTTGGTCCTAGGCAATCCTAAAACAAAGTCCATCGAAATATCTTCCCACGGAACGCTAGGAACGGGTAAAGGCATATATAAACCATGAGGATTAAGTCGTGACTTAGCTCTTTGACATGTAGTGCAGCGAGCAACGTAGCGCTCGACGTCCCGTCTCATTTTTGGCCAAAAGAAATGATCAGCAAGTATGTCCTCCGTTTTCTTCACACCGAAATGTCCCATCAACCCGCCTCCATGTGCTTCCTGTAACAACAACAGACGAACGGAACCAGCAGGAATGCACAACTTGTTGGCTCTAAACACAAACCCATCATTAATGACAAACTTATTCCACATTTTCCCTTCTTGACAATTCAACAGGATTTCCGCAAAATCAGCATCGTGCACATATTGCTCTTTAATAGTCTCTAATCCAAAAATTTTGAAGTCAAGTTGTGATAGCATGGAATATCTCCTAGACAAAGCATCAGCAATAACATTCTCCTTTCCCTTCTTGTGTTTTATGACATAAGGAAAAGACTCAATAAATTCAACCCACTTTGCATGTCTACGGTTCAGTTTACCTTGACTTCGAATATGCTTTAAAGATTCATGATCAGAATGTATAACAAATTCTTTGGGCCATAAATAATGTTGCCAAGTTTCTAAGGTTCGAAAAAGTGCATATAACTCCTTATCATAAGTAGAATAATTCAAACTAGGCCCACTCAATTTCTCACTAAAGTATGCTACAGGTTTGCCTTCTTGCAACAACACACCACCAATTCCAATTCCGCTAGCATCACATTCTAGTTCAAAAGTCTTATTGAAATCAGGAAGTTGGAGTAGGGGTGCATGTGTTAACTTATCTTTCAATGTGGTGAAGGCGTTCTCCTGTGGGGTGCTCCAAACAAATGGCACGCCCTTCTTGGTAAGCTCATTCAATGGTGCGGCGATGGTGCTGAAATCCTTCACGAAGCGGCGGTAGAACCCAGCAAGTCCTAAAAAACTCCGCACCCGTGTGACCGTGTTAGGAGTCGGCCAACTCTGGATTGCTTCCACCTTGGCTTGATCAACTTCAATTCCCTGTGGAGTAACAACATAGCCAAGAAACGCAACTCGATCGGTGCAAAAGGTGCACTTCTCAAGGTTACCAAATAGGCGTGCATCACGTAAAGCATTAAAGACAGCACGTAAATGGTCAAGATGTTCCTCTAATGATTTGCTATATATCAATATATCATCAAAATAAACCACCACAAATTTACCAATGAAAGCACGCAAAACCTCGTTCATTAGTCTCATGAAGGTACTAGGTGCATTAGTTAAACCAAACGGCATTACTAACCACTCATATAACCCAAACTTAGTTTTAAATGCCGTTTTCCATTCATCGCCTAATTTCATGCGGATTTGATGATAACCACTACGCAAATCAACCTTGGAAAAGACAACAGAGCCACTCAATTCATCAAGCATATCATCTAACCTAGGAATAGGATGACGATACCTAATGGTAATGTTATTGATTGCTCTACAATCCACACACATGCGCCATGACCCATCTTTCTTTGGTACTAAAATGACCGGAACAGCACAAGGACTAAGGGATTCGCGCACATACCCTTTATCAAGCAACTCTTGAACTTGGCGCTGAATTTCTTTAGTTTCTTCTGGATTGGTCCTGTATGGTGCGCGGTTGGGCAAAGATGCACCAGGAATTAAATCAATTTGATGCTCAATCCCACGAAGTGGTGGCAGCCCCGATGGTATGTCCTTTGGAAAGACATCTTGGTACTCCTGCAAAATGTTAGTGACAGCAGGTGGCAAAGAAGGAGGGATATCCTCAAAAGAAAACAAAGCTTCTTTGCAAACTAATGCATAGCAAACAGAATCACTAGCATTCAGCTCAGTCATGTCAGATTTGGTAGCAAGGAAACAAGCACCTTTCAATTTAATTTCTTTATTCTTCGCATGAACAGATTTAGGTTCTTTCTTTTTGTGTTGCTCAAGTTCTTTTGCTACAATCTGATTTTCGCTCTCAGCATTCTCTCGGCTTTTCTCTCTACTAGCTCTAGCAAGATCATCTTTAACAATTTGTTCATGAGTTATAGGATGCAGCACAATTTTCTTTCCATTAAACATGAGAGAATATTGATTATTCCTACCATGATGCACACAATCAGTATCATATTGCCAAGGTCTTCCTAATAACAATGAACAAGCTTGCATAGGAACAACGTCGCAATCAACATAATCATGGTATGAACCCATAGAAAAGTGTACTCTCACCATCCGTGTTACCTTTAACTTACCACTGTTGTTGAACCACTGAATATGGTATGGGTGGGGATGAGGTTTGGTTGGCAAAGCAAGCTTCTCCACCATATCCATACTCGCCAAATTGTTGCAACTCCCACCATCAACAATTATGCGAATCGAGCGTTCCTTGATAACGCCCTTGATTTGGAACAAATTATGGCGCTGATTTTGCTCGGCATGAGACACTTGAGCACTTAGTACGCGTTGCACTATAATGCTCAAATACTTGTCGGCATCTTCGGCGCCAACATGCTCCTCCTCACGGTCAGATCCATCATCATGTCCTGCAGGGTCATTTGCAAGCATAGCATATGTTTCATCATCAAAATCACTAGCAGAGGAATACCCACCATCATCGCGTATAATCAATACACGCTTGCTTGGACAGTCCCGCATCATGTGTCCAAAGCCTTTGCAACGATGGCATTGAATGTCTCTCGTTCGTCCTGTCGAAGCAACCGAAGAGGATGTTTTTGCAGAAAGTTGTGGTGCTGATTTGGGTGCTTCGGAAACTCGTGGCGCCGAATTTGACGTAGTAGAGCGCTGCCTGTTGTTGGAGGGTAATGGCGGGGGCGCCACAGTGGATGAGGCAGAAGGTGTGCGCGTCCATGAATTGGTGCGACCTGCAGAAGAGTTAAATTGCGTCCTCACCTGGCGTCCCTGCAATTCGCGTTCAGCTTTGCAAGCAAGATGAAACAATCTAGTCATGGAGTTGTAATCTTTGTAATCAAGAATGTCCTGAATTTCACGATTCAACCCTCCCAAAAACCTAGCCATTGATGCCTCCTCATTCTCAACTAACCCACAGCGCAACATACCAATTTGTAATTCCTGATAGTATTCTTCCACAGACTTTGCACCTTGTTGTAAGCGTTGCAGTTTATTTAACAAATCACGAGCATAATATGAGGGAACAAAACGATGGCGCATAAGCAATTTTAAAGCCTCCCACGTGTTAGGTATGTTATTGGGATGTTGACGGCAATGTTCTTTCCACCAAATAGAAGCAAAGTCGGTAAATTCACTAGTGGCAGCCCTAACTCGTCTATTCTCAGGAAAATCATGGCAAGCAAATTTTTGATCAACAGTTAATTCCCAATCAAGATATCCATCAGGATCATGTTTACCATTAAAAGAGGGCATAGTGAATTTAACCTTAGCAAAAGCGTCATCGTGGTCACGTACCTCACATCGTGGGAGTTCTCTTCGCATACCTTGTTGGTTAAAACGCAATGGTCGATGAAGTCGATCGTTGTTGTGGTTAGCCCTGCCATCTGCCTCGGAATCACCCACATCGTCGAATTCATCTTGTCCCTCTACCATCACAGCAGGGGGAACAACAGCCGAAGCTTGGGCAATCTCCTCAAGGCGCGCCATAATATCTGCCAAAGAATTGTTAGTGATACCTTGTGCTTTCTCCATCGCAGCAAGCGTTGCGTTTGTCTGAATCTGGGCGCCCTCGAGTTGAGCAAGTCGCTCATTTGTGACTCTAACATCCTCCTCAAGGCCCTCCGTACGACGATTCATTTCGCGTGTGAAATGTTGTATGATTCCCTTCGTACGAGGACTATGAGATGAGTTCTGATCTGAAAACTCTCCAGAACCTGCCATTGTTAGCAAAAATACAAGAATATGTCCCTAACAAGTACTAGGGTATGGTGGTTCAAAAGTCGCTCGTCTCAAACCTTCTATCGAATTCTTACCAATTCTTACCAAGCCACAGGGTGATCGGCAACCAGCGATGACAATATATCTGCGAAGATTGGATGGAGCGATTGCCAGGTGAAGCTCAGCCTGTACGGTGTAGGAAAGGTGTAGCTGGGAAGGCTCAAGTTTGGTAGCAAGGAGTAGCAATAATCAATTCAGAAAATGCAAGCTGAAAAATCGTTCAACGCCGGTTGGTGCTGGCCCTAGGCTAGACCGTACTAGAGACGCGAGCCTAGAACACAAACGAGTACACCGCGCAGAAAGACAACTAGATGGCACTGCACACGGAGTTCTGGAGCTCGAAAAAGGATGCCGTCTGCACGGGGAACCTTAGAATCACTTGTAGAAGGGCTCTGTCAATTTTGAGCAAATTCTGAGAAACTTGATTTTTCCTCGGTTTGCGGGCCCGTTTTGAGGGCCTAAACGACGTTTTTTGGGGTCGAAGCTGCCGCGTATGTGCCTGGTGGCTTACGCGGCTCTGAAATCTCCTCAATCGGAGGTCGTATGCAACAGTTAGCTGTTTCTCTCTCCTCTTTTTTTTTTACCGCGGCTCTTTTAAATGCGGCTGCCTGTTTCTTCTTTTCTCTTTTGTTTTTTTTTTCACACAGCGCGGTTGAAACCTACTCCGAAACCAACTCTGAGATCGTGGCCTACTCCGAAACCAACTAGGGCAAAGCTTCCCTAGAAACCGAGTCCAACTCCAAGTCCTACTCCGAGTCCAACTCCAAGTCCTACTCCGAGTCCAACTCCAAGTCCTACTCCGAGTCCAACTCCGAGTCCAACTCCAAGTCCTACTCCGAGTCCAACTCCGAGTCCAACTCCGAGTCCAACTCCAAGTCCTACTCCGAGTCCAACTCCGAGTCCAACTCCAAGTCCTCCTCCTTTCCTTCCCTCACCGTGGCAGTTCGGATCTAACCGCAGCGGTGAGACCAAACGTGAACAGAACTCGAAACTCTAATGGAACTAGACACTAAGACCAGCAAAGGACACGACGATGCAACCGAAAGTTCAACAATGCAATGTACTGAAAAGAAAAATTGCGAGGCTAAGACTGGTTTGGACAGATTGATCTACTGCTATTTTTTTTTGGTTTTTTTTTGTGTACTCTAGGTAAGGAATAGCAATCTAATCTATGGTAAACTGGAAATTCTCACCGAGCAACCTGGCGCTCTGATACCACTTGATGAAGACGAGGTGCCCGATCTTTCGATGAGATGGATAACTTTCGATTTTGGTGGAGGTGACCCTCACGATCCGACTACAACCGTACGACGACGCTTGCGCCTTAGCAATCGCTGAACCAACTCCGAAGTGTTATTGATCTCGCTGGAGGCGCGATCAACCTGAACACGAAGTTCAATCCCTGCGAGCAATCGAAGAACTAGCAAGAATAAGACGAAGGCAATCTGAAATTGCGAATATGAATGAAGCACAAATTGTATTGCGAATAACAAAGGTGGGATTCCGAAGATGTCTTGACAGGTGGTCAACCGACACAACTGAAGAACAAAGTTTGCACAATGGCTAAACCTAAATTCAACGAAATCCAAGTCTTAGCAACGAAGGCGGCGGCTCCTTTATAGGGAGAACGACCAGGGGGGGCGTCCAAGGGCACGCCCTAGGGTTACAAGGCCCATGGGCCCAAGTGGAGGTGGCGCAGCACCCTTTTTGACTCGGACTCAGAAAACAACGTGGAGTAATTTGATGATTACGGCCGGCTCAGATGGAATTTGAAGCTGAGGTCGGATCCATTGGAAAATAGACTTCCTAAGCTTTCCATGAAGTACAAGAACGTCCCAATCGGAGTCCGTATGAGGAAGTTATGCCCGTTTGAACTTGGTACCAACGCAGCAGTCCGAATCTGATTCCAGAACGTGTCCAACTCGAATTCTTGTTTGGCTTGGCCCCAAAGTGACGTGGTGAACTCCATTATTCCATCCAGGCATGTCCATGACTCCACGTCCTTCTCCTTCATCCTTTCCCAGGTTCCTAAGCACAATTAAATCACTTGCATTAGGTAGCGGTCTATTCTCCGTAATATATGAACCTAGGAATGAATTCACCTGGTAATTAAGTTGACGAGCACGAGCTCGAGTGAGTGGTCCTTGCAACCATTGCTGTGGCTGAGTTGTATCCATGGAAGGGATGTCCTCATCACTTATGGTTTAAGGAACGCTTATGTGTACCAAATAAAAAGGAGTTGAAGGAGTTATTGCTCAAGGAAACTCATGAGTGTACTCGATCCATCTGTGTAGTACCAAGATGTATCAGGATATCAAGAACAAATATTGGTGGTCAAGTATGAAGTGTGAGATAGCAGAGTATGTTGCACTTTGTGATGTGTGCCAAAGGGTGAAAGCTGAGCACCAAAGACCAGCAGGTTTGCTACAACCGTTGAAGATTCTCGAGTGGAAGTGGGAGGAAGTGTGCATGGACTTTATTATGGGATTACCCAAGACCAAGGATGGTTTTGATTCAATTTAGGTAATTGTGGATCATTTGACGAGGGTTGCTCATTTCATTCTGGTTAAGACAACCTATGCAAGAGGCAAATTGGCAGAACTATACATGTCAAGAATTGTGATTCTCCGTGGAGTACCTAAGAAAATAGTATCAAATCGTGGATTGCAGTTTACTTCATGATTTTGGGGAAGTTTCCATGAAGCAATGGGTACTCATTTAAATTTCAGTACAACATATCATCCCCAAATCGATGGTTAGACTTAGTGTGTGAACCAGATTCTTGAGGACATGCTAAGAGCCTGTGTGTTGGACCATGGAGCCAAATGGGACAGTTGTCTGCCTTTCACAGAGTTTTCCTACAACAACAGTTACCAGACTAGTTTTCAAATGTCACCATTTGAAGCCTTGTATGGCAGAAAATGCAGAATCCCTCTTAATTGGAAAGAGACAAGGGAAGTCAAGTCTTTGGGCCAGAATGTTTAAAGGAAGCTGAGGAAAAGGTTTGATTGATCCAAGAAAGGTTAAGAACTACTCAGGCTAGACAGGAAAGTTATGCGGGTACCCATCATTGAGAGTTAAGCTTTGAGCCAGTTGATTATGCGTATCTCAGGATGACACCATTCAAAGGTGCTACGAGGTTTCAAATGAAAGGAAAGCTTCCGCTAAGATATGTTAGTCCATTCAAGATATTAAAGCGTAGGGGAGAGGTTGCTTACTAGTTGGAGCTACCTACAACCTTCAGTGGGATACATAACGTCTTTCATGTGTCTCAGCTGAAGAAGTGTTTGTGAGTGCCAGAGGTAGTGCCAGTGGAAGCTATTGACCAGTATCTTGGAAGTGTCTAAGCGTGTGACCAGGAGTAAGGCTGTTCTTCTTTGCAAAGTTCAGTGGAGCAATCATTTCGAGGAGGAAGCAACCTGGGAGCATGAGGAGGATCTCAGAGCGGAGTTTCCAAACCTATTCTCAGTGAGCCAAAATCTCTGGGTTAAGATTCCATTTAAGGGAGAGGTTTCTAACATCCTGTTTTCCAGAGTTTATTCAAAGCTTTTAAAAAGAAAAATTCACCATTTTAATTTGTCTAAATGACATGTACTCCAACCAAAGCCGTTGTTACATTCATAAAAGGATGGTTACAAAGACTCGGCATTACATTTGCGAGGGGCTAATATGTACAAATGCCTTCGAGTGCATAAGGTCGCTGCTCGTCCAGCTCCACCTTAATGTACCTCCGCGCTGAAGTGTCACTCGCTGAAGTCCGGGTCGCCTAGAAGTTCCGGCTTCTTCCTCCCACGCCCAACGCTGAAGTCGCCGTCGAATCATGCGGTCCGAAAGTAGTAATGGGCCCTATCAAATATCTGCCCGGAGCAAAAATAGCACACGTCACAAAAACCCCTGGTCAATTCCACTTTATTCACACAAAAGGGCGGGGGCCATGGGGCACCAGTTTACAAAAGAGCGGATACATTGCAACGCATGCCTCCATGCTACACCCCGGCATCACACCTGTGGGTCCGCGCCATGCCCCGGGACGGTGGCACCATCTTCATCGCGCCGTGGAACTTCGTCGAGCCATTCGACGAAGTTCCCCTCGCGATGCAGAGTCCGCCGCAGAGCCACCTTCACCGTGGCCTCCTCGATGTAGTCCCAGATTCAGTCGTGGAAGGCCCGAACGGCGGGGCGGACGGCGCACACAACTTTCGACATCACCCTGCTCCAGTTGGCAACTCCAGCTGGGGGTTGGCCAGCGCATCTACGTGCTGGTATCCTCGGTGGTGGAGTAGGGCGAAGGCGATGCGGGAGGTGATGAACGAGCAGTGGTCGCCGAAGGCCTTGGCGGTGCAAAGGGCAAGGTCGGAACCTTCTCTGATTCGCCGAAGCATCCGCATCAGGTCCTCGGGACCGTGTTAGTGATATGCCCTAGAGGCAACATGGAGATGTTATATATATCACATACTATGTTTATGATACATTACTTTGTTCCTTGAAATAGACATTATCATTATTGATCAATGAGTATGTGACTTATTCATGAGACTCTTAATGCTAAAATGTTGCTATTTCTAAATGATCCCTGATCATATATCATATAAGGAACAAATATGATTCAAAGATCAGCATATGTATTGATTGATGATTATGTCTCATGAATCATGGTATGGTGATACCAAATCAATAATATGGACATGTGTTAGTGAACATATGTTGGATAGACCCACCATGAGACACTGCATAGATTCCATGTATCATCAGTTGGTCTCAAGTAGTGTTTATGTATAATCCTTAGACTTGAGATCATCATGGTTCCCAACATGCGTAGTAGCTTATTTTGGGACTACTAAACACTACTCCGTAACTGGGTAGTTATAAAAGCAGTCTTCAGGTTTGCCATGAAATATGTAGTGGGATGTGAATGGTCAAGATAGAATTTGCCCCTCCTTATGGGAGAGATATCTCTAGGGCCCTCAATGTAATGGATTATGAAAGTGCATGGCCATACCAAGGTGATTGAGGAGTCAATCACAAGTTTATAATCCATCACGGAATTGAGAGAGTGATTGAGCTATTAAGAGGATGACACAGGTCTCGCCTTGAGCTCAATCTATATCGTGAGGCAAAGGGATTCGTACATGAGAACATTACAGGTTCAGCCGATATGATCTTTACGTATACTTTGGGGTTAATATGTCTTACTAGAGGCCGCTATTAACAGGGTGACCAAAAAGGTGTTTCCGGGTCGCGACCAAGTATACGTGAACCTACAGGGTCGCACACTTAATGGGTTGGAACACTAATTCGAATATGATTCGGATGTGGGCTCAATTCGGATAGAGATCCGAATAGACTCCTATTGGGCCTCAGTCTACAAGGCCCAAGTGAGGAGGTCTATATATATATATGGTGGCGAGGGGCTGAGAAAAACGTACGCTTCTGTTAACCTCTAGCAAAACCCTAGCCGCCACCTCCCGAGCCAAACCCTAGCCGCTCACAAGTGCTAGTACACTCGCGATCGGCGTTCCAGCCCCGGACGTGTGGATACTGGTGGAGGCGCTGCTCGTTGCGGTGTTGATCGGCATCAACAACCTACAGATTGGATCTGCTCGTGGTGTGGTTAATCGCATGGAGGAGACGACCTGTTCGGGACGATCGGCTAATTCCACTACTACCTCAACGCGCGTGGTTGGATCGGCTTCTCCAACTCTTCTTCCGCTGCGCTGAGCGTCTAGTGGTAACGATCCATGATCCCTCCTTAAGCATGATGTCCTTATGTGCGCGGTAGAAAAGTTTTGTTTTCTGCTTTCATAGCCTACGCGCATTCTTATAGACCGAACATTAGTGGCGGCACGTCCACGGAGAGGTCTTTGAGGGCGACCTCCAGAGACTGCATGGCGTCCCATGTCGCCACCGAGGCATCACCAAGAGTTGGGTCCCTCTCTCCAAGGGACGCGGCGAGCTACGCCCTCTCCTCCTCTAGCGTTGCAGTCTACTGGAGTAGGCTGTCGCGCTCTTCAGTTGCAGCACACTGGGCCTCCGCCGCCACACGTTGCGCCTCCACCGCTGAGTACTGTGCCTCCGCGGTGATTATTTGTGCATCGGAGACCGCCTTCGCAACCTCTATCTCCAGAAAAGAGATGCACTCGTCCTTGGCAGCGCGAGTCTCTTCGGAAGCTCGAAGACGGCCCTCTAACACCCTCTGCTCGTGGATACGTGCCTTTTGTAAGGCTCGGCTGAGGGTTGGATCTATGCAGTGCGGCTGTTAGCAAAATCCCAGATGCGGCACAAATTGTGAAGTCAAGCACTTACCTTCATCTTCGAGGCCTCCAGCGCACCTTCCAGCAGCTTCGGCCTGCACGTCGACAGCACCTGTCGATCCACAATGGAGTCGCGTACTCTGCGACTCCTTTAAGAGCCCGCAGCATCTCCAATCGGGGGATAAAATCAGAGACACTCGGCCGCTGAGCCTCCACGCCGACGGCTTCGAGAGCACCAGGCATTGACATCACATCCTGGGCAGGAAGACCGGGCACTTTGCGGCCGTCTCTGTTGCTTGATCCTTGGTCGCGTCCGGGAGACCTTGTCTCGCCTGATGTTGACGACGGAATGAGCGAGCAGATCGGAGAAAGCTTCGCGAAGTCGCAGGGGGAGAAAGAGTTGCGCCTACCTTCAACACGATCAGGCGAGGCGCGGGAGGTGTTCGCTCCACCTCAGCCCGGATCGCGAGTTCCCCCTCGTGCCGGATGGCCTCCCCATCGGACCCTGGATCCTCGGCGACTCCGACTGCCACAGCAAACCCCTCCTTCGGTCGGGAGGGCGATCGTACCGGGGGGGGTGCTTCGCCCTTGGGGACGCTGGTGATGCTTCCTCGGCCTCGGGCCCGGTGCAGGCAATAAGGCCACGACGGCCGGGGCGGGTGATGAGGCCTCGCCCTCCTAGGTGTCGGTGCCATGGCCTGTTTCCTCGGCGCCGCCTCCGCATCCAAGTCTGAGTTGGCGTACTCCGCCATGTCGGACCCAGTGGCGGTTGTGCCCTCGGCTTTGGCAGCAATCACTGGAGATGCAGCCGCCGGGCTGGATACGGCAGCGTTAGACCGGGTTCTGTGCCGAGAAGGAGATGCCCCCACCTTGTCATCGCCATTGCGGCGGTGAGTTCGGACCAGCACCGGCACCGCGTGCTCTGTCACGGGGATGTCTAGAGCTTCACACACTCGATTTATCCATCCCAGCTTCGCCGGGGCGGTCGTGGATTCGCGCAGCTCGTGCTCCTTGGCTGTGTATGGCCCGAGGAATGCAACTACCGCGCACTCCGCATCCTCCAGCAGGAACCCTGCAGGCAGAGCGAGGCAGCATTCATAAAAAGTTAAATGCATATATATATATATATATGTGTGTGTGTGTGTGTGTGTGTGTGTGTATGCAGCCTATGGCCAAAGAACTCACGAGGAGCGGAGGGCTTCGGAAGAGAAGACATTGTCGGCCGAACGCCATTCTGCCGGATGGGACCTCGCTGATGCTTCCACCGGCTGGAAAGCGGCGCCACTCCATACATAACCAACTCCTCGGCAAGGTCACGCCTGTTGAACCGAAGGGTGTACCGACAAGCCTCCAAGCCCGCTGCTCGTCATCGCCTTTGGGCCCCACATTCGGCGAAGTATTGAAGGACATCGGTCGTCCCCTGCACCGGAGGCCGCTGCTGCTCATCACGCGGTGGTAGAACCATCCTGGTGGACTCCCACTTCCCTCGCGTCGAGTTAGCAGGAAAGATATTCGCGCATTGCAGCCTCAGCCGAAGTTTGAGACCGCCCCGTTCGAGCCTCTTCAGCTGGTAGCGCGCGTCATAGAGAAGGGCGAATAGGGTCGCGCTGGGATGGATACCTTCTGTCCACGCTGCCTAGCATAAACAGCCAAGAGAACTATCGCATTCTGGGTCAGCTGTGCCAACTCCAGTCCATAAGTCCGCAGGACCTCGCCGACGAAGAGCGTTGCTGGTATTGTAACATCCCAGAAATTCTAAATTTGAAAATATGAAGTGTTTGAATTATTTTTGCAATATATTTTATTTGAGTTTGGATTTTTATGATGCTTCTGAAATTTTGGTTGAGGTTTCCGAAAAATTTAAAAACAAAATCAATATCAGAAATGTCATACAAGGAAATATGCAAACAATGGAAACTCAAAATTTTAAATTCGAATATGAAAAGATGATCCATCAAAGGGAGGAAGAAACTTGAATTAGAACATAAATTTTCATTTTTGGAAATAATAGTATAACTAACAATAGAAGCAATTGAATAAAATGCAAAACCTGTGTATATATATATGCACACCTATATGCAAATGGTATACATGCAAGAGGGAGTCTAGTAAAATAGGAAGTGGAATGATGAAAATAAAGGATAACCAGATGAATCTATACATAATCTATACATATACATACACATACATACACACATATAACCTAAATAATAATAGTAATAGAAATTCTCATTTAATAGTTAGAAAATAGAAATCCAAATTCCAGGATCAACATTTCAAAAACTGCTAAAGTTTGTCATTTTTCCCTTTTTTTTATTTTTCTCTCACTTACAGGTGGGGCCCAACCCCTTTCTCGCTCTCTCCCCTTTTGCTCCTTTTCTCTCCCCTCCCACTCCTTTCTCTGCCCGTGGACCCACGCCCCCGCCCGCACTCCTCTCTCTCTGCCCGCGTAGCTCCTTCCTTCTCCTTCTTCGCGCGCCAGGCCCCCTCCCTTTGGCCAAAGCCGTGCGACACGGCTCCGCCTGCGCGCGCATGTCGCCGAGCCGCCCTCGCCCATGCCCTGCCGCCTCAGTGCAATTCCCGCCGCGCCCGCATCAGCGCACGCCTGCCGCTGCCCCTGCCTCCCTCTGCGCCGACCCGTCCGTCGCCCCATGCCGATTCCACGCTGCCTATAAAGCCCAGCTCCACCCCCAATCACGCCGCCCTCCCCCACTCATCCTTCCCTCTTGAGGAATTGAAGCCCCGCGCCCTAGCTCGCCAGGACGGCCTCCTTCCCAAATCCTGGCCGCCACCGCCATTATCACCACCGCCGCCTCCTCGGCGGGTCCCCCTCCGATTCCGCCGTCCTGGAGCTCCACCGTGGCCCCGCCAACTCTTTCCCACCGTCGCCCGGGCCTCCCAACGCTGGTACCTCGCCGGCACCGACGCTCCTCCCCAAGCCGCCGCCGCCGCACGCCGTCGGCCCACCACCGTGCTCCCCGATCCCCGATGACTTCACTAACGACACCCCCGCAGCACTTGGGACGCATTTCTGCCTCTTCCCGCACCCGTCTGGTCGCCCCTCGCCGCCGGTACCGCTGCCCGCCCGCTGCCCCGAGCCTCCTCTGCTCCAACGCCCGCACAGCCGGCTTTAGTGGATTCATCCACCCCTCCATCAGGCAACACCAGAGGGCTGAGTGGTTAGCAGCGCTGATACTCATTACGCCCGCCCGCGTTCGAATCCGGCTGACCACACTGAGTAGTTAGGTTTTTGCAGAAAGAAACAGTAGGGTAGGATTAAGGAATAATTAAGGAAACTCAGTTAAGACTAATTAGCATACAAGTGAGTATAATTAATGTTCAGACAGGATTATTAGATGCTAATGAAAAATAATTAGTAATTAATGACCTCCATAAATGCTAACAATAAATTAATACAAGATGTTCTCACTAACATGTGGGCCATGCCCAATTTAATTAAATAAGAGCCGGGCCCACTTGTCATAGCCACAGTGTATAGAAAATAAAAGTAAAAGAATAAAATAAAAATAGGAAGTGGGTCCCACTTGTCATAGGCAGACAAGCCATAAATAAGAAATAAGGAAATTAAAATCCATGGGACCCACCTGTCAGATTTCTAATAATTTCTGGATTTAATAAAACTGAGAACTTTAAATGGGTATAACTTCTTCATTTTGACTCCAAATTGAATGCAACAAATTTCTAAATTCATTTAAATTCAAAAGCTATCCAATGGAACTGAAACCGTGATTTTTAGAGCTCACATGAAATTTTGGTGAAAATTATGGACAATTTGGGAATAATCTAGGGAATGTAGTAAATTTAATTAGGAGGTAAAATAGGGTTACTTAATATTTAATATCTGGTTAATTACTAAATGAACAACTATTGTAGCCTAAATAGTTAATTGAGGTCTAATTATCAAATAAAGGCATGAATAAAATATGATTTAGCTTAAAGTCCAAAGTTAATAATATCCTAATTAAAGACACATTCAAGATTACAATTCAGGGAAAATGAATAATACGTTTAGTGCTAACTAAGGGTACATAAAAATACCGTACTACAAAACACTATAAACGTGGACTCTAAAGAACAATTCAATAAACTAAAAATTCTATATATCGCGTATATACTCTGAATATTAGCACTCGACAAAATAATACCCAGCTAAACCCGTACACCAATTCATAGGTCTAACCTAACTCATGGAACTTCCTTGATAAATATAAAAAAAGGATAAGAGAAATTGTGAATAAAAAGATCAAGTCATCGTACCCTAACGCAGACCTTGCCTTAAATCACTCATTAAATCATAATAAAACTAAATTGAATTTATTCAAATTTATTTGGATCTTTTGAGTTATTGGCTTTTATTTGGATTCAGTCATTCATAAGAGTAACTAGAAATTGGAAGTCGTGAAGATTCAATGGATCAAGCGAGATCAAGCTCGAAGTGAAGATAAATACCAAAAGCTCAAGAGAAAATTGCATGCTGATATTTTATATGCAAATACATGATTAATTTAAGATTCTAGTTATATGCCCATTATCTAACTTGATTAATATTACATCTCCTTTGGAATATTTGAACATGTGAACCTTGTCGCCCTAGCAAAATTATAATAGTAATCTTTCAAAAATAAGTCCCTAATTATACGCCATGCTTAGTACTGCATAAATATTCGGGGGCGCTGAAATGCCCAAGCATCATTATCACTTTTAATCATGAGAAAATTTGGTTGGGCAGTCATGGTGGTAATGACTGATATATGATGAATGTGACTATTTTATGCTTCCGAAAACCTCAAACTGCTTATCTATCTGGGTGGATGGTTCGGGGGTATGGTGCAGTGGTGCACGAGAGTGTGGTTAGTGGTAGAACCGCCTAGATAACACTAAGGACTGAATCTTGTCATGACCTCCTATGTAAAATAGTACAACCACAAGTCTGTAAAGTACAACTTGGCTTAGTAGATTTACCGAACCCTGAAAGTCGTCCTCACAGGAGGAGGTAGTGCAAGCGGCTGTCTGGGTGACGGCTTGAATGAGACACTCGCAGAGAGTGAAGTTCTGCTGTGGCGGGCTAGCAGGGGGGTAGCTAGCTGCTAGACGTTCAGAAGGAGAACATCCCGCACAACGTATGGGACCCACCGCAAGTGGGAGCGACCCATAGGGTGAAATGATGGAAGGGGCGAGGTACTTTGAACGGTTACTGTGATGGTCTGGTCAACCGCATGACTAAGGAATCATGTGGGGCAACGAGTAGATTGTCTCTTGTGGTGAAAGTGTACAAGCTCTGCAGAGTTAAAACTATTCGAATAGCCGTGCCCACGGTCAAGGGTGGACATGGGAACTTAACCAGATATAGTTCTATTTCAAAAACTTTGTGGGTGGGAATGGAAAAGTAGAGGGCAGTGGAAAGCCCTGATTTGAGTTGTCCTGGGTGTCGTCCCGTGGTAATGTAAGCGGTTATAACGCTGAAATGTTAGCATGTGGTGCAGATGCCATGTAACGGTGGATGGAATCTGGATCACTATTATTATTGCATTCTCTTACACATTATGTTTTGTTTAAAATTGCTAGGTCTCAGAAAATTTCTATGTATTATATTTTTAAATAATGATAATACTTCTCACAAATAAAATATCAGGAAGAATAAATAGGGTCGTAAGAAAAGAAGATGGATGTTTATGGAATCGCATAAAGGAGTTGGTGGATTCATGTTGATCATAAAAGGGATAATGATAGTGTGGATTCTGGGAAAAATAAATTGGTGGAGTTTAAATGAATATATATAGACTAGATAGATGATTTAAATGATTTTTTGGAGAATTGGGGAGTGTGAAAGTAATTGCTGGATTACAACACGGATAACTATTATACATTCTTGGAAGATGTTGACAATATTGGGATTAATAGAACCGATTACTAGATGAGTCAATTGAATTTTGGGAATTTGGAGGTATGATAACAATTCTTGGAGTATAAACTTGATCAATGATATTCTTGGTGGATGTATACTAGTGAATCGTAGATTTGATCAGCGATATTCTTGGTGGAGGTACACTAGTGAATTAGTTAGAGATAGATAATAGAAAAGATTGATTACTGAAAGAGCAAATTGTGGTTGTGGATCAATAACAAAAGGAATGGGTTGTTAGGAATTTAGAATACAAAAGATATTGGTGGATTGTATAATTGATGTTATTCGTTGTTTGGAGTTTTACACAGCACTCAATATCAAAAATGTGAATTTGGTGGATTAATTACATAATGTCACTCGCTGTTTGGAGTTTTATACAGTAATCAATATAGAAAGTGTATGATCGGTGGATTAATTAAATGACGCCACTCGCTGTTTGGAGTTTTAGACAGCAATCAATATAGAAAGTGTATGATTGGTGGAATAATTAAATGATGTCACTCGCTGTTTGGAGTATTAGACAGCAATCAGTAAGGAAAGTGTGTCTTTGGTGGATTAAGTTAATTACGGCTATCGCCGTGTGGAGTTTAGGTAGAAACAATAACACTATGATTTAATAATACCAAGACTACCAAAAGCAATTTATGGAAAATAAAATAACCCGAGCCTCTCCTTTGATAAGCCATGCATACTATTTATTTGCATTCTGTGTATTGGCTCACGGAGCACGGTGGTTTGTGCTCACACTCGCTTTCACAATAAATCTAGAATCAGGAATCAGATCACTTCGCCTCAGCTACACAATTGGTCATGATGGCAAAGAAAATGAAGATGTCAAGGGTTAGGTGGCGAACCTCCAGTTGGCTGCCTGTGGACATGTCCTGAAGATCCCACCTGTGTGCTTCGTTCTTCCGCTGCTGCAATTTAATGATTTAGGCCTATGAGTAAGTTTACTATTATATTTACGCTTCCGCATGATATGTACTTTGATAATCAGAACTATAATCTGTGAGCACTATCTACTGATCCAGGGAATAGTGCGGTGGAAATCACAGAGGAATCCGGATTGAAAAATTTGGGTCCCTACAGGTATCCAGAGCCCGGCCTCAAAGTACGTGATGAAGACTATTGCTGATGAGGACATCACTTCTCCGGATACACACAACTTTCCTCCACTTGACATTCAAGGACCAATCACTAGAGCTCGCGCCCGACAATTGAATTTACAGGTGAGCTCGTTCCTAAGTACTTCTTTTTGTTCATTTGAGATTCGATTACTACCTAATGATTTAATTATGATTAGGAACCATGGAGAGGACCTGGAAGTACTTGCAGAAGGGCTACGAAACGCACAAGTCCAGCAAGTGCGGTCGAATCATGTTGGAGGCCCAACTCAAGCCGACTTCGAATCCAATTCGGAGTCCAGGACCAGGCTGCACTAAAACGGACGCTCAAATCGCATCCGGGCTCCATTTTGGACGTTCTACATATGGATGGAAAGCTGAGAAGACTACCTTTCCAATGTCTCTGGTCCCATGTCAAAATTACTTCTGAGTCAACGGGAATCGTCGAAACAAGTGGGCATTCAGAATCTGTTAGGGTGCTGCGTCACCGTCTTTTGGGCCGTTCGGTTTTGTATCGTTTTGGAGCCCATTAGGGCGCGTCCAGGGGTTTTGCACACCCCTCAATCCTATATATCCAGCCGCCACCCCCACCATTAGGGTTTTGGTTTTGCTTAGATTAATTCTGTCTTTGAACAGTTTCGTCGTTCATCGGTTTGTGAGACCCCAACTTTCGAGTGCTAAATCAATACATCTGCAATTCAGTTGTGTTCTTCCTTGTTCTTGCTTGTGTTCTTTGATTCGCAGGCAAGGATTAGCCTTCTTGGCGCGGTCAACCGGCTGCGCACGGTTGATAACCTAAGGAGACGTGGTGCTGCGATTGCGGGGTTCAGAACGTGTTGTTCGGAAGCCGGATCGAATTGTGTCGCGCCTCCAGAAAATCGAACATATCCAGAACCTGTTGGAGGATCGGGACCCCGTTCCTATCAAGTGGTAATTAGAGCTTCGGGTGTTCCTTCAGGTTCGAGTTTACCCTACCTTTGTTGTTTTCGGTTTCATCCTAGAGTCCAAGAAAAAGCCCTAAAAAAATTTGTAGTCATAGGTTGTTTCATGTCCCAGATCTCGTTTAGCCTTTTGCACAATTTGATTTCAGAGTCCGTAGTATTGAGTTTGTGTCCTTAGTCGAGTTGTGTTGCTGGTTTAGATCGTGTTTTGTTTCGGGTTGTCTTGCTTCCGCTACCTCTCATACAAACCCTAGCTGTCAATTTTGTTTTTTCACCCATATCCCACCCTCTGTTTGAGTCATCTATCGCATCTCGTGATCATCCAACACCATCCCCCACCTTTTCCCGAGCTTCCGCCCCCAAATTCCACCGATTTCCTCCACTCGATTTCGTTTTTGGCCTCCACAAAAAACATAACTCGGAGGCCCTCCTTCAAACGGCCGTAACTTTCTCATACGGACTCGAAATCAGGCGATTTTTTTTTGAAATTGGGCGATTTTTTTCCGAAACTCCCCAACTTCATCGAGTTCGGCGAATTTATTTTGCCCAAATTCGGCCTGGAAAGTGAAGTACTCGAGCTCCGAAAGTTCATCACCGAATTTATAGCACATTCATCATTTTCTGTAGGCCACACCTTACATCAGATTGAGGTGAAACTTTGTGTGGTTCCTATTTCTGTGCTCTGCTTTGTGAAAAAAATAACAGAAAAAAGAAAAAAAAAAGAAAAATTTTGGCACCTAGGCTTATAGTGCTGAGTGCTATCCGTGCCCAAAAAAAAACGGGACAGAGCACAGTTTTTGGTGACAGAGCTTCATTTGTTTTGTGCTTATGCTGAAATAAGTTTCTCATTGCCAGGCCATCTTTGTTGCTGTCTTTGCTTTCCTATTCTGGTCTTGACTCCTTGTTCATCATATCCTCACACTGATATAGGACACATTTAGACCAGCAACTAGTACAGAGCACGTGTTGTTCGGAAGCCGGATCGAATTGTGTCGCGCCTCCACCAAATCGAACATATCCAGAACCTGTTGGAAGATCGGGACCCCGTTCCTATCAATCGCCTCCGCTTCCTATGGGTGTGGCTCCGTCTCGTCACTAGCAGGCAGGCGAACCGCAGCACGGTACTCCAGCCTCCCCTCCCAAAGGAGAGACTGGATTGTCCCCTCCGTCACGAGACTCGGCCCTAGCACACGGGAGCAGCGCCCTCCCGCCTTCTCCCTGGCCTCCCATCGTTTGTTGGCCTGCGATGGCTCACGAACCACCAGAGGGTATTCCACCGAGGTCGACAACGAACCGCGCTGGCTGGGCGAGGCACTACCGCTGGGCCAGTGAGTGGGTTCTTCACGGTAGGTCATTCTCCCCTCAAAAGCTTAGGGCCAAATGAGTGGGGGCAGAGGCAGATCGTGCCAACAAGCGAGGAGAAAAGAGAGCAAAACAACGGCAAGTGAGAAAATGAGCAAATGGGAAGAATGTTCGCGTGCCAGTGGCAAGGGTATATAAAGCCTTCTAACCTCCCACACGATCGGGAAGGCAACCGGTGGGAGTCCAATGGTTCAGCTCCCCACGATTGGGAAGCGCAACCGGTGGTAGCCGGAGGCCCCTAGTTGTAGGCCGCCTGACAGCGCACAACGTGCTAATAGCGTCCCGCCACGCGTCCCCCCTCTCTCGGGAAGGAACGCACGACCGCGGTTATGCGACCACTGACAGCGCACGACTCGCCAATCGCGTCCCGCCACGTGTGCCTTTCCATCGGAACGGCGCGTACGACCACAGTCGCGCAACCCTGACACCTTAGGGGTCGGCGTGATTCTCACCGCCATTAACACATCGACTTCGGGCTACGAGACATCGGGCCATAAGTCGACTTCCCATCTACAGGACAACCTTGGAAATCACCTCAGCGGCGTGTCCGCTTCGGACTTGTCTCTATGGGATGAACCCGCCCTCGGCTCCGACCTCACGCACGTGGCACGGACTCGCTTCGTGCATCGACAGCATGTCCACAAGATGAGCACGACCTCGCCTCGGCGGCTTCGCCGGTAACCTCGACTCCACGGGTGAAGGAATCCGCGGCCGAAGATGGCTTCACAACTAGTTCGACTCTGTATCTTCGGCGCGAAGCGGGGCTGCACCGGCAAATGCATGTCTACCCAAGATCACATAAGGTCACAGGCCGGCTGGGCTAAGGTGGGGGCCACCCCTACAACAGGAGCCTCTCATGGTGAATGGCTCAGCAGCATGGCTTCGGCCTGTGAAGCCTTTCACCATGAGAGGCTCCCGTTGTAGGGGTGGCCCCCACTTAAGCCCAGCCGGCCTGTTAGAAGGTCATAAAGCCCAAAATGGGACATGTACAATGACATAAATCCCTTGAGAGGGATACTTGGGTGTAAGGACATAACTGTAATACGCTCCCCATGTGAATATATGTAAGCCATCCAGGCCATGGGAAGAGCCCCAAGTATTGCTCACCTAACATCTCCACTACCATACTATCATCTCTCTGTTTGGTCTGTAACCACAACATGTTCCTTCTCTGAAGTTTCTTGATGATCACATTGCCAAAGGGGGATAAATTAGAGAGAATGGAGAGATATTGGAGAAATTTGATTTGCTAAATTTGCCTCTCTTGTGTTGAGGGGGAGAGATTTTGAAGAGATTTGAGATTTGTGGCTTAAATGCTTTTTTGGCTTCAGTTCTTCACTTATATCTATTTGAAGCTAATTCATAATGCAATCTTGTGTTGTTGTCAATGTATTCATCAAGGGGCAAATTGCTAGACCATGTGGCTTGGTCTAGGATATATTGGTGATGAATAATTGACAATGGTTAATTGATGGTGAATATTTGAAAATATTGCTTATCGATGTTATGCGAGACGTGTGGCGTGTGTAGGCTGATGTTGGTCAAGTTGGGAAGAACTTGTGCCGGAAAAATATTCTTTGGTCTTTGCATGTGTAGGTTGAGCATGGAGGCGATTATGGTTAGTGACGAGGTGGACCGTTGGACTAGATACTCTATAGACCGAGGTAGTGATGACTCTATGCCATCTTTATTTTTCTCTGTCATTTTTTGATACTATGGTCTATCTCATTGTCCACCTTGTGAACCACCCTATGTTTCTACATCATATGTATCCATTCGAGAGGTACATAGGAATTCTCTAGTCCTATGTACACAATCGATCTCGACTAGAGGGTAGTATCATCGAAGGTTATGCAACTGAAGAGGTTATTAAGTTCTGCATTGATTACATGGCTCAAGTTAAACCGATAGGTGTACCTCTATCTCATCATGAGGGGAGGCTAGAGGGCATTGGGATCATCGTAAGGAAAGTAATAACTCCGGATCTAGATACGTATGCTCAAGCTCATTTCACAAATTTACAACACATGACTAAATTGGCTCCATGTATTGAAGAGCACAAGGATGTGCTACGCCAAGAGAATCCAGGCCAGTCAGATGTTTGAATCATAAGACAACACAACCATCGGTCAACGAATGGTTGAAGGTGTGATTCACTAGGAGGTCGTTAAGTGAAACACTACAATGGTTGGCAAAAGGGCCAAAATTTATAATTGTGACATGGCAAGGATACAACTTTAATAGGTACACATTTTATACAATAGATCAGGATAGAAATAGCACAGTGCACAACTCAGGTGTCTGTATAGATGCATTTCATGTGCACTTCACTACCGCTAGCCCAAGCTCGTACTACGGGCTTGTAGAGGAGATTTGGGAGCTTGACTACATAATTTTTAAGATCCCTCTAATTTGGTGCCATTGGGTCCAACTCTCACGGGGTGTAAAGGTCAACAAGTACAGCGTCACTACTGTGGACCTCGAACGTGTAGAATACAAAGATGAACCATTCATACTCGCGAAGGCGTTGGCCAAATTGGGGTTAGCTAATTCTAAGTCATAATTTTAGCTTGTGTATTTAATTTCTTTGAGCAATCTTGTGCCCTTACATTTATATTATTGCAATTGGCTAGCGTCTCTCCTAGTATTTGGTGCAAAACAAGCTATTTAATTCTCAATTTCATATCGCTTCTATTTAGCTTATTCCTTTGTTGCATCAAGTCACATTGATCTTTGCGTGTACATTCATACACTTTACTTAAACCTTTTGGATCAGCACTTCAGCAAAATATCCTAGCTTGGATTATTACTTAGCTTAACAACATTAAGAATTTAAGATTGCATAGGTTATTTTCCCTCCAAGCTCCACATATAAGCCATTGTTATAACAGTGCTTGTGTAATTGAATTCGCTTAATCTATCACCTTGTGTTGTCTACCGTCACCAAAGTGCGTGCAGCTCTTCAATTCTATCAAGGACGCATAAGAACTTTGGTTGGTAAGAGAAGGTGAGGTTGAGTGAATTCCACAAATAAAACTTTCCACAACCACACACATAGCTTTTCTTGTTGTTTGCACTAACCATGGTAGGAAAAGAAGGAGAACAAGCTTATGTGACCCAGGCGGACCTTGAGAAGCTCACGCATGATTTCAACACTCAGTTGAATGACAACGTGAGCATCTTGAGGAGGGAGATACTAGAGGAGCTTTGAAGAGAACAGGGTCCAATTGGCGTCCATGAAGGAGGTGTTGAGCTTGACGAGACCGATGAGGAGAGGGCTACACGATTCGCTAGAGAAGCTCATGCGGATCGAGCCGCCGCCAATGCGGTTTGACCAAACTTTCCTGGGCACGGGGGAGGTATCTTCGGTGCTAACCATGGCCAAGGGAGAGGCGGTGACCATGGGTGAGATCGTGGGTGCGGTGGTGGCGCCCACAATGAGGACTACGACGATGACTTTTGGCTACACTGCAATAACTACCAAGCCATGGCCATCATCATGATGACCCGCGCGTGGAGGAGAAATTTGGGAAACTCAAATTCACTACTCCCAAATTTGAAGGTGCTTCCGATCCAGATGCCTACCTCACATGGGAGATCAAGGTAGATAAAATCATCCAGATGCACAATTATTCAAAGGAGAAGAAGCTACACATGGCATCACTTGAGTTTGATGGGTATGCATTGATTTGGTGGGAGAAAGTGTTGAACCAAAGAGAAGAGAATGGAGAACCTCCAATTGCATCGTGGGCTGAAATGAAGCAAGTGCTAAGAGCACGTTTTGTTCCTAACACTTATAAACGTGATCTCTTTGATAAACTGCAGAATTTGAGACAGGGAGGTCGATATGGAGCAAGCTATGATTATAGCACATGTGCACGAAGATGAAGAGCGCATTTTCTGTTTGGTTTAAACAAAAACATTAAACACATTGTGCAATATCAGCCCTACAATACTGTTGTTGATTTGGTGCATCAAGCCACCAAGGCAGAGAAGTAGTTGTTAGAAGATTTAAAACTAGCACCAAGGACAGCATCTCTCAACTTAAAAGCTCCATCATCATCATCCTCTAATGCCACCAAAGAACGTTTCAATTTGGGATGAGATACATTTTCAGCTAGTACTAATTCAAATACTAATGCTCGTTTTTCCTCAATTGCAAAAACAACACCTACCTCAAGTGAGAAAAAGGCCACTCCATCCTCTACATCCTCAATTGGGGCTACAACAAAGAGTAGAGAACTTCAATACTTCAAGTGTTTGGGGCGTGGACATATTTCTAGAGAGTGTCCCAACAACCGAGTTATGCTTTTGACGGAAGATGGAGAGTATAAATCCGTAAGTGAAGATGAGGTTGAGCTTAGTCATGAAAAGGAGAGATATAATGATGCATCGGATGACAATGAATAGGTTGATGTGTTGAATTATGAAATGGGAGAGACATTAGTCGTCACAAAAAATTTGAGCATGCTTGCACAAGAAAGAGATGCACATCCGCAGCGATTGAACTTATTTCAAACACAAGCCAAGTAAACAACAAGGTAATTAAACTTATTATTGATGGTGATAGTTGTCATAACTTGGCTAGTGTTGAATTATGTCAGAAGCTTGGTTTAAAGACGCTGAAACATCCATGTCCATATCATGTGCAATGGTTTAGCAAGTGTGGGGATGTGAAGGTTCAATTTGTGGTGCATGTTACTTTCAAGATTGGTGATTATGAGGACACCGTTGAGTGTGATGTGGTTCCTATGACAGTGTGTCACTTGCTGTTGGGAAGGCCATGGCAATATGATAGAAGTGTGCAACATGATGGCCATTCCAATAGATATGCATTCAAGTGGAAGGGAAAGACAGAAGAGCTTAATCCAATGACTCCTAGTCAAATACAAGCTGAATTTCAGCAAAGGAAGCTTGCTAAAAATGAGGGTAAACAAAAAAAGAGAGACTTCCACACATCGGTGAGTGAGAGCCACAAGCCAAATATGAGAGGAAAAAGTAAGAGGGAGGGAGGGATGGTTATGCTAGCTACAATCAGATTTGAGAGATGTGAGCAATGAACCATCAAAGATGCACTTTGTGCTTGTGTACAAAAATGCAACTATGTTGCTTTCAACTAATGACTTAACCTCTCTTTCTAGTGGTATTTCCTCTCTTTTGCAGGCATTTGAGGACGTGTTTCCGGAGGAGATACCAGAGGGACTTCCACCATTACATGGAATAAAGCATCAAATTGATCTAGTTCCCGGCGCGTCAGTTCCAAACCGTCCACCATACCGTTCTAATCCGGGAGAAACCAAAGAAATTCAGCGCCAAGTGCAAGAACTACTTGAGAAAGGGTATGCACGCAAAAGCCTTAGTCCTTGCGTTGTCCCTGTAATTCTTGTTCCTAAGAAAGATGGTATATGGAGAATATGTGTTGATTGTCGTGCCATTAACAACATCACTGTTAGATATCGTCATCTAATTCCTAGGTTAGATGATATGCTAGATGAACTTAGTGGTGCTGTTATATTCGCTAAAATTGATTTGAGAAGTGGATACCGTCAAATTAGTATGAAACTTAGTGATGAATGGAAGACTGCTTTTAAAACAAAATTTGGATTGTATAAGTGGTTAGTAATACCTTTTGGTTTAACTAATGCACCTAGTACATCCATGCGATTGATGAATCATGTTTTAAGAGTATTCATTGGCAAATTTATTGTGGTATACTTTGATGATATATTGATCTATAGCAAAATGATGGATGGACACATTGAACATATTAGACAAGTACTAGAAGTGCTTAGAAGGGAGAAATTATATGCTAATTTGGACAAATGTACTTTTTGTACCGATAAAGTTGTGTTCTTAGGCTATGTTGTTTCTGGACAAGGCATTGAGGTAGATGAATCTAAAACTAAAGCGATTAAGAATTGGCCTACACCTGTGAATATTAGTCAAATCAGAAGCTTTCATGGTCTTGCTAGCTTTTATCATCGTTTTGTTAAAGATTTCAGCACCATAGCTACCCCATTAAATGAGTTAATTAAAAAGGGTATTGTATTTGAATGGGGTACATCACAGGAAAATGTTTTTAAGAACGAAAGAAACGATTAATTGAAGCACCATTGCTCGTTTTACCTGATTTTACTAAGACTTTTGAAATTGAATGTGATACTAGTGGAATAGGTATTGGTGGTGTTTTAATGCAAGAAGGAAAACCGGTAGCATACTTTAGTGAAAAATTAGGAAGTGCTCAATTGAACTATCCTATGTATGTTAAAGAATTGTATGCTTTGGTGCATGTGCTTGAAACTTGGCAACATTATCTCTGGCCTAAAAAATTTGTTATTCACTCTGATCATGAAGCTTTGAAATATTTGAAAAGCCAAGCCAAACTGAATCGTAGACATGCTAAGTGGGTAGAATTGATTGAAACTTTCCCATATGTTGTTAAGTACAAGAAAGGAAAAGAGAATGTGGTAGCTGATACTTTATCTAAAAAGAATGTACTTTTAAATCAATTGGAAGTAAAGGTACCCGGATTAGAGAGCTTGAAAGACTTATATGCTTCTGATCATGAATTTTCAGAACCATATTGTAAATGCAAAGATCGAAAAGGATGGGATAAATTCCATGTTCATGATGGGTTCTTATTTCGTGCTAACAAATTTTGTTTTCCAGATTCGTCCGTGTGTTTACTTTTATTGCAGGAATCTCATGCAGGTGGATTGATGGAATACTTCGGGAGAGAAAAGACCTTCATGATGTTGAGCGATCACTTTTATTGGCCTAAGATGAGGCATGATGTAGCTGACTTGTTTTTCAGGGAAATTGTGAGATTGCTAGGCATGCTAAGGACAATTGTTTCAGATCGAGATGTCAAATTCATGAGCTATTTTTGGAAGACTTTATGGGCCATGCTCGGGACAAAGTTGTTATTCTCAACAACTTGTCACCCACAAACGGATGGACAAACAAAGGTGGTGAATCGAACACTATCAATGCTACTACAAACGATGATCAAGAAAAATATCAAAGCGTGGGAAGATTGTTTGCCGCATGTGGAGTTTGCATACAATAGGGCGGTACACTCTACTACTTAATTATGTCCGTTCGAGGTGGTGTATGGTTTTAAACCAATCACGCCACAGCCACTTCCACTACATGAACAAGTTAATATGGAGGCATCAAAATGTGCTGAATATGTGAAAAAAATTTATGTCAAGACTAAAGAAGAAATTGAAAAGAAGGCACGTTACTATGCTGAGAAAGCGAACAAGTTAAGAAAGAAGATGTTATTTGAACCAGGTGATTTAGTTTGGGTGCATCTACATAAAGAACGCTTTCCAGTCAAGTGTAAGTCCAAGTTAATGCCTCGAGGAGATGATCCATTCAAAGTACTTGAGAAGATCAATGATAATGCATATAAAATCAAGCTTCCGGGTAATGACTATGCTGTAAGTTCTACATTCAGTGTTGCGATTTGTCACCATTTTTTGGACCGGAAGAATTAGAGTCGAGGACGACTCATTCTCAAAAGGGGGAGGATGATGAGGACATTCCGATTGGTCCGATTACGCGAGCACGAGCTAAAAATATTAATCAACAGGTGAATTCGCTCTTAATTAAATTTGGTTTTAATTTACATGAGAACTAGCTACTATCTAATACTATTATTTTAAATTATTCTCAGGTTTGTTCGGGGGGCAATTAACAAAGAGAGCAATGCAGAGGAAGGCAGCAGGCAACATTAAAAGTTTTGGGTTGAAAAGCAAAGAAAGAAACACCAAGAAAATAAATATCATGCATGCATGACAGAGCGACACAAAACATGCATGTGTTCAGCCATTGCCACGAAGCAATAAAAGAAATTATTTTCTTTAATTTGCATGGCCATTGCCACGAATCAATAGAATAAATTATTTTCTTTAATTTGCATGGTGGTCCCACTAGAATCACATCCATCACATGCATGTCGTTTGATGCTTTCTTGTGCGTATTCGGATGCAGACTCAAGTACTGTTCGGTCGTTGTTTTTTTTGCACGTTTTTTATTTCGTTGTTGAGTTGGTCTCGGACGTAACGTTCTTTCGGTGGAACACTTATGAGCTGAATTTAAAGGATCTGTTACGTGTGTGAGTTGTAAGACAGACCCCAGAAAATGAATCTACTATTTTTCAGAGAGATATTCACTTGTTCCTCCTAGGGTTTGACATATGATTGCAATCTAGAGTGGAATCGGGCATTCTTCCCCGTCGTTCTTGTGATTCCTTATGATTGGCCGGAGTGACGACGTGTCTACTTGGTGTTCGGGTAGACGGGATCACGAGTGTGTGGTTGGGCGAATTTTTTTGTCACAGGTTGCAGTTCTAACAGTGGTTGGCGCCATCGATTCGTCAGGTTGCATGAATCCAAATTATCTCCATCAATCCTATGACGTGAAGATCGGGCAATCCCCGACATCACTATCGACCATGAAGACATAAAAGCCTCGGCCGACTACCAAGTTGTAAAACTGACTGCCGACCACAAAGTCATAAAATCGACTGCCGACTACCAAGTCGTAAAAACGACTACCGACTTCAAAGTCGTAAAAACATCTGACAACCACATGGTCGTAAATGCCACTGCCGACCACATGGTCGTAAAAGCTACTGCCAATCACAAAGACACACAACAGTGGTCGTACAGAGCAAGTCGTAACAGCACTTACGACCACCAAGCCGTATCAGCATCTACGACCACCAAGTCGTAACGGCACCTACGACCACCAAGTCGTAATGGCGCCTACGACCACCAAGTCGTAACAGCGCCTACGACCATTCGTCATAACGACACCTACGACCACCTAGTCATAATGGCACCTACGACCACCAAGTCATAACATAGGCTTTCAATCACATGGTCGTAAAAATGACTGCTGACCACCTATGCCGACCGCCAAGTCGTAAGGCCTCAGCCGACTACCAAGTCGTAAGACCTTACAGACAGAGAGCCAAGTTCTACACAAACCTCAAAAACCAAACTCAACCTCTACACAAATTCTAATCTAAAGGTCAATTACTCATCACAACCATAGGGTAACCTCCACATGGTCTCACAGTCTCCCCCTTAATGAGTATATTGACAAACATTGAAAAGGCATGAAGATGTGTTTGCTTTTGAAGAGAAAAGAAGAAGTTGCAAAAGCCACACATGGTCCAAAAGAAGTGAAGGAACTCATGACCATATTGACAAAGTGTGAAATGGAGCAAACAACAAGAAAGAGCAAGTTTTCTACAAAAACTCCGAATCACATCTAAAAGCTCACAAAAACCCAATTTTGCTCATGGTCCAAAGAAAAGAGCAATTGCTCAACATGGCCATTTTCATAGCAAGATGATCAGGCATTCTCCCCTTTTAATGCCTTTTTCTCTATCATTCTCCCCCTTTTGGAAATAAAGTCAAGATGTATGGAAGAAAATAGAGCATGAATGAAATGGAGTGACTGCATTTGATTCATTTTAAGCAATGGGAACCATGAAAATTATCCAAAGTGACTTTCCAAATATTACACCGAGCCATCAAAGGTGAAAGTGCTATCTAGATCATGACAAACCATGTATTGCCAATCCAAAGCCAAATAAGCCATAATCCAAAGTCCAAAGTCACTCAAGGCCCTAGTCTAGTTAAAGGTATCCAAACATGAGTCAAACCATACCAATATTTTAAGTGGAACCAAGAAACTATAATTGAGTCAATTTAGAGTGCTACAGGATCAAGATTGAGACATTTGTTCAAGTACTTGGCATTTCTTGTAATTGAGCAATTTTAGCACATTTGACATTTTTCAGAAATTCATGGTTGTTTTCAGCCATTTTTCTTGATGTTTAGCCGTGTGCTAAATCTCAAGCCTTATGCAACCACTCCAAATAAGAAGCTTAAGGAGATGATTTTGGTCATCCAAAACTCCCCTATGTTCATGCCTAGTGCAATAGCAAGCCGTCTCATAAGAAAGAACTGATGAGATCAGTTTTTTCGCACAAAAGAGATCTTTTTGCATTTTCTGGATTTAGTGCAAGAACTAGCTAACTCATGTTTACTAAAGAACTAGCATAGCTCAATCTAAATTCAAGACTCAACTCAGCCTATTTGACATGGCATGAATCATAAAAGGATAACTAAAACCAGAATAGTCACAACATATAATAAGACATGATTTAATTCAAGTTGTTTACATTTACTCAAGCTAGCATGGCAAAGACTAGGCTACACATAGAAAGTCATGATAAATCTAGCAACCTAGCATAGTTCATGGCAAGATGTAATGCAATCTTATCATGTCAAATAAGGATAATAATCAAGGCTCCATGTAATTATGTCAAAATGCACAATGCTGAGATTAAAATGCAATAAAAAGAAAATCCAGCTCTCCCTCATAATGAGAAACAATTTGGTTCAAGTTGAGTTATGTCAGCATTAAATTTCAGAAAGTCTCAAATGAACTTCCCCTGAACCAAGGCAATAAAAAGAGGAAGAAAGCTTGGACAGAAAGAAGAAATGGCAGTCCTTATAACATAGACAAGAAATACTATGGCTCAGACTAGCTCTCATCTACCCTATATGACTCTAGGACTATCAGCTGGTCATCTAACACACTAGAGAGTAAACACGTTCCCTGTCTACCTAAGGGGGCCCAACCCTTGCTTGACCTAAAAGAAGTGAGTGAACTCAACCTAGTGAGAAGATAAGGAACTAATAAGCAGCAACTTAGGATCATAAGATGAGAGGAAGAAGTCTAAGCAACTGAGAAGAAGAACCACTCTAGTCTATGCTCGAAAGACCAACCCAAATGCACCCAAAGAAATGCAATAGAATGAAACAGAAGTACATAATACATAAAGTACATGGTGCTCCCCATCAAATTGAGCTATAAGGATAGACCACCACAAGCTCTCCCTGCAAACAGTGAGAAGACATCATCCATGGCTTAGTACTGGGGTAAATAAGAATAGATTTAGGCACCCAGTACTGAGTCACACGATGAGCAGAGAAAGCAGTCACAAGCGACTGACCTCTAGCTACCCTGTGCTCTCTATCTTTCACAGAACCAAAAGTTCTGGGTGCAGATCTGAAGCCTTTGCTGAGTCTGGCCGCTATTGAGGAGCGGGTCTGACCAACAGCAATGTGCTAATCACGCCACGGATAGCTATCTCGATAGGGAAAACGAGATCTATCCTCAGGATGACGGATATCCTGACCAAAAGCAACTCGAGGACCAAAAACAGAAGGAACAGGAAAACCAAGTCCTCGACGTTGCCTAAACACCTCAGAAGGGTTTTCTACGGCTCTAGACCTCATGTTGGTCTTATGTGCACTCCGAGTCTGGGGCTGACCCTAAATATGCCTAAGAGCACGAACACAATCTCTTCGCGTAATCTTGGCGTGCTTAAAACATCTCTCAATACCATGTCCATCTTTCTGACAAAAGGTACAGTGATACTTCACCTTATGGAAGGTCGAAGCAACATGAAGCTTCACCTTTTGAGAGGTCGAAGTAGCAGGTGGTACACTCCTACTGTCAGAAATCCCTTGGACAAAGCCCACAGACTTAAACTCAATTTTCTTAGATTCAGGCGCAACCTCAATTACACCTGCTACTATAGGTATAACAATAGCAGGTGGATGTTTCCTCATATCCTATAAGAAATCATATCCTAGATCTTGATTGAACATGCAAATTTTGGATTTGTCTAGGATAAGATTAAGCTTTTTCTTGCCTCCAACGAATTTTTCAAGAGTGTTCATGAGGTATTGACACTCTTGAAAAAGAGAGGCGCATGAGGAGCAGGTAAGAGGAGAAGCTGAAGAACCAGAAGGAGAGGAAGAAGAACCAGAGGCAGAAGATCAAATAGCACATGCATATCTCTCCTTGTGCACGGTCACCTCAATCTTGAGGGTTTCACAAGACACATAGGGGTAGTCCTAATCCTAACTATCAGGTTCTCGTGACTCTTCCTAAAGGTCTCTAGCATTTCCTTAGATTTCTCCCCCACTTCAGCACAGAAAGAGCAAGCAGATTATGGCTTCTCTAGTAAGTCCTTAGTTAGTTTCACACACTTGTCATCCAAAGCAATCAATTCAGATTTTAGTTTTTCACAATTATTGCATCGTGAGCTAACAGGAACCTTAGATGCATATCGAGCCATTTTCTTGTTGTGATCACACATGTCTTGTAATGTTTAGAAACAGACTCAAGTTCAGCAGTTAATTTAGGGCAGTTGGCACAAGAAGCAACAGACTAAAGCAAAGCAGCTTGCATTTTAGCAATTTTATGATCTACCTTCTTTAAGTTAATCTTCAAGTTATTACAACTCCCACATGTTTCAGGCAGATCAAGAAGCATGGTATATAGACCTCTAAAAATATTGCCTTATCCTCACATGAGGTGTAGAATGTAGTCTCAATAGTATCGGATGAAAGAGAAGCTACTCTAGTCATCTCTAGTTCAGCTAACAGACTAACATTCTCCACCTTAAGCAAATCAAACTCATAGATCATACTATCATGAGAGGTCCTTAGCTTCTCCATATCTCCCAGCAAAGAAGTGCATACATCACAATCATCACGGGAGGGAGCAGATCTAAGTGAAGTAAACTCCCGTGACAAGCTCTCTACCTCCTTTTCTAACTCACCACACCTAGTCCTAGACCTAGCATAAAACTTTTCTAACTTGAGAAAAGCATCATTGAGCTAGTCGTAGGAGGGGCATACCTCATCAGAGTCATTGTAGAGGTCGTTATCGTTGATGCCGTTCTCGTCAGCCACGAAGCACATGCCGATGAAGTCATCACCATCCTTGGTGTCCTTGTGCGGATCATCCTTGGTGTCCTTGTGCGGATCATCCTCGGTGTCGTCGTCACTCCAGCCCTCCATGTCGCTAAAGTCGAAGTTGTCGAGGGAGGTGAGAACGCGGTGGAAGAGCTTTTTGGCTTTGCCAAGGTTGCGGTACTTCTTCTCTTTCCCTTCTTCATGAGCTGGGGGCTTTTTGTTGCGGTTCTTACTGATATAGTAATTCCTGCTCACTCCACCGTAGTCGTAGCCCAAGACATGAGGTACTCGTAGCCCACGAGATCCTTCTAGCAGTCTATAATCACTCAGCAAGGCGTTACGACCATCGCAATATGGATACGACCATGAAATAAGTGCTACGACCACGTAGCAGACGCTACGACCATCAATTGCATAGGCACACAGAATGCTACGACTATCGCTCACAATCAGGTAGATCTACGACCATGTATCAGTCGCTACGACTTACGACTATCGAACACAACCAACTGGTCGCTATGATTTACGATGACACAGACAAAGCGCTTCAACCAACACTCACAGCCAGTAGAGTCTATAACCACCGACCACAACTAGTAGAATCTACGACTATTGAATATGGCCAGTCAGATCTACGACTATTGACCATGGCCAGTCAGATCTACGACTATCGACCACAGCCAGACCGAGCTACGGCAATCGACTATGGCTAGTCAAAGCTACGACTATCGATTGTGGCCAGACAGAGTTACAACTATGGACCACGGCCAGGTAGTGCTACAACTATCGACCACGGCCAAACAGAGCTATGACTATCAACCATGAAGTCGTAAAAGCCTCTGCCGACCACCAAGTCATAAAACCGACTGCCGACCACAAAGTCGTAAAATCGACTACCAACTACCAAGTCATAAAAACGACTGCCGACTTCAAAGTCGTAAAAATGTCTGACAACGATATGGTCGTAAATACCACTACCGACCACATGGTTGTAAAAGCTACTGCCGATCACAAAGACACACAACAGTGGTCATAAAGAGCAAGTTAATAGCACTTACGACCACCAAGTCGTATCAGCATCTATGACCACCAAGTCGTAACGACACCTATGACCACCTAGTCGTAATGGCACCTACGACCACCAAGCCGTAACAGCACCTACGACCACCAAGCCGTAACAGCGCCTACGACCACAAAGTCGTAACGGCACCTACGACCATTCGTCGTAACGGCACCTACGACCACCTAGTCATAATGGCGCCTACGACCACCAAGTCATAACACAGGCTTTCGATCACATGGTCATAAGGATGACTACCGACCATCTCTGCCGGCCGCCAAGTCGTAAGGCCTCAGCCAACTACCAAGTCGTAAGACCTTACAGACAGAGAGCTAACTTCTGCACAAACCTCAAAAACTAAATTCAACCTCTATACAAATTCTAATCCAAAGGTCAATTACTCATCACAACCATAGGGTGACCTCCACATGGTCTCACAGGTGTTCCGACTTATGACCACGAGGTGTCCTTGATGGCTTCTGACTTACGATCATGAGGTGTGGTCAAGGTCTTCAGAGTACGACCACAAGCCCTGGTCAAAAGCTCCCGATTTAGGACCATGATCGATAGTCGACCGCTGAATACTTATGACGACTAATGATTGTCACCCGCTCCCGACCTACGATCACACGCGATAGTCAAAGGCTTCCGACTTACAACCATTTTGTACATAGTTGTCGTTTGTTATTCTCCAAGATGGTCTGATAGTTATTTATGAATTAAGTGTACTACGAAAAAAATATTATTTACTACTATTTTTGTACATAGTTGTCGTATGTGGTGGTTGTTCTATCATGCTTCACTAATGTGATGCTTGTGTATGTGTATGTATGTATCAACATCTTTTAATTGGTTGATTCGCTATATGTGTTAGAGGGAAATATTGTTATTTATGTAAAGTTTAGTGTTCTGTTGTATGTTCTAATTTGATTTATTTACAAGTGTGAACATGTATACTTTGCTTGATACATGATGGTGTAAGATAAAATTGATGTTCAATGTTCAGTTTGACATCATATTTGATAATATGTATCACATGTGTGAGTTTGTCAACAAAGATGATTACTCGGCAGTTGGATCTGTAAGAATTTTGCTTCAGCTGTTGACTTTTCTAAGCATTTCATTTGAGCTTTTACGACGAGTTATTCTGTGCATTTCAAAATTCACATTGTGAATCAACTATCTTATGTCCTCATGTTCACATTTCACTCCTGTCAATTCCAGAGCTATAATCCTATGAACCATTTGATAATTGGAAAAGCAAGTTTGACATAAACCCAGAGCAAAGTTCTCATCGATCAAGGAAATTTGGTGCATTAGCCAAACATGCTAAAAGCAGCATGACTGAAACTGGTTTTACTTTCCCTTGCGACACCAATGATTAGATTATAGTTATCAAAGATGTGATATCTGTATGGTACTTATTTTTCATTGCAACACACGGGCATGCAACTAGTATACATATCAATTATGAGCCTACAAGTAAATAGATAAAATAGTAGCTCTACATCTTCAAATATAATAAATAATGGCCCAATTAAATTAGAATTCACCTGGTAATTTTTAGTGCGGCTTAATACTTCTTTCCAATCAAATAATGTATTTAATAGAAAAGTGCTAAGCATGTATGTATCTGCATCGTCCTAACTTTCTTCAAGAAATACCCTGAAAATATGCTACACAAAGAAAACAATGTATATGCATAATTTATATAATTACCATTGATTGTTTTATTGTTTCCCATGTTTTGCACAGTGTATTTAGCACAATAGCCATAAGACGTATAAGGTGTATATGTTGAACCATCACTTATATATCTCAATTTATTCACATCAGACCCTTAGCGTTATATCGGTTTCAACCATCTGGCACTTGTATGTCAGGGACATCTTCATCATCTGAACCACCAACCTCATCCTCGTTAGAAAAGATTATCCACTTAAAGAACGTGTAGTATGTTCCAGCAATAAACAAGAACCTCATACATATATAAGTGATGGTTCAACAAATACACCATATATGTCTTATGGCTATTGTGCTAAATACAATGTGCAAAACATGGAAAACAATAAAACAATTGATGATAATTATATAAACTATGTATATATGTTGTTTTCTTTGTTTAACATATTTTCAGTGTATTAAAAGCCAAGAACGATTTTTCTTGAAGATAGGGGATAATACGGATACAGACATGCTTAGCACTTTTCAGTTAAATATATTATTTGACTAAAAAGAAGAATTGAGCTGCATTAAATATTAGCAGGCGAGCTCTAATTTAGTTGGGTCATTATTTATTATATTTGAAGATATAGAACTATTATTTTATTTATTTATATGTAGACTCATAATTAATCTGTACAAATCTAAAGTAAAAGATGTATTTAAAAATTTATAAAGAAGGAAGTATTATAGATCAGAATAAATTAAATCATTGCGAAGCTCACCGAATGTGCCAAGGTGCATATCTCATTTGCCACGTTCGGAGCCCGAGCGAGGAAGATACGAAGATCGGAAGTCTCACACGCCATGCGGGCCCGCTGGTCAGTTCGTGGGTCCCACCAGCATGCATGGCGACTAGGCCAACTCATTTCACGCGCAAGCAGGCCAGATGCACAAAGATCAAAGTAATTATTGCTTACGGATCAGATTAATTAGTTCCAAATTCTCCCAACACCCATGCATGGCGTGGCCGCGTGGGTCATTCCTTGTCTCCTAATAATTTTAGCCATGCAAGCATGCAACGAATCAACGAACTTGTTAGGAAACTGGACCCATAGCCAGAGTCCTGACATATTTGGACACCCCTCCGTAGACTATAAATAGGGACCTATACCCCTCATTATGTACACCTGATGCAATCTAAAGAAATAAAGAAAGATCAGGAGTTCTCTCTACCTCTCTGTGTTCAATCTATTGTTCTGCGATTGATTCGTTCTTGTTCTAAGCAGAGGAATCGATCGGACTGGTCGCCAGCGACGGTTCCTCAACACGTTATCAGCACGATTTCGCTCCGGTGAGCAAGGTAATCATCGAAGCACAGATCGAATTTTCTAGATCGCTTTTGAATCTGTATTTTCTTTTCGCGTTCTAGATTGAAATTCTACGGTGCAAATCCGCCCTAATCTACCACGAGCAGACTTGAAGTTGCTGGCACAATGCCGATCGGTAGATTGTGAAACGGGGTAGATGTTGATTGCACTGTAGAACGATGCAAATTCGCCCTAAATCTACCGCGAGCAGATCTGAAATCGCCGGCACAATGTCGATCGGTAGATCGTGAAAAGGGGTAGATGTTGATTGCATCATAGAATTAGAAACGAAAAATATATGTATATGCATCTATTCTTCCTGTTCTGTTTATGCATGACATCACACAGAAAGAAAACAATGGGGCAATGCTGCTGCACCCGCATGTGCACCTGAAGCCAGATCGGGAAGCATGCTGTCGGCCAGAAGCCGCAATAGGACGCCGGCCTCACCGCCGGTTGACACCCACCGCCTGCATGCGGCTGAATCCCGTGCACAAGCGTCCACCCGAAGCGTCGCCTTGGCACTCCGGCTTTCCATCACTGTGCGCGCCCGAAGCGGCCAGTGGAGCCACCGATCCGAATCCTCGCCGTGTGCACCCGAACCCTGGCTCTTGCGCCCGAACGCGCACCACCGCCGAGCCTCACCACCTCGCGTCGGCCCCGCATGGCGCCGGCCGGCCTAAGCCCCGCACGGCGCCGCTCGTCCTCCACCCGAAGCGATCGCCTCCCGCAAGCGCAGCCGCTAGCCGGCGCTCGTCGCACTTGGGCCTCCCGAGATCCCCCGACGCCTCTCCCGCCGCGTGCCGCCCGAAGCCAGCGCCCCTCCCGCAGCGCGGCCCGCACGCCGACGCCTCCCACCGTGTGCCGCCCAGCACGGCAGCCCCACCGTCTTCCGCGCCGACCCCACCGTCTTCCGTGCCGGCCCTGCCGCCCAGCGCGCGGGGCTCCACCGCCGCCTCATGAGCCGCCGCCACCTTGGAAATACCGGGCTAGGGAAACCCTAGCTCCGGTTTTGAGTATGGGGGCAGGCCGCATGGGCCCGGGCGAGATGGGCCACGTGTGGGGGAAATGAGGTGGGCTGCGGGTGGGGAGGGAGAAAAGGAGGTGGGCCACGGGTGGGGGGAAGAATTGGGCCGCGGGTGGGGATGGGCCGCGAGAAAGAGATCCGGCCGGGAGAAGGCACCAGATGTTTTACAAAAAAGGCCCTGAAGTTATGAATATTACCAAAAGCCCCTAAAAAACTTGCATTTAAGTCCAGAATTTTGCAGGAAAGCATCGTAGTTCCAAAAATTACGAATAAGCCCTCAAATTTACGAGTGGGTCTAGAATTTTGCAGAAAACCCCTCAGTAAATTAGGAAATTGCGCGAATTTTTCTCTGAATTGAAATTTTGCGTAAAAACCCTCTGGAATTGCAGAATTTGCTGAAATTTCATATTCTTGCTTAAAAGGGCCTCGGGAATTCAATTTTTGAATTATTTTTAGCATTTGAAGCTTATTTATTTATGTCATTATTATTCTCTGTATTTATTTACTGTTTTTGATTAATTGTAATTGTTTAAATTGCTTTTAATCACTGAAATTAGCAGTAAAATTATAGAAAATGCACAAAAAATTATGAAACATTATGGGAATATATTGCATTACTTTATTGACCTGTAGTAAATTTTCTATGCATATTTACTTGCAGTAAACTTATTTTATTTCGTTCATACACATGTAGATGACTGGAATTTCGAACTGGTGGTTCGAGGAGCTGGCCGTGAATGGCCAAAACTATCTGACATGGGCATCCGATGTCGAGATTGTGCTTGGGGGCCGAAAGCTCGGCGCAGCTATTGGGTTAAGCGGACAAAAAGACGCCCGACCCACACCTGAGGAGAATGATCAGGCATTTCATTTTCTCAGACACCACCTCTGCTCGACTCTCAAGAATGAGTATGTGGCAGAAAGAACCGCGCTAGCACTCTGGACCGCACTCAAGAAGCGGTTTGAGACGCTCAAGTACACCATTCTTCCTCAAGCAGAGCAGGAGTGGATCAGACTGAGGTTTGCCGACTTTAAAACAGTCGGGGAGTACAATTCTGCCTTGCACAGGATTTGTACAAACCTTAAACTCTGTGGTAAGGAGATCACAGATGACCAGAAGATCGAGAAGACCCTGTCCACCTTTCACCCCAGTGCTGTACAGACTGCCTGCAACTATCGTCAAGACGGCTACAAGGAGTACGCCGAATTGATTGATATGATGCAGGTGGCAGAAGCTCAGGACGAACTTCTCCGCAAGAATTACGTCTCGCAGCTACCAGGCACCTCCGCTGGCCGTGAAGCCAACGCTAGCAGCTTGAAGGTGCGAAAGCTCTTGATGAAGAGAAGGGGAAAGAAGGGTAAGATCGTTGCCCAGAAATGCAAGTCAGATGCTCCAAACGACAAAAAGGCTAAGAAGAGTGGCAAGACCTATGGCCAGCAGAACCAGGGTTGCTACAAGTATGGCAAGTGGGGACATTGGTCGCGGATATGCAAAGAACCGCAACATGTCATTGATGCCCACCAAGCTCAAAAGAAGAATGGCAAAGGGCAACCTGAAGCCCACTTTGCAGCCGTTGAGGGGGAGCAGCCTAAGTAGCTGCCGGAGATGACGGAGGTTGAGTCCATCCCGGCAGCAGTACCCCCTTACGACTTAGAAACAACCACCGCCATGATCTCTCTTGAAGAAAATGTCACTGCTGAGAAAATAGCCGAAGAAGTCAATGATTTTCTAGTTGATTCTGTCTGATGCACAGAATGCATAAGACGTTAATTGTCATTTATTTTGTGTTAAATGGACAAGTTTAGAACTTGCATGGTTGGTGCTTTAGGATTTTGCTTTCTCATAATGGTTGGATGATTTTGGAATAAAACATTCATTTATTCAGTTTATAATGCCATTACATGTTCTGATATTGGCGTATTTTATTTATGTGTTGAATGCCTTCTAATACATGTTAATTAAATACGTTATATTAGTACACGTGTGGCGCCATATGGAGGAAGTATGCCTTGCCGACAGCGGCACAACGAATACCATCTTAAGAGACTAAGTATTTCCAGTCGATCCGTAAGAGCACTGGCAGCCTTACGACAATCGCCGGAAGCGATGCATGTATAATCGGTTCCAGAAGAGCCACAATTATACTTCCAATGGGCACAACTTTGGTCATTGAAGAAACCTTATTGTACCCAGAATCGACTAGAACTCTCCTAAGTTTTAAAGATATTCGCGCCAATGGTTTCCACGTTGAGACTGACAAAGAGTACGGTAAGGAATACCTGCTCATCACGAAGCGCGAAGAGAATGGCAAAAGAATATTAGAAAAACTTCCTTCACTTGAAACTGGGCTATATTATACCAACACTAAAGCGCCTGCAGCGTACACTGTTCTGAAGACAGTATTTAGAAGCTCTGAACTCTTCTGTCTCTGGCATAACAGATTAGGCCACCCAAGTCTCCGGATGATGAGAAACATAATAAATAACTCGCATGGGCATAATATTAATGTGAAGAATTTCCCGAATCATGAAGATTTTGTGTGCCCTGCATGTGCCACCGGGAAACTAATTACTAGACGCTCCACTCTGAAAGTGAAGGACGAAGTCCCTACATTCCTGGAACGCATCCAAGGAGACATTTGCGGTCCCATTCAGCTCGTCTCAAGGCCGTTTAAGTATTTCATGGTGCTCATTGACACTTCTTCGAAGTGGTCATATGTGGGTTTGTTGTCCACAAGAAACCACGCCTTTGCAAAATTGATCTCGCGGATCATTCGCATCAGAAATGTGTTTCCTGATCATCACATCAAGTCCATCAAAATGGACAATGCCGACGAATTTACTTCAAAAGCATTTGATGATTATTGCATGGCGATGGGAATTGCAGTTGAGCATTCGGTACCGCATGTCCATACCTAGAATGGTTTGGCAGAGGCTTTAATTAAAAGAATTGCATGGCGAGGCTTGGATGACAAAGAACTCGGAAGCTTCCCGGAAGGTGCAGGAGGGGCGAAATGGTCATTTCGCGAGGCTGCACAAGCGGGAGCGGGTTCCGTTGGATTTAGCGGGCGTAACGGGGTGAAGACCCGTTAGCCAAGGGCTATAAATAGATGTGAGGGGCTGCATGCCTCCTCATGGCTTTGAGAAAGAGTTAGGGTTTTATTGAGTCAAAAGAGGCTTTGGGAGTTGGTTTTAGCTTTGCTCTTTAGTGGTTGAGGGTAGCAGGTTATTGTCTCCCAAGTGCTCTGTGTCTGTACGTTGGTCTCCTCTCCAAGAAGTATGTAGAGGCTTGTGTTCTTGAGTTGGGAGAGGTTGGAGATGGATTGAGAGTCTAGTAATCATTACTCTTGTATCAATCATGTATCTTCTTTCCTCTTTATCAATATGAGATGGCTTTGGTTGAATTTGATTGAGTCTCTACCTCTCTGTTGGTTTTTGCCCTACGATACTCTTTTGGCTTGATTTCTTGATTTCATTTTTTTTGCTTGTTTCTTGCCGGTGAGTGCCAAAATGGGTTGCTCCATGATGGAATAGTACCTCAAGATCATTTGATCGATTTTCCCAAGAGCTAATCATGCTAAATCCCAGATTTCACTTTTTGACTTCCTCTGTTCTTCATTTTCCTCTTCTAGGGTTTTGATGAAGTTCTTGATTTCCTTGAGAAAATGGCCTAAGGTTCTTTCTGGGATGTCCTTAGATTATTGCTAACTTAATTGCAAAATCTCATATGCAAAGGACTTGTGAATCTTGAGTATTTTGGATTTTTGAGTTGTCCCTGTTCTTCATTTTTCATTTCTAGGGTTTTGGTGATTTTCGTGTTTCCCTTCTCAAGATGGCATGAAACTTGACACATGTTGTCCAGAGGCTATTGCTAATCTATCCTCAAAGTTTCATTGCCAAAGGATCAAAGATTGGGGAGAAATTTGAATTTTCATGGAGCACTCTGTAGATTTTCAGTTTTTGGGTCAAATCCCAAATTCTTGTTTTTTGAGGTGGTTTCTCCTGGTTGTTTTGGTTCCCCTAGCTATTTAGGTTGTCTCCCTTCTGTTCTGGGCCAAAAGGATCAAGGAAAAACCTTGAATTTCTCTGGTACTCAAAGTCTGCAAGTTTGCATTCTCTGCTGTCTGAATTTCAGGGTTTCTGGCCTGTTTTGCCCGAGGGGCGGTCAGACCGGCGGCCAGGGAGCGGTCTGACCGGCCCACATAAGGCGGTCAGACCGGCCATCACCTGTTGGTTGCTGATTTGTGTAATTTTTCTTTGGAGGTTAAGTCTTTTGGTGTTTGGTTTCCCCTCTTTTCTTCAGTGAGTGTTAAAACTACTTCTCTTCCTAGTTTCACATAACTATCGGAGAGAATAGTTTTTGGGGGCAAGTTTTATTTGAGCGACATTCACCCCCCTCTGTCGCCATTTCGGTCCAACAGTAAGAAAAGATCAGATTGGGAAGATTGGAAGAAGGCAATAGCAACTGAATTGCTATCTCTAAACAAAAGAGAGGTGTTTGGGCCCGTATGTCGTACGCCTCCCCACAAACACCCCGTTGGGCACAAGTGGGTATTTGTTCGAAAGAGAAATGAGAGAAATGAAGTAGTGAGATACAAAGCAAGGCTAGTAGTCCAAGGTTTCACTCAACGTCCTGGAGTTGATTATGAAGAAACCTACTCCCCGGTCATGAGTGGAATTACCTTTAGATACTTGATCTCAATGGCAGTGAACTTGAACTTAGAAATGAAATTGATGGATGTTGTGACTGCATACCTTTACGGTAACTTGGATTCGAAAATTTATATGAGAGTCCCTGAAGGAATCCCTCTCCCGAACCAAGACAGAGCAAATAAAAATATGTACAGTGTGAAACTCAGAAAGTCACTGTATGGACTGAAACAATCTGGAAGAATATGGTATAATCGCTTAAGCGACTTTCTCTGCAAGAAAGGTTACACGAACAATGAAGATTGTCCTTGTGTATTTATACGGCGATCCCAGAATGGATTCTGTATAATCTCTGTGTATGTAGATGATTTGAATATCATCGGGACAGCCGAAGACATAAAAGAAGCAAGCTCCTACTTGTAGTCAGAATTTGAAATGAAAGATTTGGGCAAGACCAAGTTTTGTTTAGGCCTGCAGCTTGAGCATGTCCCTGAAGGAGTCTTGGTACATCAGTCGACCTATACCCAGAAGGTGCTTGAAAGGTTTGGCTTCGAGAAGGCATTTCCCTCGGAAGTACCAATGATCGGGAGGTCTTTACAGCAAGAAAAAGATCCTTTCCGACCTAGTGAAGAGGGGGAGGAAGTCCTAGAACCGGAATTCCCATACTTGAGTGTTGTGGGATCACTCATGTACTTAGCAAACTGCACTAGACCGGACATTGCATTTACCGTGAACCTGTTAGCAAGGTACAGTACAGAGCCCACCAAAAGGCATTGGCAGGGCATAAAGGACATTTTCCGATACCTCCAAGGAAGTAAGGACCTTGGATTGTTCTACAGAAAGAATCAAGATCTGAACTTGATTGGCTATGCAGATGCTACGTACCTGTCAGATCCGCATACCGCAAAGTCACAAACAGACTATGTATTCCTGTGTGGTGGAACTGCAATTTCATGGAAATCGTTTAAGCAAAGCCTGGTAGCTACTTCGACGAACCACTCAGAAATCATAGCACTGTATGAAGCTGCACGAGAGTGCGCTTGGCTCCACCGAATGGTTCACCACGTCCAGTGGTCATGTGGGATGAACATTGTGCAAATCCCCACAATTATCTATGAAGATAATGCCGCTTGCGTTGCACAAGTGCAAACGGGCTATGTGAAGAGTCATCTCACAAAGCATATCAACCCCAAGTTCTTCTATGCACATGAATTGCAAAAGATGGATGAGATTAAAGTACTACATACTAAGTCATGTGAAAATCTTGCAGATTTATTCACTAAGTCACTCCCCGCATCCAGCTTTGAAAGGTGCGTGCGTGGAATTGGAATGATGAGACTTAGAGAAGTGCAGAATTCAGGGGGAGAATTCTCACAAGCCCGCTAATAAATCTTGATCATGAAGATTAAGTACCCAAAGAATAAAGTCCTGAAGACCAAATGAATTTGGGTGAATTGTACTCTTTTTCCCTTGACGAGTTTTCCATGAAGTTTCTCGACCAAGGTTTTTAATAAGGCAATTCGTGCATCGCAGCATCACATGTATCATGTACTCTTTCTCCAAATTTTTCCCACTGGGTTTTTATGGAGTTTTGACGAGGTATGAGCATGTTGGGTGAGTGCCCAAGGGGGGTGTTAGGAAACTGGGCCCACGGCCAGAGTCCTGACATATTTGGGCACCCCACCGACACCACCGTAGACTATAAATAGGGACATATACCCCTTATTATGTACATCTGATGCAATCTAAAGCAATAAAGAAAGACCAGGAGTTCTCTCTACATCTCTGTGTTCAATCGATTGTTCTGTGATTCTGTGATTGATTCGTTCTTGTTTTAAGCAGAGGAATCGATCGAACTGATCGTCAGCGACGGTTTCTCAACAGAACTGCACGGCCCCTCGGCAGCTGCCGAGCCTGCAGAGCCCGGCAGGAGCTGTCTGAGTCAAGGGTGCTCGATAGCATCAATTGTTGCCTCGCCTGCCGCACATCATCTTGCCTGTCGCGTTCGTGCGTCCCTGTGCTGATCTATTGACCTAGGGACACGACGTCTGTCATGTCTTCTAAACTAACAATTATTTTTTTAAAATAACGGACATTTAAGACTAAAGTTTGAAAAAAATCGTTCCAATACTGCATTTGTAAACAATTTTTAACTAACGTGTGAGGACACAGGAGACCAAAGGCAGCCCAACGAGCACCAGCTAGCAAGGCAGTTGTGCAACTTGTGTTGTCCAACAAAGCATAAAAGCGTCAGCAGGATGGTGATAGGATTGGACGACTGGGCCCCACTCATACCCTATGGTCCTGTTTGGTTGCCCGCACCGCACCGTGTGCTTGCATCCGACGGGCCAGGCTGAGGAGCGAAGGTCCCTCTCTTCGTTTCCCTCGGGCCTGGCTCGGGATAGAAATTTGCATGGGATAGACCTGGCTCCGAGAGCCAACCAAGCAACCAAACACATGCCCATTGCATGAGCTGATCGAGCCAAGATACATACAGGCAACCAAACAGGCCCTATAGCTACCAAAGATTACATCCCTACCCAAAAGCAATCAGAACGCTGCTAATAGGAGTGAGTAGTTTTCCATTTTTATAAGCTGATTTGATTTTTCTATAATAATTAATTTTTAAATAAAATATTTTTTAAAACAAGATTTATAAGTTAATTATAATACACACTATAGTAACTTTATTTATATTGATCAAAACTACATGTTAATTTCTGTTACTTTGTACTTTCTCTCACAAATAATCCAAAATCTATAACCCACAATAAAAACCATAAATGGAAGTAAAAAAATGAGACATGTATATCTCATGTGCATCGCCAGTAACATGACATAACGGGTCCGCTTTACCTGTACAATAACTGTAGGGCATGAGTAGGAGCAGTTGCCAATAAAACCGCAATGAATCTTTGTACGAATTGTCGTTGCTGAAAGGAACCCGTGATTCACACTGAATTAATATGTAATCATATGTTGTCACGAATTCGATATTTACACAGAATGTTCAAATGAAAATCCTTAAACAGTGTGGTTGGATGTGTCTCAGAATATATAGCTGATAGTCTACCTTGAACCCTACATGACCTCCGCACACAAATCTTGGAATAAATGGTACACTTTGAAAATCATGGTTTTTTTTTTTTTGCAAGAAACAAAGTTAGGAAAGCCATGAATTACTGTGCACATGGCAACCGACATAAATTTGCGAAACAAAGAGTATTCACACAACAATCGAGAGAGCTGGCCTTGCATTATGCATTGTCTACATGCACGAGTATGGTTAGAAACCAGCCGCAATTGGCCGGTCCCCGCCGTTTCTGGTCAAACCAGTCCGGAGCAACGCAAGTTATTACATGGTTCTCTAGCTAAATATTGTTACAGGCGACGGCGGAGGAACGACGAAGTAAACAAGATCAATCGCAGAGAGACACGAGATTTTAACGTGGAAAACCCTCCCAATGCGAGAGGGAAAAAACCACGGGCGCCAGCCAGCAACAATCTTCACTATATCGGGGTGAGGTTACAATGCCGGGGATTTACAACTCTAATGCCATATCCCAAACGGCGGCTTACAGGAAATATATATATCATGAAACCTTAATTCGACTAGAATCCATAAGAAGATATTGATGTGTAGAATTTGGATCACAAATCAACAAATATTGGTAACCACACAATTTCTTGCCGACTTGTAGCAAGTGGAGTCCGAAAACTAGCCCTACCCTGGTTTCTTGAACCCTCAGTACAGTGTTGAGTGAACACTAGCTAGTAAGGGCAGAGTATTTCACCCACACTAAATTTTGTGTACAAGAATGTGTACTAAATTTGGTTGGAAGTCGGATGCATGTCAAGGTCGGATTAACCACAGGAATTACCGAAGGATCTAAATCTCTTTCGAGTGCTAGTTTCCTTACAACAGGGAAAGTGGGTGGCACCAATCATACGTCGAAACATTGGTGCAAACGGGCAGGGAAGCTTCAGCGGCATGTCAATTACATTTTTCTGAAGGGGGGAAATGTGGGTTCTGTCCACTGTCCACTCATATTTTCAGAATATATACATGAAATATAGCTGAAAAGAAACTTTTTTAGGGAAGAAATATGACTAGGATTGGCCGCGCGCTGGTTCTCACAGCCCAACAATTATTGTATTGTTGTTTCAGCAGTCTAAAATTTCAAATGTCAAAGACTTTTGCAGTAATCTAACAATCGTACATAGGCCCGTCTTCTCAACATTTATATGAGGTTTCAATATAATTAACCCCCTAGCAAAAGTTTCCATCGTCAATAGTTAAGCACGGAATCTTCTTATTCTTTTTTTTTTTTTTGGCATGGGATGATGATATTTTCAGCAGCAGTTAAACTAATGTGGCCCCAAAAGAATCTATCGAAATACATCAAATAGGTCCATGTGATAATGGATAAGTTTATTTTTTTCCTTTTTTGCGAGGAAGTTTGAAATTCAACTTTCCGCAACTTTTCTGCCAGCTAGAAGTAAGATCACTCACTAATTAATTAGGCAAAAAGAAGGTTTACATGTTCAAGAGCTATATGTATAAATTTGCCATTTTAGTTCTACAAAATCCATTTATCGGAGATGAGGCTGAAAATCATTTAAAATAAAGTAAAATATTTTAGGGATGGCAACAAGGCGGGGGTCCCGCGGGAGGCCCCGAGGCCCCACTCCGACCCCTGCTAGCAAGCCCTGGCCCCGCTAAGGCTACCGGGGGAGATGCCCCCCATCCCCATGGGACCCAACCCCAAGGGATCTCCGCGAGGGATAAAAATAGACTAAATATTTTTAAAAAATAATTATTTCAATTTGTGTTATTAATTTATAATTATTGAGGCATTATTTTTTCAATATATAGCTTCAAAATATATATTCAAGTTTTAGTCAAATATAAAAGAAAATAATACAATCTCTCATATTAAAAAAACCATAATCTATTATTTAAAAAGTATCATTCTATATTTACTGGGTATCCGTAGGGCCTCGCGGGGAGGGCGACCCCCGTTCCCGCCTCGCCCCCATGGGGATATTCCCCGTGGGGCCCTGCCCCCACGGGAAGCATTGCCACCCCTAGTTTCTACTTTAAATGAAGGATAGATGCTAGCCAACTCGCTGTTAAAGACAAATCTTTGTCAGGTGCTGCATTGTCGGGTAGAAATTACTTTGTGAAGTTCTGCAGATCGAGATGGTATGAAATACATAAAATGAGATAAACTCATTTTAGAAAGTGGGAACTATAGAACCGTGTTGAGAATGGGCCTGTTTTTTCTTGGCTTCGGCTGTGGCTTATGTCTTTTAGGCTGTTCGTGAGAAAGAGTACAGAGTAACAGAAAGTCACTTGCAGAAAGTCACGTGTGTACTATAATCAACTTGTAGACCCCGTTTTGAAAAGACACTTCGTTTAAAGCTAGTTACTATAGAAATACCAAAAAATAGCTTTAGAAGATAAAAAATAAGAGGCCCAATATCATGGCTCATTTGTGTTGAACAACTAGCAATCGTGTCAAGTTGAGATTTGAAATTGTGAAAGTTTGCAAGTTTCAGTCATGCTGTCAATGGGCATCAGTCAGATTGGCTAACAGAGGTAGTCTAACCATTGTGTTGGATCTGTCTGACTGGCCTATAGAGGCGTCCTGACCAGTGTCTGATCTGTCTTCTGAATTTTCCTTGCCTACTTTGCATGAGTTGAATGGTGAGTAGCTTGAGAAGCTACCCGAGGAAGACTTAGCCCTCTTATCCACCAAATTCACAAAAACCTATCACAATATGAGGAATAGGAAGAGTTGAGTCCCTTCTTATGTTTTGAGTGTGGTGAGCCAAACCACATTCGGGTAAACTGCCTCAAGTCGAACCCATTCGGGCAAACTGCTCCAAGCCAAAGGGCATGGAGGATAAGGAGTACCAAAAATATCCTTGGGCTCACATTAGCAGAAAGAAGCCCAACTACTACAAGTTTGTCAACTGGGTCCTTACCTCTCTTGAGGCTGTCAACATGAGCAATGTGGATTTTGGGACCGATGACGACAAGGATGACCCGCGGGGCATGAAGGAGTTCTCAGACTTCACAATCATATATTTCATGGCACATGAGGACACTGTCGAGGGCAACAATAGGGAATCATCTGACGACGACTGCATATCCAGCGATCCAAATGAAGTATACTCGTCTACTAAGGAAATGAAGTATGTGATCATTTACTATGGTAGATAACTTGAGAAGAAATTAAAAAAAATGAGATTTAGGATTGTGTAATTCAAAGCTTGCAAAAAGACCTTTCTAGGCTTAGAGATTTAATTCCTAATAATGATAACTATGATTCTTGCCTTAATTTACACTCTGAGTTGGATAAGTTTATTGCACATTCTTTTATTATTAGCCCACTCATAAATGCTAAGGATGAATCAGTGACACTAAAGTCTAGCATTAATCATGTTGGCATAAGCATTGTTGCTTTAGATATTATTACTTTATCTTACTCTAGTTGTGCCTTATTTGAACTAAAACTTGAAAGTGCCACTAAAACTTTACTTCAATTTAGTCTTGAGTATTCATGTTCTCACTACAACTTTATGGAGCAAAAATTCAAAGAATTGATTGAAATGCTTCATCATTCTAAAGCTGAATCATGTGAAAAATGCCCCAAGCTCATTAATGAAATTGAAGCTCTTAACAAGGCAATTGAAGAGAAATATAAAAATGAAAAACTCTTATCCATGACTGCAACTAAGCAATTCATTGATTCTACTGCTTGTGCATTTTGTGCTGAGATCAAGAATAATTAAGATGAGATGCATGAGGCTTTTAGAGGCAAATTTAAGGAGCAGATGGGCAGGATTAAAGATACTTCTTATATGTCTTGTGAGGCCTTGAAGGTTAAGGTAGCCATCCATGAAGAGAGATATGGTAATGCAACTAAGAACATTGAGTGTACCATATTGCCAACTTAGCCAAATAAAATGACTACCTTAAGAAAACCGTAGAAAGATTTTTCTAGTTGTAAGAAGAGCATGAACATGATCTTAGACCAATCTAAGTTGAGTGTCAAACATAGAGGTCTAGGATTCGACCATATTGAGCATTCCAAAAATCACCCTCCTCATATTGTTAGAGTCTTGGATAGTGGTAAGTTTGAGGTAAAACAATCTGAGCCAATCAAGACAATTTTCAAGTCAGGTGGATTTACCCAAACCCTTTCTAGCATTGTTGGTACTTCTACTTCATCAGTAAGACCCCTCAAAAGATCAAATACCAATGTACCTTTTGCAAGAAGGATGGCTATATTATTGAGTTCTATTTCTGGAAGGCCAAGCATGAGCTTTTGCATGTGCAAACCTTGAATGGCATTAGAGGAGTGCCATCAATTTAGAGTACATCTAGAGCTAGTGTGGTTCTTAGTGTCAAGTCCAAGGTACATTTGTAGATGGCTTCTATGAATCCTTTGCTAGGCAGCGCAAGGGTATTAGATACCATGAGGATAGGATTAGGTCACGAGTGTATACTAGATAGGGGGAGCGTAGGTCTTTTGCTAGTGGACCTAGGAGAGTGCCCAAGAGATGTTTTTAATGCTAATCTCTCTTATGGTTCATATATTGCTATTCTACACGTCATGTGTCCTAGTTTTAGATCGTGAGGATAGGATTAGGTCACGAGTGTATACTAGATAGAGGGAGCATAGGTCTTTGGCTAGTGGACCTAGGAGAGTGCCCAAGAGATGTTTTTAATGCTAATCTCTCGTATGGTTCATATTGTGCTATTCTACACGTCATGTGTCCCAGTACTAGATTGCTAAGTCTTTTATAACTAACCCTAGTACTAAGGCACTGATGACACTTGTCTCTTTGAGATAGACTTTTCAGGTTGTGAGAAGATCATGGATATCTTGGATGTTGTTTTTATCTCCCTCACATGGACTTCTGGTGATGTCAATCACCTTTGAGACTGCACCGTGCTCTAACTTCCTCTTCATCGACTACGGTAAAATTGCTTGAAATTTTTTGGATTCTCAATTCTTATTTTTTATCATTACATATCATTTAGGTTTTAGTTGAGGATCTACATTTGGATAGGTTAGTCTCCTTGAGTTGTTCTTTGTGAGGAGTGTTCTCTCTCCTTAAGGTCTTCTAGAGTCTTTTATCCTATCTAGGTTGAGCTCACTTCTTCAGTCACTAGTATCTAGTAGTGGCGATACCTAGTATTGTTGATTCGCTCCTTAGCTTTAGTTCTTCTTGGCCTAGAGACCTTTGTGGAGTAGAGGGTGGTGATTTGGACTAGGTGCCTTATGCTTGTTGTTTAAGTTTTGGTGACCCTAGTCTCTTCCAATGGTTGTAGTTTCGTATCTTGGTATCTATTTCTCCAATTGGTTTACTTCACTCTTGAAAGGATATCTCCTCAATTAGAAACCATGTTGAGAACAGTAGAGTAGTGCTCTTGTGTCGAGTCTGAGTTTTCACTCATTTGCACTCTTTTAGCCTTTGTTTCTCTCATTTTACTTCTTGCAGGGGGGTTCGAGGTTATTTGCCTTTCTTACTTGGTTTGAGTGAGAGTATGAATCTTTGTTGCATTCATTGTAAGATATTGCATATCTAAGCTTCTGTAGCTAAATCTAGTTAATATCCGTGGAGCTCTGATTATTACTCATGTATGATGTGCTATCATGAAATTGCTCATTACCATGACTTGAGCTAGTTTAGCTTTATCGTAACTTTTCATGTGTAGCTTAGTTCTTTACCATGCTAGCAAATTAAAAATGCAAAACTTGAAGTAAAGCATATCAATGTTTGATCTTATGAATAGTTTTACTTTAGTGATTCTTTTATGATTTGTGCCATGTCAAATATGTTCTTTTGAATCTAAATTGACCTTTAGATTGAGCTATGGTAGTTCTTTATTGAATCATGAGTTTACTTCTCCTTCATTTATTGAATCGTTATTTTTGAACTAGAAACTAAAATAAAAAATTACCAAGACCATACTATTAAGCTTATCGCTTGGGATAATCGACAAAGGCTTGAGATCTAGCACATCGCTAATTAAAAGTGAAGAAAACAAAAAATTATGAAAAATAGATGAATCTTAGGAGGCAGTCCAAAACTTTCTTTACTAAGATATGACCAAAATGTGTTTTTAAAAGTACTAAATGTGCTAATTGTGTTCAATTCTATGTGCTTGAACAAAATGATTTACTATTGAACTTGTAGCATTCTAAATGATTCAATTATAGCTTCTTGATTCTATTTAGCTTATTGATATGGTTTGGCTCATAATTGGATACGTTTGGCTAAACTAGGATTTTGATCATCTTGACATGTTCTCAAATTGACTTAATCCATAATCTTGTGCTAGATTGGCTATGTTTTGCTATATATGAATTATCATGATCTATATAGTTTCTACTATCATATGGCTTGTGGCAATTCTTTTTCTTGAATCATTATGAATAATATTTATAGCTCATTGTTAAACTAAAATGGGTAAATTGCAGCTATTCTATTTGCATCATGCTCTTTCTTACGCTTCTTGTTTGTCCCTCATTTTTCTAAAAAGGGAGAATTTGTGTCTTGAATCTACTACATTATCCAAAGAGAGAAGAATTTGAACCTCGATGAATCCATTGTCAAAGCGGGAGAATTTATGCTCAAAATTACTCTTTGTTCTTTAAAAAGGGCGAATTAATCCTAAATTGGTAAAATAGAGCATTGGCATAAAAAAGGAAGAAGCTAAAAGTGGTTCTTGAACTTTTGTGCCTTTCTTGAGCATTTCTTATTCTTTTTATATCTCTTCTCACCATGACCGAGGTCAAATAGAACAATTATTCTTTCATATGAATGTAGAATGAGATTTCCCATTCTCATAGTGAAGTTGTAGCTTTATATGGAAAACTTGCTCTTTCTAGTTGCTTCACTTCAATTCATATTCACATGGTCTTTTTCAGTTTTATGTGTATCTTATAGACCAAGTGGAGCTCTCTTTCGCATATTGAACTTGCTTTTCAAAAATCATCTGCTCTCATTAGCATTTTTGGAGGCATTGCCAATATATTCATCAAGAAGGGGATTGTAGAACCATGTTGAATATCGATGGTTCAATTGTGTTGAACAATTGGCAATCTTGTCAAGTTGGGATTTGAATTTATGAAAGTTTTCAGCTTTGCTATCAGTGGGCAGCAGTCTAATCAGCCAACAAAGGTGGTCTGACCACTGTGTTGGACCAATCTGACCGGCCTACAGAGGAAGTTTGACTGGTATCTAGTGTGACTGGATTTTGGTAGCAATCGGACCATTAGTGCGATGCGATCGGTTTTTAGTTGGTGGTAGGTTTATTCCATACAGGTGCGCGCTTCTATGCATGAGAGAACTTGGAACGGTCCGACTGACCAATGGGTGGTGGTCCGACCAGGGATGACCGAGCAGTTAGACTGACATGGGTACCGTAGTCTGACTGACTCCCCTGCTACTGAGGTTTAACCGATTTGACTGGCGCGGTTCGACCGACCGATCAAGGGTGGTTATATCAACTGTCTTTGAAATTGGCGGAGTGGGTTTTGGGAGTTTGTGTGATTTGGTCATAGGTTGAGTTTTGGATTCCTAGGCTATTGCATGCACGGTGAATGAAGTATATTGGACTAATCTGGGTCAAGTTGTGAAGAAATTATGCCCAAAAATGATTTCTTGGTCGTGATGTGCAGGACAGCTTGGAGGCAACCATGATCGATGGCATGGACTGAGTCTAGGCCTAGGGATGAGCTGAGATATGGTCAAGCAAGTCAGGCAGGATTGTTAGGCTCAAGCAAGGCATAGGGAAAATAAGAGATGTTGAAGAGAAGGTTTGAGCAATGGTTCATCGAATGGTGCGGTCGATGCGAGTAAGGTATTGTCGGAGGGAATTGACACAGACAAACTTGCCAATGCGTGAGCTATTAGTAAACCTATACATTGCAGTCATGAGGATTGCTTGCAAAGGAGGATATGATCATGGATTACGCTTAGGGAAGAGGTGAGGTCCACACTCAAAATGAGGATGTTTGGACAAAGAAGCCAAAATATCAAAAATGGTGATTGAACCAAAAATATAGCGCTTAGAGGGCATTGAGAGAGCAGTTTAAGTTAAGGACGTGCTGAGGAGGCTAAGTAGATGGAAAACTTACTCGTCAGTGAGTTTGGGCTTATGCGCTTTAAGAAGCATGCATAAATCATATGTAAGTATAATACTCGGTGTGTATAAGGTTAATGGGTTTTTCCGATTGTACTAATGGATGGTATTGTTTGTTGTAAATATAGTCAATTTTCGGCATATTTTAATCCAGAAATTCAGCATATAAAACATGACATACAAAAGCATGAGTGATTCAATGATGATGTATTCATATTCGCTAACGAACAAGCTAACAGCAGCACCTATTAACATATTCATAGCGCACAGAAACAAATACACCAGAGAAGGTTTCAGGTTATACCCTCGGGCGGGGCCAGTGTCGGTGACACCGGAGGCGCCGTTACCATCAGTCGACATGATGGCCTATTCGATGTAGTCGATCGAGGCTTGATGCAGGACGAGGCGTGATGCAGGAAGATGTTCGCCGTGCAGTTTCGCTTACAGTTCACCACCAGGAAGTAGATGACGTGCGTCACAGATTGAGCAGTCGCGCCAATGCGCTCCCCAAAAACTTGATTGCCCGTCTACCCGTGCAGGTACGCAAATGGACGGAGTTTCGGAGGCCTACTCGCCCAGAACCCTTTGCGCGCAAGGTACTGGACCGGAGATTGCAGAGAACAGCAACAAAACATAACAAGAATACTAGAGTTTCATATGGAGTAGAGTTCTCTTTTGTAACAGCAAAAACGAAGAGGCCGGAGTTAGTCACTAGTAACTGCAGCCATTACTCGAAAGTAACTGCAGCCTTAATTCACTAGTAACTGCACCATTACTGCCAGCGAGTCAGTGCGTTTCGATTTTCGAATAGATAAAGAAAAATGCGCCCGCACCCGACACGCCTGCGTGCGTACGCACACGCACACATCGCACCGCACCGCACCGCACCGCACCGCACCGCACGGCTCGGCTCGGCGTGGCGAGGCGAGCGAGCGAGCGAGCGCGCGCGCGTGTATTGGCTCTCTCCAATTCCACAAGGGGGTTACCACGTTCCACCTTTTAAAGTGGTATAACTCCCATTCAACTCTCCATATGGGACTAAATAATTTTTCATGTAGGCCTAGGAATTTCATTTGATTAATTGCTAAATTAAAATGGACCAAGCCCAATTAATTCAACAATCCCCACCAAATTTCAAGGCACACGAGAAATGCTCTCAGTTCTGCTGTTGTTTGATATACCAGTGTTTCGATGGAGACTATTAAGTTGAACATCCACCTAGGAAAGGAGTTGCACTCATCCACAACTGAACAATGGACTATGCCTTGAATTGACAGTTTTGTGTGAACAAGCTTTACCCAATTCCTTTACTAGTACTAGGCTGCCTAAAGCATCCCCTCTGGTTAGAGCGTATAAGTCATACTCCATGCGTATCTAGAGATCACCCAAATCTCATAGACTGTGACCAACAGTCGAACTCATATAGGTGTGTTCCTTCTAAGATGTCCTGTAGGCCAACATCTCTGCTCTAAATAAGCCACTTGGATCACATTGAGGTAAAAACCAACCTGCCATACAGAATAGGAGAGAAGCGCATCATTGAAGAAATGAGCCCTGTAAAGGTCTCTCCTCCCAGTCAACCAACAGCTTGTTTCACCATCCTACTTCACGGGATCTCCGATCACGTAGAACAGGTTACCACTGTGGTATGACTCATGTGGGTCTCAGGCCCATCTCACTCGATGCACTATCTATCACATTACATGATAAACCCTTTGTAAATTGGTCGGCCAGATTATTAGCTGTCTGGACATAGTCCAGTGCTATCACTCCGGAGTTTTTCAGCTTTCTGACAGACTTCAACCGCCTCTTGACATGCCTAGATGACTTCATGTTGTCCTTAGAACTGTTCACCTTGATAATTACAGTTTGATTATCACAGTTCATCAGGATAGCCGGTATCGGTTTTTCAACCACCGGCAAATCCATAAGGAGTTCACGAAGCCACTCAGCCTCAACAGTTGCGGTATCTAACGCTGTGAGTTCTGCTTCCATGGTTGACCTCGTTAAGATGGTCTGCTTGCAAGACTTCCAGGAAACAGCACCACCTCCAAGTGTGAACACATATCCACTCGTGGCTTTTATCTCATCAGCATCAGAGATCCAGTTTGAATCACTGTAGCCCTCCAGTACCTTTGGGTACCCAGCATAGTGAATTCCATAGCTCACGGTTGCTTTTAGATAGCACATCACTCTCTCAAGAGCACGCCAATGATCATCTCCCGGATTTGAAACAAATCGGCTTAGCTTGCTCACAGCAAACGAGATGTCAGGTCTCGTAGCACTAGCTAAATACATCAATGAGCCAATGATCTGAGAGTATCTCAATTGATCCCTTGTTATTCTTCGGTTTTTCCTCAGTAACACACTAGGATCATAAGGAGTAGGAGCAGGCTTGCAGTCACTATAACCAAAGCGACTCAAGACCTTCTCTACATAGTGAGATTGCACAAGTGTAACCCCACCATCACCTCCTCTCAGTAGCTTAATGTTAAGAATCACATCAGCCACTCCCAAATCTTTCATCTCAAAACTCTTGCACAGAAAGTCCTTGACCTCCTCAACCACATTGAGGTTGGTCCCAAAAATCAGTATGTCATCAATATACAAGCACAAGATCACTCCTTCTCCCCCACCATAGCGATAGTACACACATCTGTCGGCTTCATTCACAACAAAGCCAGCAGATGTCAAAGTTCTGTCGAACTTCTCATGCCATTGCTTAGGTGCTTGCTTTAGGCCATACAAAGACTTTAACAACTTGCACACCTTTCCTTCTTGACCTTCTACCACAAACCCGTCTGGCTGATCCATATAAATCTCCTCCTCCAACTCTCCATTTAGGAAAGCTGTCTTAACGTCCATTTGATGAACGAGCAGACCATGAGAGGCAGCCAGGGCAAGTAGTACTCGAATTGTGGTCAATCGGGCAACAGGTGAATAAGTATCAAAGAAGTCCTCGCCTTCTTTCTGGGTATAACCCTTGGGCACAAGCCTTGCCTTGTACTTTTCAATTGTACCATCAGGCCTAAGCTTTTTCTTGAAAACCCATTTACATCCTACAGGTTTACACCCATAAGGACGGTCAACGACTTCCCAAGTTTCATTAGACATAATAGAGTCCATCTCACTCCGTACTGCTTCCTTCCAATAGTCAGCGTCAGGAGAAGAATATGCCTCTTCAATGGTTCTTGGAGTGTCATCCACGAGGTATACAATGAAATCATCACCAAAAGACTTTGCAATCCTCTCTCTCTTACTCTTTCGAGTAACTTCATCGTTATGCTCCTCAGGATTTTCCATAGGCGTTTCCTCAACATGTTCTATCGGTATAAAAGAATCAAGGGAAATTATAGGTTCTTGACTAGATGAGCTAGGTACATCACATTTCATAGGAAATTCATTCTCAAAAAATGTAGCATCTCTGGACTCTATGATTGTACCAACACGCATGTCAGGTACTCTAGTTTTTATAATTAAGAACCTATAACCCACGCTGTGCATAGCATAACCAAGAAGTACACAATCTACGGTTTTTGGTCCAAGTTTGCGCTTCTTGAATATTGGCACGTTAACTTTGGCCAAACATCCCCAGGTGCGCAAGTATGAGAGAGTCAACTTCTTCTTTTCCCATTCCTCGAATGGTGTTACTTCTTTGTTCTTTGTAGGAACTCTATTCAGGACATGACACGCGGTCAATATAGCCTCACCCCACCATTCCTTAGAAAGTTCCGCAGTATCTAACATAGCGTTAACTAAATCAGTTAGAGTGCGATTCTTTCTTTCGGCAACCCCGTTTGATTCGGGAGAATAGGGAGGCGTCCTCTCATGAATAATTCCATGTTCCTCGCAGAATAAAGTAAACTCATGTGAAAAATACTCTCCCCCACGATCAGACCTTACCCGCTTGATTTTCCTCTCAAGTTGGTTTTCTACCTCAGCTTTATAGATCTTAAAGTAATTCAACGCTTCATCTTTTGTTTTCAATAAGTACACATAGCAAAATCTAGTGCAATCATCTATAAGCGTCATGAAATATTTCTTTCCACCTTTAGTCAGCACGCCATTCATCTCGTACAAATCAGAATGAATGAGTTCTAACGGTGCCAAATTCCTCGCCTCTTTTGCTGCCTTGTGAGGCTTGCGAGGTTGTTTCGATTGAACACACGCATGGCACTTAGAACCTTTAACCAAAGTGAATTTCGGGATTAAACTCATATTAGCTAAGCGCGTCATACACCCAAAATTAACATGACAAAGTCTTGAATGCCAAACATTAGATTCATCATCATAGTTACACACATGGTTCACAAATTTATTATAGGAATCCATCAAAGAAAAACGGAACAAGCCTCCGCTCTCATAGCCTTTACCAACAAATGTTCCATACTTAGACACGACACATTTATTGGACTCAAATGCAAGCCTAAAACCATCTCTACACAGTAGAGATCCGCTGACGAGATTCTTCTTTATGGAGGGGACATGCTGCACGTTCTTCAGTTGCACGGTCTTTCCCGAAGTAAACTTCAGATCGACCGTACCAACACCATGAATAGCTGCATGCGATCCGTTCCCCATCAACAAGGAGCAACCTCGACCGATCTGATAAGATGAAAACAAGGAAATATCAGCACACACATGAATATTAGCACCAGTGTCAACCCACCACTCAGGTGATTGACAAACAGAAAGAACTGTAGGTAAATAATTACCGTACCCCGATGTTCCTCCAGCATCACTAATAACCATGTTGGCAGACTTCTTCTGCTTATCCTTGCGGTCTGGACAATCCTTAGCCCAATGGCCAGAATCACCGCACACAAAGCAGCCGCCCTTTCCTTTGCCTTTCTTCTTAAACTCAGTAGTAGCCTTGGGCTTGACAAAAGGCTTATTTTTCTTCTTATTGTGGGAAACCTGAGGATTCTTCTTCTGCACCAAATTGGCACTAGAACCTCCCTCAGCAGCAACTTTCTTGCCACGAGTATCTTTTGCCCTCGCCGTCTCTTCAACACCAAGAGTACCAATGAGATCAGTAACACTGAACTCCTGCCTCTTGTGTTTTAGAGAGGTAGCAAAATCCGACCAAGAAGGTGGTAACTTGGCGATAATACCGCCAGCCACAAACTTGTCCGGTAACTCACACTTATTATTCTCAAGCTCATTTGCCAGCGCCTGAATCTCATGAGGTTGTTCTACTACAGAACGGTCATCGACCATCTTGTAGTCATAGAACTGCTCCATGACATACAGCTCACTGCCAGCATCGGAAACTCCGAACTTGGCCTCAAGTGCATTCCACATCTCTTTGCCCGTAGGCAAATGCATGTACACATCCACAATGTTATCTGCCAGTATGTTGACAAGTGCACCTCGAAACAAGTTATCCGCTACATTGAACTTGCGTTCGTCCTCAGCAGATAGAGGCTCAGCGGGCTTGCCTTGTGCAACATGAAAACATTCCATGGCAGTAAACCACAGGATCACACGTGCACGCCATCTCTTAAAATTGGAACCATCAAACGGAGGGTGCGGCTTAATCGACGCAGCAAAGCCAACTACCGAAAAAGACCTATCGGAGGCCTACTCGCCCAGAACCCTTTGCGCGCAAGGTACTGGACCGGAGATTGCAGAGAACATCAACAAAACAGAACTAGAATACCAGAGTTTCATATGGAGTAGAGTTCTCTTTTGTAACAGCAAAAACGAAGAGGCTAGAGTTAGTCACTAGTAACTGCAGCCATTACTCGAAAGTAACCGCAGCCTTAATTCACTAGTAACTGCGCCGTTACTGCCAGCGAGTCAGTGCGTTTCGATTTTTGAATAGATAAAGAAAAACGCGCCCGCACCCGACACGCCTGCGCGCGTACGCACGCACGCACGGCACGGCTCGGCGAGCGAACGAGCGAGCGCGCGCGTGTGTATTGGCTCTCTCCAATTCCACAAGGGGGTTACCACGTTCCACCTTTTAAAGTGGTATAACTCCCATTCAACTCTCCATATGGGACTAAATAATTTTCCATGTGGGCGTAGGAATTTCATTTGATTAATTGCTAAATTAAAATGGACCAAGCCCAATTAATTCAACATTGTTGAGGGTTAAATATGGGCTAGTTACTCTATCTATATGTATGGAAGGGGTTAGAGGCATGTGGGCTAAGCGAGACAAGGCTAACCAATCCACTTTTTTAGGGTTTGAGAGTCAGGCTTCCTTGGAATGGAAGTTTTTGTGTGAGTGCTCTTCGGAGAGAGTGCTCTGTCCTCTATGGTTGAATGGCTATAAAACCTACATCCGTGATTTGCAATAGATCAATCTTGCTCATCGTACATAGTGTGTGCTGTTGTTTTTGTTGATTTTGCACTTATTTTGGTTGGTGTTTTTGCCCTCTCTCCTTTCCTCTTAATCTTGTTAGTTCTAAAGACGTGTAAGTGATGGAGATGGATCATGAGAATCATATACAATCCATTTAGGAACTAGTTGTATTAAGATTTTGGAGGTTGCCCATATTAGTTTGATTTGGAGCCTTTCTTGTGATATCTTGATTCTAGGGTTTTAGCCTCGAATCTTTGTGTTCCCTTGCTTGCTGTGACATGTTGAAACTCATCTAGAGCTATCTTGGCCATTCTTAACACACAAGCAAGTAATATCTCAAGTTCTTGAGTTTTACTCGGTTTTAGTGCAACATTTCTTGTCTTGAGGAAATATAGAAGTTTAGCCAAGATCTATGCAATTTTTAGACAGATTAGTTTCCTGGGATGCTCAACAAGATGTGTGCAAAGTTTTTATATTATTTGGATATGTATTTTGAATATTGCACCTTTTTGGGTCCTAGCTCAGGTTGTTTCTAGTTTTGAAATCAGGGGTACAGTCAGACCTCCCCAGGCCTGCGGTCCAATCGGTCTCCATTCAGACTGGCCTCTCCCAGTGGTCTTAGCCGGGTCCAACCGCTCTCTTCATAGCGGTCAGACCGGTCCAGAGGAGTTCGATTCCGTTTTACTTCTGCACTTGTGTGAGTCCTTAGTATGCTAAACTAATCTTCCTAACTTCCATTAGCTAATGGAGTGAAAGTTTTGAAATACTTTTGAGTCGTTGAATTTAAAGGCATTATTTACTCCCTTTTATTTGCATATTGGGTCCAACATAAACAATTGCTGAACACTTGCAGAACCTAAGTTGTAGTACTAGTTTCATTAACTTTTTGATGCAAAGGATAGCCCATTCTTAGAACTTCAAATATGAACTTCAAAACATATACTAAATTAAGGCAATCACATTAAGGCCCGGTTCCAACCCGCATCGACTTAAGAAGCCGAAAGCCGGATGGAACGGGTGGGCTTTTGCAGCTACTTCTAGGAAGTCAGAAGCTCTAGCGAGCGGCAATAACAGCAAACGGCGGCTCAGGTGATGCAGCCGATGGATACAATGCGTCAGTCCAACCTCGAGAGAGCCAAAGGTGACAGCAGCATAGGCAGGGGATCTCAGCGGTGGTGCTCGTGGTATTGGGACAGTGGCCATGGCGCAGTCTCTTGGCGACCATGGTGCCCCAGTGGCACCCTCTAGAAAATAGCGGGCTGGGGAAGGCGGAGGTGAAGTTGGGGACTACCAGTCATCGTTCTCCATTTCAGTCATCGTGCTGCACCTCGCCCTGCTGCTTCCCACCCCGGCCGCCACTCCAGCACCCCGATCTCTCTCTCCAGTGAAGCTCTTGTAATTCTTTTTTGACAACTTGTGTTCTTGAGTCTATGTTCCTAAGCACCTTGAGTCTTGCTCTCAAATTAATTGGATTTTCTTGCAGCAAATCACAAAAAATCAAGCTTCTTTTCTATCGCCAGTCGAGCTAACTCTCGTCGTAGATTCATCGCCCTCGTTGAGTTATTTCTCAATTCCTTACGCCAGAGTACTCCCCACATCGTCGCTAAGCTCGTGCTCACGCTACTTCCTAAAGATCGTGATTGAAGCACTGTCGTCATCGTTCCTTCTCTAGGCTGGCTGCTCCTCATCGTTGCCTGCGACACCACCTCGCTCTATTTCCCCGTGGTCCCTCCATTCTGTTTTGACCCTCGCCATGTCGCTAGTGCTGCCCTCACCATCACCGTCCCCATCAAGTACTGCCGCCACCCCTCGCCTATTCTCCCATGTCTTAAGTTCTATCTGCTGCATGACAATTTTTCCTTGTTTTTATTTTTTTCCTTTTTCATTCATTTTCTATCCTTTTTCTTTCATGTTCATCTAATTCTTTTCAATTCCTACCATAATTTTTTCGTTTTTTCTCTTTCTAAATCAGCTCAACCAAAAGTCGAATTAAACACCCTTACATTCAGCTATAGCATTTTACATCCGTTCGGTGCTACTCCAATTGAACAGGGCCTAACCTGTACGTACGCTACTCCAAACCCCTGCAAGATCGTACTTAGTAGTTATGTATGTACATAGACACAGAGCAGATGGAGAGGCCACATTTATGTACGTACGTGCGTGCGTTGCTCGATGGATCGATCATGCGTCACGCACCTCGAAGACGTTGCGCGTCTTGACGACGATGTCGTACATGGGGACAAGCTTGAACTTGGAGAAGTCACGCGGGACGGAGATGAGGTGCACGGTGGAGCGCTGGTGGAACTGCAGTAGGCACGGGTGGTTCAGGTACCTCTCCCACCCCAGCTCTCGCAGCCGCCTCTCCAGGACGTCGTACGACGTCACCACCTCGCCGCTGGGGACGTGCACGAGCACCTTGCGGCGCCCGCCGCCGCTGTCCGACGATCCGGCTACGCCGGGGTTCTCGACGCGCCGGACGATGCCGTCCTTGAACACCCACACGCCCGACATAGGTGAGAGGATGGCGATTGGCAAGAGGACGGTGAGGCAAGGAGAGGTTGCGTAAAGAAAGGATGGGGGAGACGACCAAAAATGGAAATACCGTCTGGCCTCGGCCCTTTGATTAGCTTTGGTGGGTCGCAACGGTTGGTGTCCTGTCCTCCCTCGGAAAGGCCGGGTGGGGCCTCCCAATCAATAGGAGTACACTGTGTTGAGGAACCGTCATTGATAAATTCAGTCTGATGATTCTTTCTATACAAAATAGATGAATCAATCACAGAGTAATACAAGAAATACAAGATTGAACACACATAGAGAGAACTCTTTTCTTTATTTCCTTTTCTTCACAAGTACAAGGTGATAGCTAATTGGACTCCCTATATATAGACTACAAGGTGAGATGCCCACAATGGGCTAAGGCTTCAGGCTCAGGTCTAGATTTCCCAACACCCCCTTGGGCACTCAACCGACATGTTCATGCCTCATCAAAACTTAATAAAACCCGGAGAAAGAGTACATGATACATATTATGCACAAATTGCCACATTAAAAATCTTGGCCGAGAAACTTTCGGAAAACTCGTCAAGGAAAAAAGAGTACAATCCACCCAATTTCATTTAATCTATAAGGTTTATGCTTTGGGTACTTGATCTTCGTGATCAAGTTTTAATAGTGAAGAGTCTCCATCTAAATTCTGCACTTCTATAAGTCCCATCATTCCAATTCCATATACACATCTTTCAAAATTAGATGCTGGAAGCGACTTAGTGAATAAATCTGCAAGATTTTCACATAACTTGGTATGCAGTATCTTAATTTCGTCCATCTTTTACAATTCATGAGCATAGAAGAAATTAGGGTTAATCTTCTTTGTAACATGACTCTTCAGATATCCCGTTTGCATTTGTGCAACACAATCTACATTATCTTCATAGATAATTGTGGAAGCTTGTATAATGTTCAATCCACATGACAACTGGATGTGATGAACCATTCGTCAAAGCCAAGGACATTCTCATACGGCTTCGTACAGTGCTATGATTTCCGAGTGGTTCATCGAAGTCGATACAAGACTTTGCTTAGACAATTTCCATAAAATTGCAGTTCCACCACATAGGAATACATAGCATATTTGTGACCTAACGATATGCGGGTCTGACAGATACCCGGCATCTGCATAGCCTGTCATATTCAAGTTTTGGTTCTTTCTGTAGAATAGTCTAAGATCTTTGCTTCATTGGAGGTATCAAAAAATGTATTTTATTCCTTGCCAATGTCTTTTGGTAGGTTCTACATTGTACCTTGCTAATAGATTTAAGGCAAATGTAATATCCGGTCTAGTGCAGTTTGCTAAATACATAAGTGCTCCCACTGTACTTAAGTACGGGAATTCCAGTCTCAAGACTTCCTCCCCCTCTTCTCTAGTCGGTACGGATCTTTGTCTTGTTGTAAAGATCGTTCAACCATTGGTACTTTTGAAGGGTATTCCTTTTCAAAGCCAAACTTTTTTTTAACACCTTTTGAGTGTATGCGGATTGATGTGCTAATATTCCTTCCGGGACATGCTCAAGCTGCAAGCTTAAGCAATATTTGGTTTTACGTAAATCTTTTATTTCGAATTCTGACTCTTGGTAAGAACTCGCCTCCTTTATTTCTTCTAAGGTTTCGATGATATTCAGACCATCTACATATATTGAGATTATACAAAATCTATTCTGGAATCGTCGTATAAATACACAGGGATAGTCCTCATTGTTTGTGTATCTTTTCTTGCATAGGAAGTCACTTAAGCGATTATACCACATCCTGCCTTATTCCTTAAGTCCATACAGTGATTTTCGGAGTTTCACACTTACAGGCTTCTATTTGCTCTGTCTTGGTTCGAGACAGGGATGCCTTTATGCACCTTCATATAAATGTCTAAATCCAGGATTTCATAAAGGTATGCCATTACTATATCCATCAATTTCATTTCTAAATTTAGATTTATTGCCATTGAGATTAAATATCTAAAGGTACTACTAGCCATGACCGGGCAATAGTTTTCTTCCTAATTAGCTCCTGGATATTGAGTAAAACCTTGTGTAACAAGCCTTACTTTATATATTACAATTTTATTTTTTTCATTTCTCTTTTGAACAAATACTCACTTATGCCCTACAGGGTGTAAATGGGGAGGTGTGCAGCTTACAGGCCCAAATACTTCTTTTTGTTTAGAGATAATAATTTAGTTTCTATTGCCTTTTTCCAATCCTTCCAGTCTGATCTTTTCTTACATTCAGCGAGCGATACAGGTTTTGGATCAAGATCGATGATTATGGCGATTTTCTTTGCAAAATAAATATCAACATTGGCTATTGTCCTATTCATAGATTCTCCCGTGTGCACATAGCTTATAGGTATTTTATCATGGGTTAGTTTTTCTAGTGTTTCTACTTGCTCGCCACTCCTTCCAGTTGCAGGGGCAAATCCATTTAGTTTTTCAGTTCCGATGTGTGAACACACATCCATGTTAATTTTTCCCTCCATGGGAATGTTCAAATTTAGTATGCCCTTTTTTGAATGTACCATACTAGTGCCAGATCTCAACTGGCTCCCCTTTTGGTTCTGGGGAACTTCAATGATTGGTTGTGTCAAGTCTTTCTTATTCTTTTTCACCAGGTGTCTCCGGTTACTTGGGATTCAAGGGTTGGAGTTCTTGTCATTTTATTCAGAGGCCTCTGGATGGGATTAGAGATACCTTCATCTTTCTTGGGTATTTCAACCCTCTCCCGTGCATTGCGTGTAGGCGCATGCGACTTGGTCATACTCTTTAAATCACTAAAGTGGTCCAACAGTTAGTTTGCTAATACTTGCAAGTCAATGATCTTCTGGACTTCTCTATTTGCTTCACTAGTGCGTGGGTCATATGCATGGATTCCCGTGGCTTGCCACGTAATTTCCTAACATTTTTCATCAAGGGGTTGATTTCCTCCCCCTAATGTCGGGAAACTATCCTCATCAAATATACTATCAGCGAAACGGGCAGTATGCAAATTTCCTATCATGGGGTCCAAATACATAATTATAGATGCTGTCTCATAACCAATGTATATCCTATACTTTTAGAGAGTGCCCATTGCTTACGTTGTGGAGGGGGCATAGATACATAAAACTTGCACCCAAACCTCCGGAGATGAGAAATTTTTCGTGCTGACCCTTGCGCTAATTGCATTGGTGAATGGATGTTATATGCCAATGGTCTAAAGTTGATGAGAGCTGCTGCATGCAGGACTGCATGTCCCCAATATATAGTTGGTAAATTACAATTTTACAAAAGCAGACAGGCAATAAATTTAATCCTCTTAATTAATGCATCTGCTAGTCCATTCTGGGTGTGGACATGCGGTACAGAATGCTTAACTTTAATTTCCATTACCATGTAATAATCATCAAATGCTAGTCCATTCTTGATGATAGTTGCGCGTAGACTGCACTACATTGGGATGGAAGGTTGAGAGGGTCTTCTCAATCCTCTGCTCATCTGTGATCTGCCTGCCACAAAATTGAAGATTGGTACAAATTCTATGTAGAGCAGAGTTGTACTTCCTAACCGTTTTGAAATCAGCAAACCTTAGTTGGATCTACTCTTGCTCTGCCTAAGGGAGAATGGTGTACTTTAACTTCTCGAACCGCTTCTTGAGTGCAGTCCATAATGCTAGCGCGCTCTTCTTTGCCATGTACTCATTCTTGAGAGTAAGACAGAGGTGGTGCCTGAGGAAGTGAAGTTCCTGATCATTCTCCTTAGATGTGGGTTTGGCATCCTGTGGTACACCAATCCTGATGGTAGCGCGAAGCTTCCTGGTTCCAAGTACGATCTCGACATCAGAAGCCCAAGTCAAGTAATTTTGGACATGCTGGGCCAGCTCCTCGAACTCCCGGTTCATAATGACTGTCATCTACATGTACATGAAAGGAATATATAAATTTATTGCATAAAATAAATTGGACAATGGTACAAAAGGTTCTTCTAATGTTTCAGAATTTTCTATGCATTTTCTATAATTTTACTATTGATTTCAGCGATTAAAGGCAATTTAAATAATCATGATTAATAGAAATAGTAAATAAATACAGAAAACACATAAAATAATAATAACAGTGCTAAACATGCTTCAAATGCAAAAAAACAACTCAAAATTTGAATTTTCAAGGCCCTTTCATGTTGGAATACGAATTTTCAGTGAATTCTATAATTTTCAAGGGCTTATCTGCAAATTTTAAATTCTGAGAAAATATTTCACACAATTTTCCAATTTTTTGATGACCTATTTGCAAAAATCAGGCACCGGCCTTTTTTTCTCTTTTTTTCAGGCCAGGGCTCTCCATCTCTCTTTCCCCTCCCCCACCTCGGCCCACATCATCCCATGCTAGCCGGCTCAAAAGGATGAAAGGGGTAGAGTTTTCCCTACCCTGTTCATGGAGGAGGTGTTCGGGCTGACGGTGGGTGGTTGGTGGTTCGTGCGGGAGTGGTGGCCGACGGACCGGGAGACACAGATGGCACACGCCGTCGCCACCACCCCGCACGGTGTCTCATCGGCCATCTGTGTCTCCCGGTCCACCAGCCACCACTCCCGCACGGCAGTGGCTCGGCCGTGCGGGGCCGGCTGCGCTGCTTTGAGCCGGCGTTTATGCCGCATGTGGGCGGCGGCTGAGTGGCGGTGCGGTTTCGGCCTGGGGGATGTCAGCGGCGGCGGCTCATGTGGGGCCCATGCGGGGGTCGGTCGCAGGCGGCCTGCACTCGGGCGGGACGCTGCTTGCGGCGGCCGGCTGCTTGCGCGACGGCGTGGCTCCAGATCGGGGTTGACCGAACGACGGCGTGGCTCCATGCCCGGCGACGGCTAAACAGCGGCGCGACGCATGGGGGCGGCATGGCCCTATGCAGGCGACGGCTCGTGGATTCAATTTTTTTCTTTTTTTATTTTTAATCTACAATGCAGTCAACATCTACTCTTTCATATAATCTACCGATCGACATTATGCCAGCGACTTCAAGTCTGCTCGCGGTAGATTAGAGCAAATTTGCACCATAGAAAATTATCTAGATAGTGAAATTTGTGGAATTTTAAGGCGATTTAGATAGACAATTCAATCTATGGGTACTTCGACAATTACCTTTCAATACACGGAGCGATTCATACTGATAACATGCTGAGGAACTGTCGTTGGTGAGTTCAGTCCGATCAATTCCTACTATGCAAAATAGATGGATCAATCATACAGTAATGCAAGAAATATAAGATTAAACACACAGAGATAGGGGAGCACTCATTTCTTTATTGCCTTTTCTTCATAAGTATAAGGTGATAGTCAATAAGACCCCTTATATATAGACTATAAGGTGAGATGCTTACCATAGACCAAGACTTCAAACTCAGGCCCAGGTTTCCCAACACGAGAAACTAAAATGCTCCTCTGCAATTTAGACGCTCTTGGAGTGTTGGTTAACGTCGTGCATGCGTCAATTTCTCGTGAAAAAAGGAATATTTTACCCTGTTGTCTATACTTGGGGTAGTAATTAACGAGCCGATCGTCTAGTTTTTGTTTCTACTAAGAGCGTCGGTTTCTAATAACATGATTTCTGCCGTCAACTACCAGGCACTAGTGGTGGACTTCATGGCTTGTTCGATCAAGATTCCGTGCACCAGATCTTCTCAAGTGAGAAACTGATCGGATTTGAATTTACCGCAAGGTATTTGAATCACATCGCACACCTCGATCCAAACCATTTGTAGCTCGATCCAACGTCTCCCCGTGCGCTAAACAGCACATTATTGTGCTGTGCACCTCTGTCCTTCCCACACAGCCAAATTATTTCTTTCCATCAACAGTAGTCGGGGTATTAACAGATGGGATTTATGATTATAGGTGATGTTTAGAGAGCACTGAGTGTTTTTATGGTTTAGAGTACTCATAATTTTTAGAGGGGTGCATACATGGGAGAAGGAGGATTCAAGTATTTTTTATGGATCGGAGCACTCACATTTTTTTAGGAGGTGCATACATAGAAGAATGGAGATTCGAGTGTTTTTTGTAGTTCAAAGCACTCATATTTTTTTTAGGAGGTGCATACATAAGAGAAAAATCTAAATGCTCTTAGTCTAAAAAAATACTCGAGTGTTGTTTAGCACTTCCCATAATTATGTATTGATACCATGTGAACTTTTGCACCAAAATAAAACTCGCATCCAAAAAAATATATAATGTATGACCAGAACATGGTTGGTTTTTAAAAAATTTACACAAAAATGTGGAGTATTAGCATTTTCACATGTTTTCCTTGCTTTGCCCAATGATGATATCTTGTGCTGTAATTTACCACTAGAATTAATATGTCATCTAGTTAGATATATGAAACTTGGTGATGTACTTTCGAAACAAAAGTTTGGGAGAAACCAACAAAAAAATTGATTAAAAATAGAATAGAAATGCACAAAGAAAAGATAAGGGGAGATGGAAAAGAAAATTTAAAAATCACATAGAACTTAATAAAAGTTCTTCTTATTTAAAAGGAGATGCCCTTAGAACATAAAACTTTCAAAATTTTATGTCGTACATATATATAATTATAAACTAATCTAACTTTGAAACTACTCCGTCGGATTGTAAATATAAGTCATCCTAGAAGCTGTGTTTCTCAAACATTATTATTTTATATGAACCCTATTTTTTCCCGAAACTAGGTTAGTATAAATGTTAGTTTAGTCTACATACAATCTTGTACGCTATAAATGTTACAGGCTCCGCCGCTTGCCTGCGTATCGTGTGCTTCTGCAAGTGCTCACAAATATTTGTTAGGCCATCCGCATCGTGCGTTTTTAGCAGGTACCAAGCATGCGTTTTTAGTTGGTACCAAGTCAGTCTAGTACCAGTACCAAGCCGAAAACAACGCTGGAGGAAGGTACCAAGGGAACCTTCCTTGCATCGGCACCTAGTGTTGTTCTGGTACCAAGAGAAAAAAAAAAGATTAATGGACCACATGTCAGTGAAATGGGGAAGGGGGAGAGAGTTGGCTAGAAGAAAAAGATGTGACCTATTTTAGGGAATTACTAGCCAACTCACGTTGGCACGCTTGGTCCTCAAGCATCAAGCGAACACTGTCTCTGTCGCTCTCATCTAATCTCCTATTCTTTTTTCACTCTGTCGCTCTCATCTAATCTCCTATTCTTTCTTCACTAGAGTATTTAGCGGCTCGTGGGAGACCGCAGCACACCACCAAAGCCCTGCTCCTCCCCTCTCTTTACCACCCATTAGATGGCCAGCGGTTCGCCGTCCGCACTTCTCCTTGCCCCCTCTCTCTCCATGGCCAACAATAAGGAGCTAGTGCGGCGGCCTGCTCTGCTCGCACTCCTGCTTGCCCCCTCTCTCCATAGCCAACAATGACGAGCTAGTGTGGCAGCCCACGACGAGCCAATGGCATAGTTTGTCCCTGCTGTAAGTTGTTGCAAACTCTTCCGATCTATCTTCATTGTTGCAACAATTAAGTCGAGTTATTGTATGAGTTTTTTTTCTGAATGTTGCATTACCTTTTTAAAATATTCAAGTAGTTTTTCAGTTCTCTTGATTTATTGCAACACCTTTTCTTGATTGTTGCGAGAATTATTTTTGTTTTTTTGCTACATCCTCTGAATAAGCTTTTTTTGCAAATGTTCTTTTGAATTGTTGCAACACTCTTTCTCTATTGGGCAAGAATTATTTTTGTTTGTTACATTATATCCTTGTCAAATAATATAGCAAGTTGTTTTGTTGTGATAGACTTGTTAATTTGTTGCACTCATGTATTTTTTTTTGTTCCAATAAGGTGGTTATTTTGTTGCATCATTTATTGTGAGAGGAATCATTGTAATGAGAGTGGAGTTTGTGTCAAACTCGGGATTTTTATTGTTGCACTTCACGAGTTCTGTTGCGCTAGATCGAATGTCCGAGAACCATCTACTTAAGTGAAATCCTACGCACATCCGGCGTATGATGGGAATAATTTATCCTATGTCTGGGTGCTAGTCTCTCCCATATTTTATTTACTAATGGGTTTTTTTTTGAAAGAGAAGATATGCTAAATACTAGAGGAAAAAACAAACTGAGCGCATAGGTAATGTGGTATCAACTCGGCTTTGGCTTCTGGCTTATTTTTCACTATTCATAAGTTTCGTCTTTTTCTGAATTTTTGGCTTTTTGTTTAGCTTTTTTGCCAGTTCTTTTTTCCCGTATTTGTTTGTATTATACGTAATGGGCTAACATATTTTTTTTATTTTTAAATTTTTTAAATTTAATTATGCTAAATAAGCCTCTGTCAGCTACAATGCTTTTTTCAGCCATAAGCCACGAGCTTTTCAGCCGAACCGATCACCACCTAAATGTACCCACTCTGTGGATGGCCTTAGGTGTCCTGTGCTTAATTGCTTAATTAACTTTCTGTACGTATGCATGCGGCTGGAGTTAGATGCTGACCAAGACATCGCCTGCGGATCGTGGCCGTTGTACCGATTACTCTCTGCGTGATATTTTTCTTTTGGTGCATGGGAGTTTTGGTAACGTACGTATGGCCAAGCCAGGTACAAGGATTGACTGGAGATCAGGAGACGGGTATCCCACTGATCCAGCTGCTTCTACTCCAAATATTTGATCTCTCATGCCTCTCAGTTCACAGTCACATTCATACGTACAGGGTCCGAATGCACATTAAGCGTTAACTCCGCTTACCTGCCTCCCCATCTGACGCTAACATACATACATACATACATACATAGGGATACTATAGTGTCTGGATACTATGATTTAAAAATAGATATTTTTTATGTATCGCTTGCGAAAAATTTTAGATGCCTAGTTAGTTTACTAACTAGTTGAGATAAGTTTGAACGAAAATTTGAATTGCGGTTGCCTTTAGTTTGATTATAGGTATATGCTAATTTTATATAAAATCAGCAAATTACATGATCTAAATTCATTTAAAATCTTTGAATTCGAGTATATTTTTCAAATGTATGAATTTCATTTGAATTATTATAGATGGGTATATACCTTAAAACTAAAATTTTCAAAAAATATATCCGAATTTGGGTTGAATTAACGGATTTAAAATCATAGTGCCTTGACACTATGTTGTCCCATTTATATATGTACTCCCGGAAGTACATACTCCCACCTTCTAATACACCACTTAAACAAATGCGCTATATATTTTTATCTTAAATACTAATTCTAAGATACTCCAATGCAGCATGGTTAAAACATTTTATCAAAGTCCTTTATTTTTTGCTATATACCCTTTTTCATATGTAAAATGAGCATATATGCATAAATTATGCTCTAAAAAGTGGATTTTTTATAAAATTATTTTCATGGAACTCACTTTGAGGTTTCTTATAATCATTATTAGAGTATTCTTAAAAGGATAAAGAGGTGCAATTTGTTTGTTTAAGCAGTTCATGTAAGTGAGAGTACGTACTTCTTGAAGTATATATATCTCAATTCTAGTTAGATTTTATTGTTAGGGTGCTTTCAACTAGATCGAGCTGTTATATCAAGATAAGAAAATAAAATAAATACCTTCTTGAAGTGGTTGTTTCCACCTCTACTGCCATCGTTGCCTATCTAGGTCTGTTTAATTCAGTTTTTTTGAAAGCTTTTAGTTTTTAGTTGAAATAGTACTGTAACGACTGTTAATTTTTTCTGAGTCAGTGAATTAAAGAAAAATAAAGAAAATAGAGAAAAAAATAAAAATATTGCTATATCTTCACGAACAGTGCAAAGAAAAAAAAAAGGAAAAACGACATTAAAAATCTAACGCAATATAATCTAAACAGCGTTTTGCTTTCAAAAGGTAAAAGTTAGAAGACAAAACCTGTTTGGAACGAGACTTGCAAACGAGATTCGATACCAAAGGGAGACCATAAAATGGTTGTTTCCATCTATATTGCCATCATCGCCCACCTACTCAGTCCGAAATTTCCACAAATACGTACGAATGAGGTTAGCGATATGTCTTTCACGAATACTATGGAAAACGAGGGCTGAAAGCCTTTTCAATGTTCCTTAACCTTTTTATATTCTGAACAGATTGAAAATTCTTTTCCAATAGCGTTTTCTTGATCAATGTAGTTATCATTTATCTTTGCCATTATTTTACTTTTTGACTTTTAGCTTTTGACTTCTCCAAAAAATCAAAAAGCTAAAACATCAAAATGGAACAGCCTTTTGAATCAGATTTTTTAAACAGTTTCCCGAACACAAAATCATATGCGCATCTAGTCGACGTCCGCGCTTTCTACTATCGTATCGAAAAACATAAACAAAAACTATCAGCAACAGCCAAAAGCCATTAATTGTAACCAAAAAACCACCCCCATATAATCTTTTTGGATGACCCTATCAGTGATCTATAATCAAGATAGTGTGCACGTAAATGGTTGGAACAAAGAGCCCAGCTATTGACGTATTTAAGAGTTAACACTACCAACCTTTGGAATTTTGGAACGGTTTTGACGGGAAAGGTGTGAACCATTTATAACACCCCAGCTTGACAATCACTAGTACTCTTTTCTCTCTAAACTTAAATCATGGTTACTAACAATTTCAGCGACACTGTCACTATTGCAGAAAAGGTCATAACAGATAATTCAAAAACGTCACCATAGACGGTTTCGTGAGCTGTCTGAGCTTATAAGTCGGTAATGACATGAGGTCATCACCGACGGTTTTCGAACTGTCTGTGATGCAGACTATCACAGACGATTATTAACTCATAATTGTTTAATAGTTAATTATCACAGATGTTTTGTAGTTGAAACCACCTGTGATAGCTGATGTATCACAGACGGTTTGTAGATCAAACTGTCTATGATAGATATGTATTACAAACAGTTTGTAGATGAAACTGTCTGTGATATTCTTTTGTATTACTAAATCTATTTCTGTTTGTTGGCTAGTCTCAAGAAATACTAGTCATACCCTCCGAAACAAGTAGAAACACAATAAGTACATGTATACACCCAATTCATATTCATTTCAGAAACAAGAATATCCATTTCACAAATCAATTAACTTAAATGAAATAAATTAACCATTCATGAACAAATACACACATGTACCATTAAGTTCAATCTTATCCGAATCAAGTTCAATCTACATTGTGGAACTTCCCAGCTTGGTTTATAACCCGAGACCATAAGAAGTACACAAACTATACTCGAATTTTTTGGATCTCGAAATGTTCCAACACAGCTGTAGCGATGGTTGTAACCTATCGCTAGAAAGATCAAAGTCATGCATACATATAAATTGATAAGTATGAAATAATTATTGCAAGATTAATAAACCTGAGGATCATTGGTCACTGCGAAACCGAGGAGTAGTTCCATGTTGTGGAAAACATATATATACAAAAGTAAGGAGTTACATATGACATTTATCGATATTACATAAATGTAGACTGTGATTGTACACACTTACAGTATTCAGCATTGAATGAGTAAGACGTTGAGGGCATTGAGGTTGAAGAGCAAGAACAAGTCCTCGAAAGTCACCACGAAGACATAGTCTTGAACCTCGTGATGAAGATGATGCGGCCTGAACTTAACATTAACACCCCAATGCTGTTGTCTATCCGTCTTGTTGACCTCGTCGTTTAGGGGCATTTGCAGCAGGACAACCTCGAAGTTGGCATAAACACCATCCACATTCACTTTTGTAAAACCCGGCACTATAGTTACACCGTGCATGAAAACCCCTACATCGAATGGATACACCTAGCCCCAAGCAGCATCCAAGGCAATGGAGGCATATCTCATTTGGAGCTTACGCTTCGTAGCCACCTACATAACGATACAAAATTAGCTACTCTAATAGGTCTACCAATGGATCGAATATTATAGAGATAATAATTATTACCAGGATGTCATCAACAAGAAATCTACGATCACTTTCTAAGGTAAGGTTAGACGTGCAGCTACTCTGACGGTTGGGAGGTTGGTGAGCATAACAACGGCGGGGGCTTGCAACTGATTTCCCCTAAATCTTCCTCAATGCTCTCCATCTGTCGTTGCATCTCATCTTTGATGACATCAGTGATCTCCACTGTAAGAGATTCACAAATCTCCTCTTGTAGCCATGCATCGTGCTCAGCTTTATCTCTCTTCCTACTCCGGTACACTTCGGAGTCCTCTGAGAATACCTATTTCCATGGAATATAAAGACCAAGGTCTCTTGTGCAAATTCGGTGCTCCTTGTTTCCTAAAGCCTTGAAGAGTATATCTCTCTCCCTGACTGGCTAGATTGAGCCTTGGGAAGATTCTACACTCGTGTTTCCTACAAGAGCCTGACATGTTATTTCACTTCCTATGAAGTTATATAGTAATTACAAACTAGGTAGTTCGATATTTTACCAGGCACTAGGACACTTTCTCGTCTGCGGGGTTTGGAAAGGAGATGGCCCCGGAAGACATGGTAGATGATCTCGCTCTTATCCAGTTTCAGGCATGCTCACCAGGGATCCATTGCACTAGGCATAAACTCAGGGGGAGTTTTGGATGACCAAGACTATCTTCTTAAGCTTCTCGTTTGGAGTAGTCGTATAAGGCTTGAGATCTAGCACATGACTAAACAAAAATCTTGGGTGGTAACAACCATGAGTTTCTATAAAGAAAACATGTCAATTGTGCTAAATTTGCTTAATTACACAAAAGGACTAAGTACTTGAACAAATGATTCATTCTTGAACTTGTAGCACTCTAAATTGACTCAATTCTAGCTTCTTGATTCCACTTCGATTATTGACATGGCTTGCATTATCTTTGGATACCTCTAGCTAGACTATAATCATGGATGATTTGACATGCTAAGCAATTCGCCTAATCTTCAGCTTATGACTTATTTGGTTTAGCTTGTCTATACATGTGTTGTCATGATCTTGATAGCATTCTTATGTGTTATGGCTTGGTGTAATACTTCAAGGTCATTTTGGATAATCTTCATGGCTCATCATGCTTAAGATGAATAATATTCAGCCATTCCATCCATACTCATGTTTTATTCTCTTCCTTGCATCTTGATGATTTTATTACCAAAAGGGGGAGAATAGCGTAGAAAAAGCCATTTAGGAACGTTCTGGAGCTTTGGAGAACAATTTGCTCTTTCTGTTTTCGTTCTAGTGTTCCTTTTTGTCAACATGGTCTTAGTTCCTATTTGCTTCTTTCTTAGGCCATGTTCGATTTTCTTTCATTTTCAAACTCATCTTTATGCTTTTTCTGGGTTTGTCAATATACTCATCAAGGGGGAGATTGAGAGACCATATGGAGGTGACCCCGTGTGTATGATGAGTAATTGACGACTGTTCTGTAAAGATTGAGTTTGGTTTGTGTGTTCGTGCCAAGTCAGCACATGGCGCAATCGGGTTTGGTTAGACAGACTTGACGCTTGTTCTTCTTCTTCCCGATTGGTCTTTTGGGCAATCTCATTTTTTAGCACGATTTGCTGTTGATTATGGTGATTATATGTTTTGAGCGGTGCTATGTAATGTATTTCTTGTCTGTGATAGCTGCAGGACATCGAGGCGGAGTCGTGGCGAGGCACGGATGACCGGACTAGGCGTAGGCGGTGCCGAGGTCAAAGCGGTCGAGGTGTGCAGAAGACGGCCAGGACTCGAGGTGGCTACGAGGCTTGGAAGGCAAGGAATGAGGAAGCTTCCTGGAAGGTGCAGCAGGGGCGTTTTGGTAAAAGCGCAGGGCTGCACAAAAGGAAGCGGATTTGGTTTCGAGTTAATGGATAAAGCGCGGAGTAGTTGGTGCTATTGGGTAAAGTGTCATGCAAACCTGGTAGTAGGAGGCTACAAAAAGAGAGAGGTAGGCATGAGAGAATGTGTGAGTTTTAGTGCTATGGCTCTCCTGGTTATTGTGAAAGCATTTAGGGTTTTGCTTTGAGTCTCTCTTCTGTCTTTCTGTTGAGAAGTTGTTGGAGAGAGCAGTTGAGTTGGTGTTCTTGAGTTTGTATTTTTCCAACTGCGTATGGGGTGGTCTTGAGTGTGTGCTCTTGTTTGGAGAGATGGCTGTATGAAAAACTTTTTGTAATCATGTATGTCTCTGTCTCAGTTTATGAGAGATACATTTTGTTAAGGTAATTACTTGTTTTGGCTTCTGCTCTTTCCAGTTTGTATTCCTCTGCATCTTCTCCTATGATTCTTTGTCTCTCTCAGAGGTTAAGGTTTTTAGATTTTAGTTCTAAACTTTTTACTTGAAAAAGGGTTGCAGTCAATGGACTTAAATCACAGTCTTTATCTCGGTTATGACTGTTTTTACTATTTCATTTTTCGGCAGCTCCAATCGGCTTCTAGTCTGTCGTATTTGTCTCCTTAGATTTTCGGTTTTTTAGCCAGCAGCAGCCACTGCTCTCGGTTGGGTCTGATTCCTTTCAATTGAGTTTCTGTGCTGCTGTATATTCAGTTTTGGACAGGCTGCAGCTTGTGATCTTCTCGATAATTTCAGTTTTGTTCAGGTCTGCGCAGTCCTCTTTTTGCTTTACTTTATCAGTTTGCTTTTTGTTGTCTGCAGTCTGCTCTTCTTTTCAGCTTGCTTGCAGTTTTTGTGTGTCTTTTATTTGGTCTATTTTTGGTCTAGTTAACCAGCAGCTTGCATTTACAATTTCTCTGTTCTTGGCCCATGTGATTGAGTATGTGGTTCAGTTTTACCTTTCTGCGCAGCTAGCTATTTCCTTGCTTGTAAGTTCCGAACTGCTCAAGATTTTCCTGCAGTTTGTTGGCAGCAAAGATGCTTCTCGGTTGGCAGTAAAAATGGTTTGCTTTTTCAGTTTTCAGCTGAACACTGTGCAGCGGCTAGCAATCCTTTTTGCCAGCTTCTTGTCTCCATTCACTGATCTGCATTTTTGGCTTGGCTCCTTCCTTGCTCTCTGTTTTTGGTCAAGTTAACCTGTAGTATATTTTTGTTGTTGTTGTTATTTTCGGCTGGCAGCGAAAGGGTCTCTAGCCTAGCGGGTAGAGGCTTGAGTAGCACCCCTCAGGTCCTGGGTTCGACTCCCCCCGGGAGCGAATTTCAGGCTGGGAGAAAAAATCCCCTCGCTTGCCCCATAAGCCAAAGCACAGGTCTTAAGGCTGGCCCAGGTTGTTGGTAGCGCCAGGTTGTTGGTCTGTGGATCACCCTGGATTTGGTCGTTCTCACACTGGGCTGATGCCGCTGTGTTAGGGTGGGGCAAGGGTTCGGGGATTTCTCGATCTGCGTGAGAAGATCTTCTTCTTAAAATTAAGCCCGGGGGGCTTTCTCCCCCCCCCCCCCCCCCCCCGCAGGTCGAGTTTTTTTATTTTCGGCTGGCAAGACATTCGGCAGTTAAGACATTTTCAGTCAAGGAATGCTCAGTCATTGTCCTCAGTTGGATGCAGCCTCTGTTTTTAGGTTGATCCTTCTGTGATCAGTTCTCAACTGTCAGTACATGCAGTCGGGCTTTTTAGTCCCTTGAGCAGTTTTCAGTCGAATGCATTTCAGTATCCTTCTACAGTTTTTCAGCCGGGTCCAGTTTGGTTCCTTTTTGCAGTAAACAAACCTCTTCTGTCTTCATAGCTACTATAGCTATCGGAGAAGAAATCGTGCGAATACTTGGGGGCATTTTTGAAGGCACCATTCACCCCCCCCCTCTGTTGTCGTTTCCGATCCTTCATGTTCTTTTAGGATCTCGAATGATTGGAAATCTCTGTTAGCAACTCATCTTTCTCATTTTTGGTCAAGTCCTTCCACAAATCATATGTGATGTTGACCCGTTCCCATGCAACTATTTTGATCACTCTCCGGAATGCGGACGCTACTCGGCGAGGATTAAGAGGGATCCTGGATGCATCGACATTCGTGATGGTCAATCAGGCCTTGGGCCCTTTTGATATTCCTCTTCCACGGTGCTTAGATTTTCCAAAGGACGGCGCATCAGACGAATGAGGTGATGATGACAAAGAATGAGCGGACAACATCTTCACAAGAAATAGAAGTTTTGATATGTGTGAACATATTATCATAAGATTCTATGTGTGTATGGGTATACACACCAATTAATATATAATTGGGTTATAATTGATATATGTAGGGAAAAATTAGGATACTTTCTTATTAAGCATATAGCTACCACAAAAAATCCATACATGCTACATATAAAAAGAGAATAAATTTGTGAAGTTAATTAATTACTTATTATACTTGAAATAGAATACCTTAAATATAAGTATGCGATGTCCACAAATATTTGACAAAATTTTCATATAGTGATTTTCGACTTCATCAATATCTTTAGGCTACAGAATATAACTGAAAATGAATGGTACATAGAGCTCAGATTTAAAGTGTGTTGTCTTGCTATCAGATGCAGAGTTGCACAAGAAAAAATCTTAGCCTTCTCAATACTTGTCAATATTCTTCACTAATTAAATATGATAACTATGAATCAGACTTTGAGTTTTCATGAAGATTCTCTATATTTAATAAAGAACAATACTATTGACAATAATCTAATACCTCCTTTTGATAGAAAATCGAGAAATTAATAGTGCAAGGATTCACTATTTGAATAGAATAATCTATTGAAAACAGATAATAGAAGTGTCTATCAGTCTCAATAATTCTAGTAGACATAATCAACTAACAATGTATCTCCAAAGAATTTTATAACACAAACACTATTCAAGATCAACTGAAATAGAGAGTATTAGTGAACTGGCTGCCAGAAATAAATGATAATAAGAATCAATTCAAATAGCTCAAGCCTGACAAGTTATCATTTTAATTTCATGATATGACAATTATCCTCATCGAGCAGTAAAACCGAGCCCACAAGCATTACAACAATGTCTCCTAGTACTAGAGTAATTAACAGAAGGAAACTTACTTGTATAGCACACTGCTAGTAATGCACAATTGAAAGCTGAGATACTCACAAAGCATGTGTAGTCCATATCCCCGCAAACCGAATAAACTTAAGAAATTTCGACGAGCTCACTCCATGATACCAACCTCTAAGAGCAACTCCATCCCATTAGTCATTTCTCCCTCTCTATTTCCTAGGATAAAGAGGCTAGCTATTATTTTCAGCTCTCTATTTGAGTTAGCATTCCAATGGCCTAGCTATTTGAGAAGCGAGTGAGGAGGCGCTCGCCAAATCTAGCTAGCAGCCGGGAGAAAATAGCGACTCGATAAAAATGAAGAGGAGGATAAAGAACCGGTTGGAGTCCATTTCTTGAGTTATATTAGGTAAATATACAATGAAGAGCAGGATAAAGAACCGGTTGGAGATGCCCTAACATATTTATCGCACAACATAACGCCACATAATTCTGACAAAAATAATTTGAACTAGATAATCCAATCACGCAACTACTAGGGTAGACACCAAATTGGACCAAGACCAAGGGCCGGGGAGAAAACCATTATGCCAATCATCCTAAGGTGCATGCATATATACACACATAGCTACGACACGAGATAAATCTTCCAACTGAGAAATGCATCAGATCGAGAGGATGACCCACACATTCCATTTGAAGAAATGGGATTCTCATCCGCCATTCTGGATTCCAGAGACTGAGGGCAAATCTACAGAGACTAGGGCTAGGAGTAGAGCAAGGAGATCAGTGTGTACCTGGATGGATGTGGTTCGTTCTAATGGAGGAGGCAGTGGTCTCGGGGGAGGAGGCGCACTGGGCTCGAGGAGTAGGCGGTGGATTGTGCTCGGAGAGAGGCACATTGAGCTCGAGGAGGAGATGGCATTGATGTAACAGCCCAGTTGTTTATTTCATTTTTAAAAAAAATATTATTAAATTAAATTAAGTTGAATTAAAATAAAAATAAGTGTTTTGGTGCCTAAATTTTAATTTTGATTTGCCCTAATTTTCCTCTTTTAAAAAGGCTGGATTTGAAAAGTATTTTCAGTAAAAACTTTAAAAAATATTATTACATAAAAGGATATTTTGATTTTCTATGAAAATCCTAATTTAAAGTAATAATTTGGATTTGTTTGGGATTTATCTGGTTTTTCTGGAGTTTTAAAATCTATTTTTGAAATTAAAAGGTATTTTAAGTATAAAATTATAATATCAACTTTTGTTGGAAATAATTTTACTAAGTCCAAAATGGTTCCAGAAATTTCTTCGATTTTTTCTGGAATTTATTTCATATTTTTCTGAGCTTTAATTGCTTTTCTGGTGTTTTCTAAAAATCAAAAAGAAAATAAAACTCCCATCCCTCCCTTCGGCCGACGCGTGGATGGCTAGAATGCGCCCACGTCGTCGTCGCGCTCCCACCTCGCCTTCCTCTCGGGCCGACATGTGGACGGCCCGATCTCGCCCGCGCCTCAACCCAACCCATCTTCCCGGTTCGCTCCCACTTCTCTTCTTCCTCGTGGTGCAATCTCAGCCACCCGTGCCTCTCCTCTCTCTTTCTCTCTCCCCAGCCCCGCCTGTCAGTGCCCCTCCCTCTCTTTCTCGCTATGCGCGGGGCCCGCCTATCAGGTGCTTCTTCCTCCCCAATCTTCTTCCTCCCACACCCGACCGCCAAAATTGCCACCACCATTACCGCCACTTCCTCCCGCATGCGCCGCCCTCCCTCCCTTCGTGCGCCATACTCCCCACGCCCGCCTCCTCCCCTATCTCTGCACCTACCCCGCCATCTCTGTGCATGCCTCCACCTTCCTTCTGCAACGGCCGCCGTCGTCCTCCTCGTCGTCGGCTGTCTCCGAGCACTGCCGAGCCCCGAGCTGAGGTAAAACTGACTCATCGTCCCTCCTCTCCCTCCTCCGCCCCTTGCCGGATGCCGCCATGCCCCCCAAACGCTGGCGAGCCCCAGTCCCGTGCGCAGCCACCGACCGGCAATGCCACCTCAGCGTGGAGCCGACGTGGCTGCCGCGTGGCAGGTGACATGGCCACCACCATGTGCCGCGTGTGCACCATCTCAGCCACGTCAGTGCCACACCCCGCCCCTGCCACCTCAGCCTTCTTCGGTCATGGAATCGGTCCACATGAGCTGGGCCCACTGGTCAGTCTCGGCTGACCAGGGCTGACGTCATGCCGATGCCATAATTCTATTTTCCAGTAGAAAATAATTCAGCCGAAAAGAAAATCCCAGGGCTGACGTCATAAATCCCTTTTTCAGTAGAAAAATAATTCCAGAAAATCAGTCTTTTTCTTTTTCTCTGATTTTAAACTTTCGAGAGCCCGTTCTCCTTCGTCCTAGCTCCGATTGAGCCTGTTCAAATTTCTAAATTCATCAAAAATTACAATCTATCTATTTATGCCCTCAATTTAAATTTTTGGAGTTTATTTGATTTATTTGAATTTGGTGGGTTATTTTCACGTGTAGACTGTGACGATTCGGGAGAATTCCTAAACGATGATTTGCTCCCATCTGAAGAGCAAGGCAAGTCACACCCCTTGATCATGTTGATCCCAGTTTATGAAATAAAATTATGTTGTTTTGAATTATTCTATCATATTTTTATTCAACGTATTTCAATTCAGTTTTAAGTTTAGTTATTGCCTACTTGTTAATTCGTCCATTGACATTGAATCCCTCGATACCTTGTCACCCTAGAATAAAACTCTAGTTAGTATGCTAGTGGGCATGGCATAGGCTGATTAATTTGCGGGTCCCAACCTGAGTCATATTGTAGGTTGAAAGTGGGCATGGCATAGGTCATGAGAAGTCTCACTCGCCTTAAGAGGGGGTCCCGGTCTGGTGGATTCCTTACTGGGGCAAAACCTTAAAGTTGACTTGACCAGGTTGAAGGCTTTGCATTATAAAGTCCTTGTCATGATCTCTCTGCTGCACACCTAAGAAAGTGTGTTAATTGCGTGGCAATATGGGATGATCATGTCTTGTGGGTAAAACTGTACAACCTCTGCAGAGTGTATAAACTATCCTAGATAGCCGTGCCCACGGTCATGGGCATGCTGAGCAATGTTTTACATGGATTAGACTTTGTTTTTCAAAATGGTTTATGAAAAGCTTATGGATGGATGGAATACATATGAGATCTTTTTGGAAAAGATGGTCCCGGTGAGATGCCCGTGGTTAAGTTAGTGTCTGGTCGGAGCCTACACTAACGGTATTAATTTCATTTACAATTACTATTTCTACTTATTGTATTACATTCAGAAGTTTCTAATATATTTACTGTATTTCTTTAAATGCTGTTTTATGCTCAAATAACCCTATATGCCTTCCTTTGTTGCCTTTATCATTATGATGCATTTATCCATTTGACTTGCGGAGTAGAAGTTTGTGCTCACCTTGCTATCTCATCTCAGAGGAGGATGACTTCGACTACGGTGATGATCTGGACGAGTAGGCCGCGTCTTACAGTCGTCTGCCTGTGGGCAGGCTGTCTGGCTTCGCTATTTATCTACTTGTTTCCACTGTTATTTCCTTTATTTGTTTTATCAATGATCTTGATGTAAGACTTGGTCATAAGGCCGTACTCTTTTATTTAATAATGTTGGTCATTTGTGCTTGATATGTATCTTTGTACTACTGTGTGCGCTAATTGTTCCTGAACTAGTGCGAGTTACACAGAGGGTTTCGGAGTTGTTGCTCCAGGGTCCGACAATTGAGGACGGCGGCGATGGGCTCAGGGGAGAGTTATAGAAAATAAAGTGTATGAGCGGGGGCACGGGCAAACCCTAGAGCCCGAATATAATAGGTTGGACATCACATATAGTTTTAAAGTAGATCTATCTATGATAAATACACATCATAGATGGTTCCAACAAATAACTGTCTGTGACAGTCTACGTTCTCATATACATAAATGCAAATTCACATATATATGACACATCCTGATTTTCAGAGCCTTTTTGAAGCTTTTAAAATAAAAATCACCATTTGGATTTTTCTGAAATTAATTAAAGCTTAATTGAAATTTTTATTAATTAAAAGGATTTAATATGATTAAACTAAACTTTAACATTGGTTAAAAATATTTTATTTGGATTCCTTGTGTTTCAAGGAATTTGCTAGAATTTTCTGTGATTTTGCTAGAGTTATTTTCTATTTTCTAGAGCTCAAAAAGATTTATTTGAATTTTTGGAAAAAGGAAACCCCCAAAATACCTAAAAGGCTAAATAGGCTGAAGCCCATTTCAGCCAGCTGCCCCAGCCCATGCCTGCCTCGTCCTGCTCGATGTGCACCGCGTGTCGCCATCGGACGGCCACCGCTTCCCCTCATCCGCGCCGTTCGCATCGCGTCCTACGTTCGGGATTGAGTTGTCCCGTGGCCGTTAAATCGTGCTATGCATCCATGCCATCTCATCCTGGCCGTTCATCCTACCCAAGTTGCTGATAGGTGGGGCCCACCTATTAGGTCGTCTCCGCTACGAACTCCTCCTTCGTGTCCGGCGCAGACTCCGCTCCGCCACTACCTCGCCATCTCCGCCTTGGACTCTTTAGCCGTGCCGTCTCATCCTCTTGGCGTCCGTGCATAAAACCCGAGCGCCCACCCTCGTTCCTCGCATCTCGAGCCGCTGCCTCGCCTTTCGAGCCCCGCTGTCGAGCGTCGTCGCTGGTTTCGCCCGGGGGCGCCACCGTCGAAGTTCGCTACCGCTCTCACCGTTTCCTTCCTCCGCTGACCGAGCCCCGCCGCCGATCACGCGTTCGAAGGAGCGGAAGCAAGATTCGAAGACCAAGAGCTGTTAACTGAGCAAGGCCAAGGCAAGTAATGTTCTTTGATCATGTTGAACCTAGTTTTCAAATCTATTATGTATTACTTTGTTTTAAATTATAATGCATCGCTACTTTATTATAAAACCATTGTATTGGTAGTTATTGTCCAAATTGATTAATTCCTCCTTGATAATTTGAATGCCATGATTCTATTGTCACTATAGGATGGGTAATTATCTAGTGATGCAATACTAGCTGTCACATGGGCTGTACGTTTAAATTGCTTAGCCATGCTTATAGTCGCGTTGGGTTTATCATCACATGTGATCAAATAATTAATTTTGACCTAATGAGATATTGAATCGTGGTGGTAGCCACAGTGATAAAACTTGTGTGCCATGACATTGGGGTGTCATTGGTGTTGATTATACAAATTTTATTTTCACCTAGGCAAATGGTCGTGCAGTAAAGGGGGTGCAATTTGCACATTGGGATGTGGATGTTTCGCCTAGGTAAATCTAAGGACTTCACTTTGTGCACCATTGATCTGAACCACATGTCCTATATGGGATGGACCTGGTTAATTAATTTGGGATGTTTCAATTTCAGTTCCGTCGTTGGGATGAGTGTGGTGTGGTCGGATCCATGGATCTACATTGGCGCAAGAGGGGGCAATTATCCACTAGGTGGTAGCCTACTCGATAGCGAAACCTTAGCGAGGCGAAACTGGGTTGAGATTGAACATTGTAAAGGCCTTGTCATGATTTCTCCGCCGCACACCAAAGGAAGTGTGTCAATCGCGTAGCCATATGATTATCATGTCTTGTGGGTAAAGTTGTACAATCTCTGCAGAGTGTAAAACTATTCGAATAGACGTATCCTCGGTCATGGACAATGCTCGGTGATTTCACACGAGGGGTACAGATTTCACAAAAACTTGGTTGGGTTAAGTTGGGGAGTAAATGGTTAGTTCACTGGTGGTTCATTACGTGAATCCTAGTTCATGGGTGATTAATTGGAGTGAATGGTCAGTTCACTTGTGATTCATCTCAATTCCTTTGATTACTTATTTATTATCATTTTCAAAGTTAGCTTTTCAATCTATTTATTGTATTTACTTTAAATTGTTGCTTTATGCAAAATTAACCTTTCAGCCATCCATTGGTAAGCCCTGCATACTATATTACATTCTTTCTTACAAATGACTTGCTGAGTACTCTATGTACTCACGACTTTATCCATATTTGCTCAGTTGAGGAAAAAGGAGCAGACCAGCAGGAGCTACTTGAAGGATGATACTTCGATGACTTCGCGAATTAGAACTTCGCTCCCCAGTCGATTGCCTGTGGGCATGTCGAATTGCTACCACGCTTATTTTTATTTTTCGCTGCTAGTTTCTTTAAGCCTTTCAGGCTATTAATTATAAGCTTGGCCATAAGGTCGCAAATCTGATAATTATTAATAATATTTGAGTCTTTTCTTAGTGAATCATAATATGTTCAATATTTCATCTTTGTTTATACTATGTGCACTAACGTGATCCTAGACTAGTGCAGAATACGTAGGAGAGTCTAGATTTGCATATTCGAGTCTCTACATACTACCTTCCTATGTAATTTTCTCTTCACTATGACTGATCTAATGTGTAAAATCTCTTCGAATCAAGTGTGCTTCAATCAACACTCAGTTCTTAAATATCTTCATATTCTCGCAGTCAATGCATGGACAGTACATATATTTGACCCCTTTATTCAACATATCCTCCTCGACAACTTTTGTAAAAGAGACATGTCATTAATGTACTCTTCACTCACACGATTATCAGCATATATCAGTTTATAGTTAAATGTTGAATTAATTAATTAATATACTATATATGATCTAAAGTAACTATATGTAGCAACACTACAACAGAAAAACCTTGTAGAGACATCTTATTTATAGGTCAGAGACATGTTAAGTCATCTTTAGAGGGTTGTTGGATCATCTTTGCAAAGCACTCTAGGATCATCTCCTTATAGACCATGTCAAGGACCGTAGAGACACGTTAGTAAGCATATGTATAGAGATTGAGATGTACTATAGAGACGGTAAATTGCATGCCTATGCTTGTAGGGACATTTTAATAGATGCGCTTACACATCATCTCGAGTACTGTAGAGTTGCTTTGTTGCGTAGAGTATTGTAGAGTTGCTTTGTTGCGTACTAAGAAAAATAAAGGCACCTTCCCTTTGTTCTTTTTTTACATAAAAATGATTTTTCCCATCGTTGTAGTCAAACCGATTCATATGCAAAATCACATTGTCGCTATCACAAACCACACAATAGTAGAGCAATGAACTGAACTGTGGGAAAAAAGTAATTATATTATTTAATAGCAAGTGGAGTTTACAACTAAATTGTACATGAATATAAACAAGTTCAAACACACAAGGAAAAACAAACAAATTTCCCATTTTTTCTCTAAAATTGTTGATATAAATCTATAAGATTTCTATATGCAGATACTAGTACATCAGCTTTCCCATCTTCACCGGATCTGTAGATTTTCTTTAAATTCATTCATTATTCTACAAAAAAAAATCCTGACAAAGAAAATATCTTGCGTGAAAAGCCATTTGAAAGATAAATCAATTCACAGGGATACAAATTCTGTATTGTGGACCAGGACCGGGCCCTTGAACCACCACTCTACATAGAAAACGTGGATAGTAGAAAAATAAATTCAGAATTCAAATCATAGTGGAGTAACAAACAACTGTGCCATCGCGGTGGTTGTTGTGTAAGATCCAGGACATGAAGGTCCTTTGTAGATGAACCAGCAGGGCCTATACCACCCTAGATTACAATAAAGAATGAGAGAGGAGATGTTGTTTGGTTTTGTAGCACTGACCTAAGAACAAAGTTGATACAGCTACTACTACGAGGCAAAAACCAAAAGCGTAAAGTACCTGAATGACCACCATGGTTCCAACAATAGTCGCTACGTGGGCAGCTCTTGGTAAAGGAGGTTCACCATGTGGAGTAAGCTTGACAACATTGTGTTGTGATCAATCAGAACTAATAAGTGCTACTAAGATAAACATCACGCTACCTCCAAATCTAGGAATTATGCTAAGAGTCAGCTCTGGTAATCCAAGTTGAGCTTCAGGGGTGGCAATTTGAGCATGACAACCCTGAACAAATTGTCATTCATAAAATACACAAGATTTAGACTAGGCTCAGCTACAAGGTTAAAAATCACCTGTAAAAATGTTCAGCAAGATAGAAACACAAATGACATATCATAGTCAACTCTAGACCACCACCAAGAGCAAGACGCTGAATGGCAGCAACAGAAGGCCTTTTGCCCTCTGCACATAAACAAGTTTTTACAATCAGGTCCGGGTATCATGATCTTGGCAGAGCATGTACCTAAAGAGTTCCACCATTCATAACATAAGAGAAACTATGACAAAATTAGAAATAAAAATGCCTAACCTTCCATCATATTTGACACAAGCTCAACAAATACATCAAGCATAAGTGGCACGTTTCCTGCAAGCCGATGTTGCATGTGTAAGAAAAGAAACAGTTCATCCTAAACAGCTAAGCTCTCGGCAAACAATTTAGCAACTGTACAAATGAAGGCATCCCCTTACCAGTCTCATGAACTTTTGTGAAAACATTGATATCGAAGCCTCCGCAAAATTTGCCTACGGCACCTATTAAAGTTTAAAGTTAACTCAGAATCTAGGACAGCGACAAATATCAGAAATAACAAGTTTTACAAATTGATATTTATGAATTGAATCTAGGACGTTGATAAGTATCATAAATAATAAGTTCCATGAATTGATATTTATGAACCCCCTTTCCCACATTCCTTAGATGTACCTTTGTAGTAGTCCCACTCTACAGAACAATAGAACAAGAGAAACTATGCCTTTCGTTGTAGTAACTGTAGTTCATACCCAAAACCTTGTACAACTTCCATAGTAGTGAGGATATTCCATATAATAGAAAAACAATAACAAACAAAAAACTTTTTGACTTGTACATAAATAAGGGGGTTTCTTTCTGATAAAGAAAACTATAACAAGTAGCAACACCCTTCTTTACTTGCTCCTACTTCAATTACTATTTTAGCAAGAAAACTAGATTAGCCTTTCTCTATTTCAGCTGAACAGCTCCACATGCCAACAAAAGTACACAACTAGAGCAACCCAATCATTAACTCCCAGGTTCCAAAGTTGACTGAGATCAGCGCAAACAAAATTATACGATGGGGACAACTCCACAACCATTCTATAATCCAAGCTGGGACAATCCCAAACCCAAAAATTGTTGTCTCTAATGAATTTAATGGTGAAGAAAAATCACCAACAAAACAAAAAATCGTTGCTTATTACATTAATGCATACAACAATCACATAAAAAAATAGTAGAGATTCGAACCGCAATAGACAAATCAGAAGGTGTTTGTTTTGGGAGTAAATCAAATAGAAATATCATCGGTGAGCACGATGGCCTTGACGTCGTCGTGGTCCATCACCTCCGTGTACTTCTCCTTGAGCCCCAGGATGACTGCACGTGAAGGAACCCAAATTGGAGCACGAGATTAGACCAGCAAAGCCCCATAGGAACCGACCCACCAAAAAATGGGGGGCATCTGAGGTGAAGGAGGCGGCAGTTACTGATGGAATACAACGCATTGATGGGCAGGTTGCAGATGGTGACGAGCACGACACCGTCGATGCCGACATCCATGGTGACTCAGATCAACCCTGCCATGGCTGGCTCCACAGTGAGGGCCTAGGGTTGGATGGCCTCGACTCGATCGATCAGGGAGGGAGGGGCACGAAGATGGAAGCCACAGAATTGAGCGGAGGGGTAGTCCGGCAGTGCCTGCTCGAGATCGCCTGGGGCTGGGGGGATTTGGAGCAACGGTGGATGGGGAGGCGTAGGGGAGAAGTAGGATAAGGTGGAGATGGAAGATGGGGAGGTTTTTAACACATTAAATAGGTTATTTTTATTTTTTCAGATGTCTTCAGATTTTAATTAAAATTCTACTTTGTGACAACTTATAAAACGTCTCAAGAAGCGTCTTTATATACTACATGTTTCTCAATGTAAAGACACTAAAAAAAGCATCAAAAGAAAAACGTCTCTATGAGACCATTTGCGGTAGTGCAAGAATAATTAATGAGAGACCATGTGGAGGTGACTCTATGTTTGTGATGAGTTATTGACACTTACTTTAGAAAGATTAAGTTTGATTTGTGCTTATCCTGCATAGTCGTAGCCCTGGGTGAGTGGTCGGAAGACCTTTACAACCACATTGGTCGTGGTCGGATGCCAGCAGAAGATTTTACGACTACGTTGGCCGTGGTCGGATGCCAGCAGAAGATTTTATGACCATGTTGGCCGTGGTAGGATGCCAACAGAAGATTTTACGACCACATTGTCAGCGGTCGGAAGCCCGAAATTGAATTTACGACCACTCCGTTGGAAGTCGGAAACCGACCGGATTGTTTACGACCACTGCAGAGGAATTGAACGTGGTCAGAAGGGTTTTACGACCACGTTAAGTCTCGGCTGGCCGTGGTCGGAAGTCAGGGTCTACGACCACGTTGTAGCGGGCTGAGGTCGGTAGTCGGCAGCGTGTCTTCGACCACGATCAGGATTCGACGGCCTTCGACCACGTTATCGCGAGGAGTGGTCGGAAGTCAAAGTTTCGACTGCTGTGGTCGATAGTCGGCGGTCGGGTTGACAACCATGTTGGGAAGTCGGAGCGCGATCGAAAATGGTCAAATGTGATCGAACATGCTCGGGACGAGGTCGGACGCGATCGTTTGCGGTCGGACAGCCTCGGGACGTGGTCAGAAGTCCTTTCGACCACATTGGAACCCTTGGTCATGGTCGTAGCTTCGGTTCAACCGGTCGTATGGTCTCTTGAAGCGGTCGTAACATCTGGAAATCGATCGTATGGACCTCTGGGATGGTCGTAACGACGTACAATGCGGTCATAGGCTTTGTGCGTGGATAATCTTGTGATTTGGACCGATCGTAATGAGTATACGACTTTGTAGGAGTATGTTTTGAGTACTTTCTTCTGATGCAAATTGATGTTATCTATGTTTCGAGCGGTGCTATGTGATGTTTTCCTGTCTATGATGGTTGCAGGACTTTGAGGCTAAGTCGTGGTGAGGCATGGGATGGTCGGGACTAGGCACAGGTGGTGCTGAAGTCGAGAATGGTCGGGAGATGCCGAAGACGATAAGGCTTGCGAGGTGGTTGCAAGACTTAGACAGCAAGAGAGGAGAAAGTTTCCGGGAAGGTGCAGAAGGGGCATTTTGGAGAAATGCGCAAAGCTGCAAAGGAAACTGATCTTGGTTAAAGCACTGGTAAAAGCATTGTTGTCGGTGCTAGCGGGTTGTCTGCGTGTAAAACCCGGTGTTAGGTCGGGGTTAATGGGTTCCCTCCCCGGTATCTGGAAACTATAAATAGAGAAGGTAGAGCTCGAGTGCGAGGTTGAGGTTTCCTGGCAAGTCGCTCAGGTTTTTTCTCTCTATTTTTGTGTGCGTTGCTCTGGGATTGAGAGCTTGTATGGAGTGGCTGTAGAAACCTACTTTATGCAATCATTCATCCCTTTGAATCTATCTAAAAATTGTTTTGTCTGAGATGTCTTGATCACTTGTATCTGTTCGTTCTCTGTTCTCTGGTTTCTCCTGCTCTATTCTGTCTTGAGTGGAGTTCTTTCCTCGAGTAGTCTTAGTTTTGTTTTGCTCTGAACAGGGAATCATCCTCAAGGCCATTTGGCTAGTCCATTCCCGAGAGCAAAGTTTGGTCCGAGAGTGTTTTCGCTTTTGCAGTTGTGCGCCTCGAGTGTTCCTCTGTTTCATTTTCGACCATATCTTTCTTCTCGACCGCAGCCAAGAGTTTTTGTTTTCTTGGTAATTTCTCATCCAGAGGATGTTGTCTTTATGTGGTTAAGTTCTCACGACCGACCGATCCAAGAATCACAAGTTATTCTGAAATTGGATATGGTGGTCGTGCGCTTTAGCCATCCTTTGCTTTGAGTTCGACCACGTTGTCTGGTTTGATCTCGACAATGAAGTCTTGTTTTCTTTGTATTTTCTCAACCAGAGGTTGTTATCTTGCTGTTGTTAGGGTTTCATGGTTGTTTGACTAGAGAATCAAAAGTTACACGAGTTTTGGTTCTTGCGGTCGAACGCTTCTTCTTGCTCTGTTGTGCTTTCAGCCGAGTTGTGCTCTGTTATCGGTCGTGTTTTCTGTTGTCGATCTTCTCTGTTGTCGGTCAGTTTTGTTTTCCAGTCTCAGTTTCCAGTGAGCAAACTCCTTCTGTCTTCGTAGCTCAATAGCTATTGGAGAAGAAGAGTTGCGTGAATACTTGGAGAGGTTTGAAGGCATGTTATAAATTTTATTTTTATTCAAAATTTTAGTTATTTTTATTAGAGTTTGTATACATATTAAATTGCTAATTTTATTTAATTTATTCTGAATTTTAGTAATTCAGGTATTTTACTTTGGAATTCATATGAAAATCAAATAGCAAAGTTTCTTTTTATTCTAAATTACAGTTACTTAGATATTTTACTTTGGAATTCATATGAAAATCAAATTACTAATTTTATTTTATTTTTATTCCGACTTTCAATTATTTTTGGGTGAAATTCATATACAAATTTAATTGCTAATTTTTGTTTAATTCAGGGATTTTACTTAGGAATTTGCTCTGTGGCCTCCCCATCATTGAGCTTCTTTGGTGCCATCACACTCTTTCGTTGTTTCCTCATACAACATTCATGCTATCCTCATTAAAACTTTTATTTTTTATTCAAATTTTTAGTTATTTTTTATTTAGTTAGTATACAAATCAAATTCATAATTTTATTTAATTTATTTAAATTTTTAGTTATTTAAGGATTTTACTTTTGAATTCGTATAAAAATCAAATTAATAATTTTATTTTATTTTTACTCTGAATCTCAATTTTTATTGGAATTCATATACAAATCCAATTACTATTTTTTGTTTAATTTTTATTCTAAATTATATCTATTTAATGATTTTACTTAGATATTTTATGGAAATCAAATTGCTAATTTTATTTTATTTTTTATTCTAAATTTCAGTTATTTTTGAATTATACCTTACACAGACTATTTCTTTTAAATCTAGACCGTTATAAACTGGATCCACTACATGGTAATTTTAACCTTAGAGAGTGTAAATGATGTGTTCTGTTTTCTTTCTTTTAATAAGGTAATAGATAGAAGATAAAGAGATGACACTAGAATTGTTGGCTATGGGTTGGAATTGCGCTTGAGAGGTAGATCGGCTGGACTAAGCTGGAACAATTGTCTTCTAAACTGAATTTTGACAGAGTCGGCAGCTCGAATAGGCCGCAGCCGGGGGACTGGCAGAAGTGACCATGAGAACTTTGAGAAAGTGACCATCAGAACTTTGGATCAGCCCATCAATTCTTGGACGGAAAAGGATAGCCAGTAGGTAGATTGTTAGAGCCTGTTTGGGACTGCTCTGCTCTAGTTTTTCCAGCTCTGCTCCACCAACTCCACCATGGACCAGCTCCACTGTGGAGTTCCTGGAGCAGGTGGTCCTGTTTGGCACGCAACTAGCTCCAACTCCAAGAATGTGAGGTTTCCCTGAGAAAGGTCCAATGTGCCCCTGAATGATGTTTGGTGTATGTTTTGATGTCTGCGGAGCATATGTAACTAAATTTTTTTGTTGCCAATTGAAATATGATGTAAAATATTATAATCGCAATTAATTTATTCGAGAAAACCAAAAAAACAAATATTTTGGTCAAATAATTCCATCCTTTTGTCCCATAAATTGCAACATGCATGATAGATAATTAACAAAATCCATCATTTGAATACAAATAATTGTCCATAGATAATTAGAGAGTAGTTTAAACCAAAATGACTACCAATGCAAGTGTTCCGATACATAATTCTAGCTCCAAGCTAGAGAAATAGCGGTTGTCAACTCATCACGGAATGCATCCATAGTAGGAGCATTGGGTTCCATAGAAGACCCATTTGATGGAGCTACATATTTGTTATACCTTTCGGGTATTGTCGGGACAAAGTTTGGATCACGATCGAAGCGAGAAAAGTCCAAGTCTTCACCCCCATGCTCACGAATGAAGTTGTGAAGAACCATAGTAGTCACAAATGAACAAGAAAATTCCCAACATCTCATAAGTGTTCATATGCAGCGATGATTTTAGACCGTACCTTCCCACCAACAAATCATGAAGGTCGTAGAACATTTCTGTGCTCATTCGAAGCTGCGAATGGCACTCACCCAGTGTCTTCAAAGTCTCTTGCAACCACCCCATACCACTGAGGTTTGATGTCCTCGGTGGATTTTTGTCAAGGTATAACTCAACATACATTTCAGCAACTTTAGCACCAGACATAATAAGATTCCAATATTCCATGCTCTCATTGTCGGAGTCATCACTATCACTATCATTATCAATTCCAAACATCTGCAAATAGAGACAAAGGACATACATAGACCCAAATAAATAGAGATAAAGGACATACATAGAGCCAAATAAATAAAGATAATAAATAGTGCAACATTTAAACATACATAGAGCCAAATAATTGAGTTTCAATGGCATACATAGAGCAAAACAAATAGTTTCAAAGGCATACATAGAGGCAAATAATAAAAAGTTTAAATGGCACACATAGAGCCACACAACTAGCCCAAAGACAATTATTCCTAGTTTCCATACTTGTCATTGTGCCTCTTCCTAAGCCAATTGAACCTAATCTCTCTAGTAGGAAAAGCCATGAACATTTCCCTAAAATCCTTCTTCACAAACAACTGAGTGGCAATGTCATGCTCATCTGAACCATAGTCCGCACCACAATCCAAAACGAGATCCATCACTTCCTTGACTGTCACCCCCTCTTGCTTCTTTGATGTAAAAGAGGTGGCAGATTCAGACATCTTTGTGATTGCTTCTTGAATAACAAGTGCAGTGCTTGACTTCTTTTTCTTGTCTACTGCAACACAAGGTCTTTTATTTTCATGCACATTGGAAGGATTCACCTCCTGGACCTCCTCCTCTCTAGTGTTGTGTGCATCAAAAGGTACTTCACGGACATCATCATCTCCACCTCCATTTTCATTGTCTACGTCAAAAGGTTGGTCTTGAGAATTAGGAATAATGGGATTATCACTCATAGGATTCCAATGATCTGATTCCTCATTTGTAATGTTTCTAAACATATCCCTAAGCAAATCTTCATTTTGGATAGCTTTTTTCCTAAACTTGCCACTCCCGGGAATTTCCTGTAAAAATAACAACCACAAACATCAGTGCATCGAGTAATGGTAGAAATTATCAAATTTATAGACATATACACTCACAGCTCTTATCTTCTTCCACCACTCATTCTCCATGCTAATGACCCCCTTCGTATTGTTCCAACCTGTACCAGTTTGCCTCCTCTTCAATTTTTGCCAAGCAGTCCAATCAACCTTTAACTTGTCCCACTTGTTTTTTATTTGTGTCTTCGATAGCATGATTCCGGTCATCTGAAAAAACCTATCCGACACCTCGGTATAACCTATAGAGTTCAAATGGGTGTTTGGGCGATTGCCTTTCCTAACTTGTTCGGCCATTAACTCACAAGCAAGTGTGACATGTGCATCGGCCCAATCTATTTGATCACCCTGACCATGATATTACACAACAATTTAGCTCTTCTGTTGTATACTTGTATTATTTGCAACAAAGTATACCACTGGCCATTGAAAGTGGCTCTTCTAACAGAGTATTCGCCATTAAATTAAGGTATTAGGTAGCAAATTTGCATGCAAGCATACCAGATCCTCCTTTTTCTTCTTCGCCGGCGGTGCACGCTTCCTACCTGCGGCTGTGGCTTGCGACTCTGGCACCTCATCACCTGCAACCGTCCACTGGGCACCTACAGCCACCTCTGAGAGGTTGTGGCCGGCCGTGGCCACTGGCCGCCCGCTCGCTCCTGGCCACTGGCCGCCTGCTCGATCCATCCCAACCATCACCTTACCGGAGCGTCGCCTGGGGTGGCCGGAATAGGGAGGCGGCGCTAGGTTTTCTCGGTCACCGCACCCGCGGAGAAGAGGGGTGGCGCGGGTAGGGGGCGGAGAAGAGGGGCGGCGCGGGTGGGGGCGGAGAAGAGGGGGCGGCGCGGGTGGGGGCGGAGAAGAGGCGACGCGGGTGGGGGAGAAGAGTCGCGCGGGTGGGTGGGGAGAAGAGAAGTCGGAGAAGGAACGTCGGGTGGAAAAGAAATCCAATCGGTACAGAGGAGAGGAATTGTGTAATGGCAGTGGTGGATAATTTTTCACCAACTCCACGAGGAGTTTGGAAACCTTTGTTTGTGGAGTACCCCTTGAGGAGCTCCATAAAAAACGGGGAGTTGGTCTCTAACTCCACCTTTTTCTTGGAGCGGAGTTTTTGGAGTTAGACCTGTTTGGTTAGCAAAGTTGGGAGCGGAGCTGAAAAACTTGGAGCGGAGCAGTCCCAAACAGGCCCTTAGCATGCCACCGGCGGCGACAAGCCCACAAGCAGTTCATATGTGAACAGTAATTCATTCGTGGGGTGGTGGGCCCGACCGCCAACACTTGAGATAGGAGATTATTAGATCTTGTCCGTCCAAAGCGTACGTACGTTTGACCTGGCGATGGCATGCAGCTGTCGACGCACCTGACCTGCTTCACTGTGTTGAGCCAGGCAACGGCATTAACTTTAAAAAAATAATAATCAATATTCCTTTCCCAACTTGATTGACCCAGCAACGCGGACGTGGGATCGTGGGATGGAATTTTTTAGTTATGGTTTATAGATTATAGTTTAAAATTTTAAATTCTGGCTATTCGTAAGAATCAGTACGTAAAGAGAAATAGTTATATATGATTTTAATTGGTATAGTTGAACTCAATACATTTTTTACTTATAATCTTTCGTTGATCCCACTTTTAAAAAACATATTATTTAAAAGCTAGTTATTGTAACCCGTATAAGTATAAATTGGCTGAAAGTCTAACCGAATTTAGCCCTTGCCCAACAATCTTTTTCCTGGAACGATGTTCATGCTTACCGAGTTTTGTGTGATGATCAGAAAATACTACCCCAAACAAAGCCGGGGAAACGCCGCGCGGAGAGCCCCGCCACGTCGCCCCTGCGCGCGCTCGCGCCGGCGCGTGGCGGGGGAATCTCGGTACGGTCGAGCGAGTTCTTTTGCGAAAAAGCCCCTCTATTTTTCTGAAATTACGTAAAGGTCCTTGGTTCTCGCGAAAAGGTCCCTACCAATTTTTTTCAAGCCCCTCCACTTTGCAGGATAGCACCCCGCAGTTTCTAAATTACGTACGGGTCCTCGTTTATTACGTACAGGCCCTCGGTTTTTTTACGAAAAAGACCTTCGACTTTTTTTAAAATACACATGTGCCCTCGATTTTTTTTAAATTTTTTTTAAAAAAAACTCCTCACGAATTATCGCCTCTTTCACTTCGGTACACACGGTGGCTGGCGCGGCGTGGCGCCGCGCCTATGAGGCTAGTAAGACAGAAGCAGCGCTGGAAAGCACTTCATTTAATTTGTGGACTTCGAAAATTTCTAGCAAAATAAATGTGTCCGAGGAGTAAAGTTGAGCTCAAAATTGAACTTTAGGTGGAACCGGGCAGGGCTGCCCTGAACGCGTACGTACTGTTAGGAAACCTGGACTCTATCTAGAGTCCTGATCTAATTGGGCACCCCCACCGTAGACTATAAATAGGGACCTAGACCCCCCTCATGATGTACCCCGATGCAATCTAAAGCAATAAAGAAAGACCAGGAGTTCTCTCTACCTCTCTGTGTGTTCAATCTATTATTCTGTGATTCTGTGATTGATTCGTTCTTGTTCTAAGCAGAGGAATCGCTCGGACTGGTCTCCAGCGTCGGTTCCTCAACACGTTATCAGCACGAATTCGCTCCGGTGAACGAGGTAATCATCGAAGCACAGATTGATTTTCTAGATCGCTTTTGAATTCGCATTTTCTTTTGCGTTCTAGATTGAATCTCTACGGTGCAAATCCGCCCTAATCTACCGCGAGCAGACTTGAAGTCGCCGGCAGAATGCCGATCGGTAGATTGCGAAACAGGGTAGATGTTGATTGCACTGTAGATGAGAACGATGCAAATCCGCCCTAATCTACCGCGAGCAGACTTGAAGTCGCCGGCACAATGTCGATCGGTAGATTGCGAAAACAGGGTAGATGTTGATTGCATCGCAGATTAGAAATTTTTGCATAGTGTTGTCTGATCCTGCATGATCACAAACACAAGAAATATATGCATTGATTTCGTGTTTCTGCACAGCATTGCAGATTGGAAAGTTTCATTATTGCATCTTCCTTTTGTTCTGCACAGCATTGTAGATCTAATAATAAATAAAAAAGAGGATTTTGGCTCACGGCCGCGCATGGCCACCGTCGGCCACCGCGCCTGCATGCGCCAGCGCCGCCGCCGACATCCTCACAGCCGCGCCTGCATGCGCCGGCGCCGCCACCGGCCGGCCACCTCCGGCGCGGCACCGCCCGAAGCAGCCTCCTCCCGCATGGTGCCCTCGGCTGCAGCGGCCCTGCACGGACGATGCCAACCCACACGGCCGCCGCCCGCATGCCGGCCGCCGCCGCGCCGTGTCGCACCGCGCCTCCGCCTCGGCCTGAAGTCGCGCCCGCGCCTGCAGTCGGCTGCTCCCGGCCCTGCACAGCCGAGCCCAACGTCAGACCCGCCGCAGCCGGCCCCACGCGCCGTTGGCCCACCGCTCCTGCTCGCTGGATCGCAGCCGCGCGCGGGCAGCACGCCCCCGAACGGGCTCCGCCGGCCCCGCGTCGGCCTCCGCCCTCCGCCGCGCCTCGCATGGCGTTGCTCCTGCGCGCGCCGCCTCGCACTGACCGCCGCTCGGCCCTCCATGCCATCGCGCCCGCTCACGGTCGCCCCGCAAGGCGCCACCGCCCACCGCGCCGGCCCCTCGCCCCACAAGGCGCCGCCGCCGGCCGCTCGCCCCGCACGGCGTCGCCGCCCCACGCCTGCCGTTCCCCGCCGCCGCCCCGCGGTTTCCCGCTCGGGTGCCCGCCGCCGCAGTGAAGACGGGGTAGGGTTTCCCTACCCCCTGCCGGGTTTGTGTGGGGAGGCAGGCCGCATGGGCCCAAGCATGATGGGCCGGCTGGGGAGGGAAAAATGGGCCGCGAGGGGAGGAAGGCAAATGGGCCGGGAGGCGGCAGAAAACGGGCTGAAAAAAAGGGGGGGCGAATGGGCCGGTGCAGGAAATTTGCAGAAAAGCCCTTCGGGTTTCGGGGAAATTACCAATTGGTCCTTATTTTCGCATTTAAGTCCCAATTTTTACAGGAAAGGCATTGTAGTTCCGAAAAATTACAAATAAGCCCTCAAATTTACGAGCGGGTCCAGAATATTTCAGAAAACCCCTCTGTAAATCAGAAAATTGCGCGAATTTTCTCTGAATTGAATAATTTGCGTAAAAACCCCTGGAATTGCAGAATTTGCTGAAATTTCATATTTTAGCATAAAATGGCCTCAAGAATCCGAATTTTGCATTATTCTTAGCATTTGAAGCTTATTTATTTCTGCCATTACTGTTTTATGTATTTTTCTGTATTTATTTACTGTTTTGGTTAATTGTAATTGTTTTAATTGCTTTTAATCACTGAAATTAGCAGTAAAATTATAGAAAATGCATAGAAAATTCTGAAATATTACGAGAATATTTTGTACCATTGATTTACATGCAGTGAATTATTCCGTGCATATCTACCAGCAGTAGACTTATACACATTTAGATGACTAGTATCACGAACTGAGAGTTCGAGGAGCTGGCCCCGCATGGCCAAAACTATCTGACATAGGCATCCGATGTCGATATTGTGCTTGGAGCCAGGAAGCTCTGCGCTGCTATTGGGATTGGCGGACTGAATGACGCTCAACCCAAACCTGAGGAGAATGATCAGGCACTTCATTTTCTCAGGCACCACCTCTGCCTCACTCTAAAGAATGAGTATATGGCGGAGAAAAGCGCGCTAGCACTCTGGACCGCAATCAAGAAGCGGTTTGAGAGGCTAAAGTATACCATTCTTTTCCAAGCAGAACAAGAGTGGATCAGACTAAGGTTTGCCGACTTTAAGACGGTCGAGAAATACAATTCTGCTTTTGACATGCGTCATTTTTATATAAATTTAGCACTCATATTTTTCGCATTTTGGGACCATTTATCATCATTTGCATAATTTTCTATATTTAATTGCTCGAAATGGACCATTTTACATTTTTCTGTATTTTTTCGCAGGGCGGCGCGATCGAGGCACATAAACGACAAATCTGGACTGCTCCGTACAGTTGTACGCGTCGTCATGAACGCGTGGGATTTTTCCGCGCTAAAAACGGAGCTCCGGAAGGGCCAGAACAGAAGAAATCCAATGGGAAAAGGACCTAATTGTAAACCCTAGAAACTTGGAGGGCTAAAATGCAAAATTGCCAAATCCCCAATTCCTCAAAAGCCGTCGCCGCTGCCTGGAGAACCTGAGCCCGGTCTTCTTTCTGCCCTTCGCCTCCCCCTGCTCTCCCTCCTTCTTCTCCACGCCCGACCGCCGGCGAGTGCCGGGCCGCAGCTCGCCGGTGCGCATCCCCGCTCCCCACCGCGCCTCCTTGCTTCCCCCCTCCTCCTCAGTCTTCGGCTCGCCACCGCGCCACCAAACCCTCGCCGCTCCTTCCTACTCCCTCCGGCGCGCCTCCCTTCTCCTCCTTGCTCTTCCCCGCTACTTCTCCTCCGCACCACCATCTCCACCTCTGCGCCACCTCCTGCTTCTCTTCTCCACCCTCGCCGCTCCTTCCTGCTCCCTCACACCACCAGCGCCGCCACTCTCCACCGCCGCGCCTCCATTCTTCTCCTCTCCGGCCACCGCACCTCTCGCCGCCAAGCGCCGCCATAGCGCTGCTGCCTTCATCTCTTCCATCTTCACATCCGGCCGCCCCTTCTCCATCCAGTGCGCCACCTCCCTTCTCCTCCCTCCTTCTCTACCTCCGGTCGCCGCCGCCGCCCCATCTACTATGCGTCTCGGCAGCTCGCCCCTTCTCCACCCGGTGCGCCCACTTCTCCGCCGCTCCTCCATCGCGCCGGCTTTTCCCCTTTCTACTCTCCTTCCTCTCTGCCTTCTCCACACCCGCCGTCACTCCTCCACTTCTCCACCCGCGCCCCTCCTCTCCGGCGTCTTCCACTCCTCTCCGGCCACCACTCGTTGGCTTCCTTCCCCCAGACCTCGCCGGCACCAACCACTACTCCACAGCGCCGCCACCGCCGCTCTACATCCACCGCTGACGTCCACATCAGCGACCTCTTCTCCGACTTCTGCTCCATCCTCGGCTGCAGCTCCGCCACCACTTCATCTACTCTACCGGCGACCCCTCCTTCCTCGGCTCCGCTGCATCGACCCCCTCCTCCTCTGCTACTTCTCCTTCGGTTCATCTCTAGATTCTCTCCCGTTATCTCTTTGCTACTCTTAATTACTGCTCAGTAATTGCGTATTGTTGATTGCTAATTTCTGTTAAGTATGCACTGTTATATTGTTGATTAATGATGCTATATGAACTGTGGATGTTTGGGCAGAAATGTGATTGTATTTTGAAATGTCACCTGTGATGTATGCATGAGTTCAGTGAATTTGTTATTGAGCTCTGTTTTATTATGGTGAATTATGCACTGTGGTGAATGCTTGTGCTCACTGAGATGGTATTTGAGATTAGATGTTAATTTGTTCATGTGATTTTGCCATTTGTGTTGATAGTAGTATGATGTTGGTCAGTTTGTATTCAGTGCTAGTGTAGGCTCTGTCCTGTGTGTGTTTGCATCTGTGTTTGACTTTGTGTTGTCCTGCGCGTATTAGCTAGCCGGCGACCTCTCCTCTTGCTGTCTTGACGCCCCCTTGCTTCTCGACCTCCCTGTTTTCTCTCCCTTCTCGCGGTCGGTCGGTAGTTAAATCGTGCGTGCGTTTGTCGTAGTCACTTGTGTTGTCCCGTCATCGTCGTCTAGTTAGCTGTCGACCGTATCCTCTCCTTGTTCTCTCTCGACTCCCTCCATGCTTCTAGACTCCCCCAGTGCTTCTCGACTACCTCATTCTGTCTCGCGGTCGGTAGTTAGTTAGGCCGTCGGTAGTCGTGTCGTTCTTCTCATAGTCGTTGTCGTTTGTGCAGTTAGTCGTTGTGTTGTTCGTTCGGTCGTACGATGTTCATTCGTACGGTCGTTTGTTCCGTCGTTTTTGGTTCGTTCGTTTATTTAGTTCGTTCGTCGTTTTGTCTGTGCGAATTAGAGTTCGTTTGTTCGGGTAGTTTGGTAGCCGTTTTAGGTTTAGTTTTCTCCCCCGTTTCGTTTGACCTAGCTTTAGCTAAGCACCGGTAGCCTCAGTCTAGTCCCTGTGGAGAACACGACACTCGCCGCTATTTCAGTGGCAACCCGTGCACTTGCGGGTGTGCTATTTTTGCACGATCAAGCAGCTTTGCACAGGATTTGTACCCCAATACAGAAAATTGAGAAAATCCTTCCACCCAAATGAAGTACAATCCACACGCAATTATCGTCAAGACGGCTATGAGGAATATGCCGAATTGTTTGATATGATGCAAATTACGGAAGCTCAGGACGAAGTTCTCCGCAAGAACTAAGTCACTCAGCCATCTGGTAGCTCCACTGGCCGTGAAGCTAACGCCGGGAGCAACAAGGTGCGAAAGCCCTTGATAGAGAAAAGGGGAAGGAAGGGTAAGACCGCAGCCCAGAAAGGCAAATCAGATGCTCCACGTGAGAATAAGCCTAGCAAGCCAAAACAGGATGGCAAAGGGCACATCAGCCCACTCTGCATCGGTTGAGGGGGAGCGTTCTGAGCAGCTGCCTGCATTGATGGTGTTTGAGACCATTATGACAGCAGCACCTCTCACGACCTAGAAGCAGCCACCGTCATGATTTCTCTTGAAGAGAATGTCACCCTGAGAAAATAGCAGAAGAAGTCCAGTGCACTGAATGCATTTCGACTTTAATTGTCATCTATTTTGTATGGAAGAATATGTTAGAATTTGCATGAATGGTACTTAAGAATTATTTGTTTTCTCGTGATAGTTGGATGATATTTGATGAATTCATTCATTTATTCAGTTTATGATGGCATGATATGTTCTGATATTGGAGTGTTTTATCTATGTGTTGATTGCCTTCTCATGCATGCTAATAAAATACCCTATATTAGAACACGTGTAGCGCCCTATGAAGGAAGTGTGCTTAGCTAGCAGCAGCACAACACATACCATCTTAAGAGAGATTAAGTATTTTTAGTCGATTTGTAAGAGCACTGGCAGCCTTACGACAATCGCCGAAAGCGATGCATGGTTCAGGAAGAGCCACAAATGGGCACAACTTTGGTCATTGAAGAAGCCTTATTGTACCCAGAATCGACTAGAACTCTCCTAAGTTTTAAGAATATTCGTGCCAATGGTTTCCACGTTGAGACTAAAGAAGAGTACGGTAAGGAATACCTGCTCATTACGAAGCGCAAAAAGGTACTAGAAAAACTTCCTTCACTAGAAAATGGGCCATATTATACCAACATTAAAGCGCCTGCGGCGTACACTGTTCTGAAGACAGTGTTTAGAAGCTCTGAACTCTTCTGTCTCTGGCATGACATATTAGGCCACCCAAGTCTTAGGATGATGAGAAACATAATAAATAACTCGCATGGGCATAATATTAATGTGAAGAATTTCCCGAATCATGAAGATTTTGTGTGCCCTGCATGTGCCACCAGGAAACTAATTACTAGACCCTCCACTCTGTAAGTGAAGGATGAAGTCCCTGCATTCCTGGAACGTATCCAAGGAGACATTTGCGGTCCCATTCAGCCCATCTTAGGGTTATTTAAGAATTTTATGGTGCTCATTGACGCTTCCTCGAAGTTGTCATATGTGGGTTTTGTTGTCCACAAGGAACCACGCCTTTGCAAAATTGATCTCGCAGATCATTCGCATCAGAAAGGTGTTTCCAGATCATCATATCAAGTCCATCTGAATGGACAACGCCGGAGAATTTACTTCAAAGGCATTTGATGATTATTGCATGGCGATGAAAATTGCAGTTGAGCATTTGGTACCGCATGTCCATACCCAGAATGGTTTGGCAGAGGCTTTAATCAAAAGAATTAAATTTATTGCCCAACCCCTCTTCCATAAAAGTAATCTAGCAGCTACATGTTGGGGACACGCAGTCCTGCATGCAGCAAATCTCATCAACCTTAGACCTTCGGCCTACAACATCCACTCACCTATGCAACTAGCGCAAGTGTCACCACCGAAAATTTCCCAACATTAGGGGGAGGAAATCAACCCCTTGATGATGAATGTCGGGAAATTACGTGGCAAGCCTGGGGACTCCATGCAGATGACCCGCGCACTAGAGAAGTCTAGAAGACAATAGAAGTCCAGAAGACAAAATAGATTTGCAAGCATTAGCAAATCAGCTGCCTGATCACTTTAGTGATTTGAAGAGCGTGACTAAGTCGCATGTGCCTGCACGCACTGCACCGGAGAGGGTTGAAATACCAAAGAAAGCAGAAGGTATCCCTAATCTCGTCCAGAGGCCTCAGAGAAAAAAAATGAGGATGAGAACTCCGGTTCCTCGAATCCTTAGTAACCGGGGACGCCTGGCGAAAAAGGATAAGCGGGATTTATCACAGCCGATCACTGAAGTCCCCCAGAATGAGAAGGGGAGCCAGTTGAGACCTGGCACAAGTATGACACCTTCAGAAAAGGGCATACCGGATCTGAATATCCCCATCGGCATGGATGTATGCGCACACATCGGAGCCGAAAAACTAAAGGGACTTGCCACCGCAATTGAAAGAAGCGATGTGCAAGGTAAAGCTCTAGCAGAAGCAATTGCTCCAGAAGAAGCAACTCATGAAGAAATAGCTATAAATTATGTGCACACGGGAGAGTCCCTGAATAGGACAACAGCTAATATCGATATCTACTTCGCAAAGAAAATTGCCACCATCATCGATCTTGATCCCGAGCCTGCATCGCTCGCTGAATGTAAGAAAAGATCAGATTGGGAAGATTGGAAGAAGGCAATAGCAACTGAATTGCTATCTCTGAATAAAAGAGAGGTGTTTGGGCCCGTATGCCGCACACCTCCCCACATACACCCCGTTGGGCACAAGTGGGTATTTGTTCGAAAGAGAAATGAAAGAAATGAAGTAGTGAGATATAAAGCAAGGCTGGTAGCCCAAAGTTTCACTCAACGTCCTGGAGTTGATTATGAAGAAACCTACTCCCCAGTCATGAGTAGAATTACCTTTAGATACTTGATCTCAATGGCAGTGAACTTGAATTTAGAAATGAAATTGATGGATGTTGTGACTGCATACCTTTACGGTAATTTGGATTCGGAGATTTACATAAGAGTCCCTGAAGGAATCCATCTCCCGAACCAAGACAGAGCAAATAGAAATCTGTACAGTGTGAAACTCAGAAAGTCACTGTATGGACTGAAATAATCTGGAAGAATGTGGTATAATCGCTTGAGCGACTTTCTCTGCAAGAAAGGCTACACGAACAATGAAGACTGTCCTTGTGTATTTATACGGCGATCCCAGAATGGATTCTGTATAATCTCTGTGTATGTAGATGATCTGAATATCATCGGGACAGCCGAAGACATAAAAGAAGCAAGCTCCTACTTGGAGTCAGAATTTGAAATGAAAGATTTGGGCAAGACCAAGTTTTGCTTAGGCCTGCAGCTTGAGCATGTCCCTGAAGGAGTCTTGGTACATCAGTCGACCTACACCCAGAAGGTGCTTGAAAGGTTTGGCTTTGAGAAGGCATTTCCCTCGAAAGTACCGATGATCGGTAGGTCTTTACAGCAAGAAAAAGATCCTTTCCGACCAAGGGAAGAGGGGGAGGAAGTCCTGAGACCGGAATTCTCATACTTGAGTGCAGTGGGAGCACTCATGTATTTAGCAAACTGCACTAGACCGGACATTGCATTTACCGTGAACCTCTTAGCAAGGTATAGTACAGAGCCCACCAAAAGGCATTGGCAGGGCATAAAGGACATTTTCCGATACCTCCAAGGTAGCAAAGACCTCGGATTGTTTTACAGAAAGAATCAAGATCTGAACTTGATTGGCTATGCAGATGCTGGGTATCTGTCAGACCCGCATACCGCTAAGTCACAAACAGGCTATGTATTCCTGTGTGGTGGAACTGCAATTTCATGGAAATCGTCTAAGCAAAGCCTGGTAGCTACTTCGACGAACCACTCAGAAATTATAGCACTGTATGAAGCCGCACGAGAGTGCGCTTGGCTCCGCCGAATGGTTCACCACATCCAGCAGTCATGTGGGATGAACATTGTGCAAACCCCCACAATTATCTATGAAGATAATGCTGCTTGCGTTGCACAAGTGCAAACGGGCTACGTGAAGAGTCATCTCACAAAGCATATCAACCCCAAGTTCTTCTATGCACATGAATTGCAAATGATGGACGAGATTAAAGTACTGCATACTAAGTCATGTGAAAATCTCGCAGATTTATTCACTAAGTCACTCCCCGCATCTAGCTTTGAAAGGTGTGTACGTGGAATTGGAATGATGAGACTTAGAGAAGTGCATAATTCAGGGGGAGAATTCTCACAAGCCCGCTAATAAATCTTGATCATGAAGATTAAGTACCCAAAAATAAAGTCTTGCAGACTAAATGAATTTGGGTGAATTGTACTCTTTTTCCCTTGACGAGTTTTCTATGAAGTTTCTCGACCAAGGTTTTTAATGAGGCAATTCGTGCATCGCAGCATCACATGTATCATGTACTCTTTCTCCAAATTTTTCCCACTGGGTTTTTATGGAGTTTTGACGAGGCATGAGCATATTGGGTGAGTGCCCAAGGGGGAGTGTTAGGAAACCTGGACTCTATCTAGAGTCCTGATCTAATTGGGCACCTCCACCGTAGACTATAAATAGGGACCTAGACCCCCCTCATGATGTACCCTGATGCAATCTAAAGCAATAAAGAAAGACCAGGAGTTCTCTCTACTCTCTGTGTGTTCAATCTATTATTCTGTGATTCTGTGATTGATTCGTTCTTATTCTAAGCAGAGGAATCGCTCGGATTGATCTCCAGCGTCGGTTCCTCAACACGTACATGTAGCCCGGCATGCGTATACATTCCGTTAGGTAAGCGGCGGTACAAAACTCCGTGTGCAAGAATTGAACGCCAGTTTGACGTCACTAATCGTACGAAACTGGAAATGCTACCGCTATACAAAGCTGGGGGGATTCCGGCCCCCCCAGCGCATCCACGTCACGGGCTGCGCTCGGCCGGCCGGCGCGTGGCGAGAGAATCCGCGTACGGCCGGCCGAGGTGATTTCCTCAGGTTTTTTGAAAATTACGTAAAGGTCCTTTTTCCTCGCGAATAGGTCCCTGCAAGTTTTTTCCCATTAAAAAATTTTTTGATGGCGCCCCGCGGGTTTCCAAAATTACGTACAGGTCCTTATTTACTTACGTACAGGCCCTTACAAGTCCTCACTTTTTTTCAAAAAACCCTTTTATTTTCCCGAAATTACGCATTTGTCCCTGGTTTTTTTTACGAAGCTCCCTGCGAATTACCGTCTCTTTTACTTTGGTCCACACGGTAGCTAGCGCGGCGTGCGCCGCGCTTATGCGGCTAGTTACAAGTAAAGAGAAGGGAAATAATGTAGAGAAATGCTAAGGAGTATTTGAATGCTTTTTGTGATTAGGAGTACTCAGATTTTAGGTATTAGATCTCTATTCAATGGATCCTCTATATCTCTCCCTTCCAAAAAACAAATTTAAGGTATTGGATCTCTATTTAATGGATTCTCCATACCCTATTCCTCAAAAAAATATAAATACTTTAAATCTGGAATGTCGTCTAAAAAATATAAGTACTCTTAACTCTAAAAATAGCTCGAGTGTTCCATAAACACGTTCAATCATGTAACGCGCCGTCGAATTACAGATCTAGGTACTTATTATAGTATCCAAACAGGCGACGGTCGAAACGCCGTGCACATGCATGGTGCATGGTTCAACACGCGCGTCATGGCCGGCCGGAGCCACCTTACATAGGGGCGGCGGTTGGAGCCTGCGACGGCGTGGCCGCCTCGGATCCTGCGACCGGGTCGGAGGCCATCTTGGACTCCCCATCCCCAAAGCCGGCAGACGACGGCTTAACCTTGCCCTTGCCATCCTTCGGGCGGCGCCCGCCGATGGCGCCGCCGGTGCCACCAAGCCCGGGAGGCAGGATGGCCTCGCTGACCTCCATGATGGATACGGCGTAGGGGCGCGCGGCGACGACCTTGACGAGCTTGGAGACGCAGGCCGCGCCGGGGCTGCCGAAGTACATCTGGCCGTCGTCGGCCTTGGTGTAGTTGATGACGCCGAGGCGCTTGTCGGTGTTGGAGAGCAACGTGGAGAGCATGGCGGTGCGGTCCTTCATCTCGTCGAGCTGGATGGGATCGAAGTACTTGAGGAGGACGTGGTTGGCGATGGCCAGCCGCTGCTTGTCGGCCGGCAGAGACGAGATGGGCTGGACGTCCTTGTCAGACAGGACCAGCAGCGACACCGACTTGAGCCGGTTGACCTCCTCGGCGACCTTCGTCTGCGTAAGGACATTCAGGAAGGTGCCGTACTCGGACTTGTCGGCCAGCATCTTCGTCACGTCGAAGACGGCCAGCGCCGCCGGCGAGGCGGCGGCGAGGAGGAGGATGGGGAGCAGGATCTTGGAAGCCATCGTGTAGTTAACTGTGCACTGGGATGATGAGATGCGTGGCTGAGGGAGCAATGGCTGGTTATAAAGGTTGGGTGGCTGCTATTTTTGGGCAAGGGATCGTCTCCTCCAAACGTTCTTCTGTGTACGCGCGCCATGAACGGCGTTGTTGCTGCTCTGCATGCACTGGTTCCCCGCGGTGTCCGCGTCCATTCTTTGGCTTGTACATGCGTTAGCGCATGTAGTGGGAGATGTTGCAAATAATCCTACCAAATTCGTTTCAAAGTCTATGTCGAGTTGAGTCTAAGTCAGTGAATAAATAGAATTTTATGTCTCAGAATCAATTTCTGTATCCGAATCTAATTTGTAAAAGTTGTATTTAAATAGTAAAGAAAACCAAAGAAAAAAGGTGCAGCAATTTGAGAACCACCAAAGATTTTGTATTTTTGCATTATTTCTGTTCATAGCTATCGAAATCATCGACTGGGGAGTGAAGAGAAGACATTCGGACCATCCGATCATCATTGAAGATGTTCAGACCATCCGATCGGCGTTGGAAACGTTTGGACCAGTCCGATCGACAACTCGCGTGAAATCGGAGCAGTCTAAAGAGAAATCTGATTTATGACTGTTGATTTATGATTAGAACGAAGCGATCTTTTCCAACATCAAAGTCCAACACTGAGTGGTCGTAGACTTCTTCAATGTCAATGTGGTCGTAACATCAATCAACATGGTCATAGCCATTGCGTGGTCGTAGCCATTGTGTGGTCGTAACCAACGCGTGGTCGTAGCCATTCCAGAAGGAGTAGCACATGGCAGAGAATGGATCTTCGTCGACAATAAAGGAAGGACCAAATTCCCTTCCATATCCAGTTCTCAACTCAAAGAACTACCCTGCATGGTCTATAAATATGTGGGTGAACATGCGTGCCCAAGGGGTACTCTAGGACGCGATGGCTGATCTAGTCAACGCTAGTAGAAAGGTCAATCCAAAAGGAAAGACTAAGGAAGTCAACATGAAGACCGATCAAACTGCTTTGGCGCTCATCTACGCTGCCATACCCCACTCAATGCTCAGTCAACTTGTCGGAAAAGTACAGCACAAGAAGCTTGGATTGCTCTTCGAACTATGCACGAAGGTGTGGATTGTGTGAAAAAGGTTCAACTACAAACTCTCTGATGAGAATATGAGGTGCTGCATATGGGTGAAACTCAGTCAGTAGATGAATTTGTAGATAAATTAACTACTGTGGTCAATGAGATTCGATCTCTTGGAGGTACATTGAAGAAAACTATTGTGGTCGAGAAATACTTACGTGTCCTATACCCGAGAGATTTATGCTAGTGGTTACAACTCTTATATATTCAAGTGGTCTTCAAAACATGAAAATAGAGGAGGTAACAGGATCCCTCAAAACTCATCAAGGATCACTCAAAGGGTGTAAGGCTAGGATTGATCCAGCATTGCTAGTAAAAAGTGAAGAGAAGGATAAAAATAAAACTTAGTGGGATTTAAATCCAAACCAAGGAGGAGGCTGGGGATCTAGCAATTGGTGTGGATGTGGTCATGGTCAAGGTGGTAGTGGCTTTGGTCGAGGCGGTCGTGGTTTTACTGTTGGTCATGGAGAGAAAGCAATGCAAGGTGAGTCCTCTTACAACTGAGGCAAGCCAAGAGTCAAATGCTTTACCTGTGGCAAGGAAAGCCATTATGCTGCAGTCTGCAAAAGTCATATTAAGTGCCATGAGTGTCAAAAGTTTAGGCACTATATTGCTGACTACCATTAAAAGAAGAAGGAGAGGCAAATTTAATTCGAGCCAAAATAGAGCAGGAGCCAGCACTTCTATTGTTCATCTGTGAGGAGAAGAATACACAAAGTATGATGTTAACTGAAGAATATGTCCAGCCGCAACTACTGAAAGTTGGAAAAGAGATGATGGAGTCCAATCTTTGGTATCTTGACAATGGTGTTTCAAATCACATGACTAGACAGAGGGGTAAATTCAGTGAATTGAAAGAAGTTTTTTGAGGCAAAGTGAAATTTAGAGATAGATCAGTCATTCATATAGAAGGAAAAGACACTATTTTGCTTCAAAGCAAGAATGGAGAGTAGAAAGCATTGATGGATGTCTATTATATACCTTGATTGTGCAATAACATCATTAGTTTGGGTTAATTGACCGAGGAAGGATGCGATGTGTCGCTAAAAGGACCATACTTGTTATCGCATGATCATAAGGGACAGCTGCTAATGTGTCAGACCCCAAGTTTACTAACCTGGGACCCTATGTGAATTCACTGCATTATTCCCTGGATCAGTAGATAGTGCTCACAGATACATTGCTGCATCATTTCATACACAACGATACCATTCATTACAATACCAGAGTTCAAATAGACCGCATCGGGTCGAGTTTACAACAGGGCCATCAGGCCAAATGATTACAATACATAAAGAACGTAAACGGAAATGTACATAAACGAGGTAAGGCACAACTCGCCACAGGCAAGAGACTGAGACATCTCAGGCGCCTCCGATATTAGTCAGGGGCCTAACTAATAACAGATACACCCACAAGCTAGCCCGGTCAACTAGTCTGAGACAAGGAGCAAGACTACCGAAGCCTAATCTAATCTCCACCATCTTCATCGCCTTCGTCACCCTGGTCCTCGTAGTAGACATAGTGCCCTTGATTTATGGCCTTTGAAAGGGGATTAAGCGCGAGGGTGAGCACATCTCGACGTAGTTTTATAGCGGTGTAGGTTCCATCCACCGATTTCATGGTTCCATCCACCTATGCTAGCTTTAGATCATTAGGTTACTTCCACCTTATTGCCAACATTGGAGTACATCCCTCTAGGAAAAATTTACAAAGTTAGGTTTACATCCGCCTGACAGGTTTCTTTCCTACCCTCAAAAGTTTTGAAATAGAACTAACTCGAGGAAGATTTCCATGTCCGCCCTTGACCGTGGGCACGGCTATCCAAATAGTTTATACTCGGCAGAGACTGTACATCTTTACCCATAAGAGATAATCATCCCGATGGACCTACATGATTCCTTGGTCACGCAGATCGAGAGACTACCACGAGGCCTTTACAATACCTCGCCCTCTAGCATCTCACTCCGACGGGGTTGCTTCCATAGGTTGTGCGGGATGTCTACCATAGGTTAGCGCAGTCGGACTCCACTCTCCACATATGCTAGCCTTGGCAACGTCACCTACATCCAGTGTCCCATTCCACGTGGGGCTTTTATTACCCACCTACACACGTCCTCCGTGAGATGACTAGAGAGTCTAGTAAATTATTCAGCCAAGCCTACGTTATGCCAGCTTGTGGTTGCACTGTTATACACGGAGGGGTCATCATAGAATTAAGTCCTTAATTTGTCCGGACTGTTCATTCCACTAACCACAAACCTTGTATCACATCCACACCCACCACTCTTACCATCCGTCCAAACAGGTATAGCATATTTTTAGGGTTTTGAGAAGCATAACATAAGTTACCACAGTTATTCAGTCACTTACTTCCCGTGACTGCCCAAAACAAGTTCTCATGTTTAAAAGTTGATGGTTAGGGCAACCAGTGCCCTTGACTCTAGATAGGACTAGCATGGCATTTAAGTTTAACTTATAACTAGCAATATTAATAGTATAATCTAGGACGACAAGGTTCATGAATATTCAAGAGTTATGGATGGGGTATCATATTACTAGGTAGACGAATGGATGTGTTAACTACCTTAAGAGTGACATACGTTTGCATATAAAGTAAAGCATGCAATTTTGATAGGTTAAACAGACATAGTTTCACATGAAATATAGGCGCAAAATGATCAATGTATTGACTAGCCTGGATCAAGAGCTTGGGGGTCTTGTGCTGCTTCAATCGGGGGCTCGTTCACTTCTTCGAACTCTACTCGGAAGAACGCACCGGAAAAATAACACAATCAAGAGAAAGCAAGTAAATAACAAATAAAATAAAACAAAAATCAAATGAACTCAAAATTGAACCAAACCAGTACCAATAGATAGATCTTGATTTTAGAAAAATTTAGAAACTGGTTTCATTACATTGGAGTTACGACGAGGGAGATTGAGCCTTTCAAAGTTTTAATTCCCAGAAAATCTAAAAAATAAAAGGGGAGAGAGAGGGTGACTCGCTGACAGGTGGGGCCCGAGGAGTAATAAATAACAGTCTGGCTTATTACCACTTACTGTGACTGATAGGTGGGCCCACAATTACAGCACCATTAACCGCTAACGGCCGGCTTAGGACAACATTTATTTAGCTTAATTAAAGCGCTAGTTACTTCCTTCTTTGGTTCGTCTCGGCCGTGAGGAAGGCAGAGCCGATCGACAGCGAGGGGATCACGGTGGCACGATGGCATCGGCCAAAATGGGCTCCCTGGACCTGCGCGCACCTCGGTGAGGAGTGGGGCGGCCAGATTTGGCCCGACGGCGAGCACGGCGGCGGTCGGAGTAGGGGAGGTTGGGATCCGGAAACTCAGGCCATTAGAGGTCGATTGCTCGGCATGGGAGTGTCTATGGTCGGTCTCAAGCTTACCTGGGGCCCGAGCGGCGGTTAGGGTGGATCCGGGAGAGCTGACGGTGAGGAGGACCTTGGTGGTGAGGAGGGCGATGGTTTTGGCTCATCGGGGAGGGAGGCGGAGCTCGGCAAGGTGGGGGCTGAGTTCGTGGTGGCTGGGCGGTGCTCTAAGCGTGAGCAATTGGCTCGGGATGCGACGGTTCACCGAGAAGGTCCGGCGTCGGAGTTGGTGAAGGAGGACCTCGCCGCGCGGCCTATAAGGAGAGAAAAGCCGATTAGGCGGGGGAGGAGGAAGAGGGAGCAAAGGAGAGCTCGGGGAGAGGCCTAATGGGTCCTGACGTCGACCGGGTGGCGTTGGCGGTGGGGATTGCCGGAGAAATGCCTACGGCAGAGGAGGCGGCGAAGTGGGAATTCGGGTTAGCGGTGATGGGGGTGTGAAGCAGGGTTCGGTGCCAATTTATAGAAGGTCGGGGAAAGGAGAGAGATGGGCGCCGAGGGGGGTTCGGGCGGCATGGCGCTGGCTGCGCAGTGGCGTCAGCCCCGAGCGTCTACAGCCAGGGCGTGGCAGCTGGAGTTTGTCAGCTGTGATTGAAGGCGCGAGGCACTGCTTGGACCGGCGGTCATGAGGTGGGGGTGGAGCGAAAAACAATGCGAGTGTACATGGGGTGGCAGAGAAGGACTACGGCGGTGCAGCGGGGGAAGAAGGCGACAAGGGTGCACACGGCCGGGCGAGGTCAACGCGGGCAGGGCACCATGAGGAGGTGACTGGGGACACGATAGCATGCCAGTGCTGCTCCTCGACCGGCAACGACGGACGGCGAGCCGATGTGCGGGTAGAGGCCGGACCACGACGGCACTGAAGGCGAGGGCGGGGGAGACGGGCCCGAGGTTTGCCATGGCCAGGCATTGAAGGCGAGGGGCGCCGGTGCTGAAGACGAGGGCGCCGGTGTTGAAGGCGAGGTGGTCGCCATCACATTAAGTCGCCGGTGGCGGTGGGTGAGAGGAAGACAACGAGCGGCGGCGACGGAAGAAAGGGAAGGAGGTGCTGCGGGATCGAAGGAGGAAGAAGGAGCCGAACGGCTGAGATTTTATGAATTACTATTTTTTCTCTTCTCCCTTTTCCTTTTCTTTTTGAAAGATAAAAACAATTTTTGAGATTTCTGATTTTTAAGGATGACCTTGGATTCTCCCTTGGGATAGAGCAAAATTTTTATTTAAAACAATTTATGCACTTATTTAGTTTTCTTTGAAAGGCAAGAAGATTACTAAGTTGGAAAATAACATTATTTGAATTTTAGATCATAAACTTGAAATTCTGCATTAACACATAATTTTGAAAATGGGATGTTACATAATGAAGGTGACGAGAACTCCAAATGAGCTACATAAGATTGAGTTAAAAGCAGTCAAGCCTGTCTGTTTTGGTGCTCGGGTGGATGATATAGCCTGGTTATGGCATGATCGACTTGGTCATGTAAATTTTAAATCTTTGAAGCAAATGACTGAGAAAGGGATAGTTCATGATCTGCCACCTATTAGTCATCCATCTCAAATATGTGAAGGTTGCATTATTGCCAAACAAACAAGACTTTCGTTCCCACAGCAAGTACAATATAGAGCTACATAGTCCCTGGAATTGCTTCACGTTGATCTCTATTGTCATATTACCTCTGAGTCAAATGGAGGTGATAAATACTTTCTACTTCTTGTTGATGATTGTTCTAGAGTAATATGGGTATACATGCTGAAAAGAAAATCAGAAGCCAAGGACATGTTTCAAAAATTTGTGACTCTAGTCAAAAATGAGACTAATCACAAACTTAAGGCAATGAGATCTGATCGTGGGGGTGAATTCTTGGCGCAAAAATTCAAATCAATCTATGAGACAAAAGGAATTAGAAGATATTTCACAGCCCCTCATAGTTCGCAGCAAAACGGAGTAGTCAAGCGGAGAAACCAGACAATAATGAATATGGCAAGAAGTTTACTCAAAAGCAGACTGCTACCCAAAAGATTTTGGGATAAGGCTGTAAGACATACTGTGTATATTCTCAATCGAGTACCTACAAAAGTTCTAGAAGGGAAAAGTCCATATGAAGCATTAAGTGAAAGAAAACATTTGAGGGTGTTTGGTTGCTTGGCATCATGCATCTAGGTGAATGCGTGAAATGGAAAATGAAATTTGTACTATTGTAGGCCTAGTGATCAAACTTACCAAGTTGGGCTATGAAAAGAAATACATGATGGGAAAAAATAAAAAGAACAATGCGAGAATCGACGTAGGCCATCAAATCGATGGGAACACACGGCCCGCAAAAAGACCAAAACCCAAAGCCCATGAAATATTTGGTACGCTCAGCCATGGGCCACGAAACAATCCCTACCAGTGAAAGCAAAGGTTTAGCCATGGTGACTGGTGGCTGTGCAAAGGTTTGGCTTAGTAAAGCTCCCATGTAGAAAAAACAGAGAGGACAACACAGTGAGGAGGGTCATCAGAATCAGCAATCATCCTTGATATTGAATCACCATTGTGTTTTATGTTGTGAATCGCTAAAGTGTGACTATCTTTACTTCTGCCTAATTAGTAATTAGGTTGCGTGATGGTACCCATCCGTGTCATTTGGGCGGCTGTGATTCATGAATGGCACACTTGCTGTTATAATAGAAACGGCAGACAATACCAATCCAGTTCATGGGTAGGCAGAAAACCCGTTCTCTTGGTTGGCATCAGAGATGGGACCGGTGGAGTTAACTAGTCAGCAGTGCTCCATCACGTAGAAGTGGGCTTTAGTTTAATGAATTTAAAAAAATAAGAAACATTTTAATTACTAAACCGATTGATATATTATCATAAATCATTGATATTTAAATACCAACTTGTAACAATAATAACAAATATCTTTAAAATAGCAAATACCGGTTAACATTGTCTTATCATTTCTCGTAGGATAATACCAACGGTAATAGTAGGGGCCGTGCATCCAATGCAATGGAAAAAATAGGACACCTATTTCATCCACCTGTCCCGCACTATCCTACCACACGCATGCACCACAGCCACTATTTTGCAACTGCTCATGCCTTATCCTATTAACCCAGTTCATCTCTCTCCTCCTCATCCCTTTCTCTCCCTCTTTCCCTCTCCCAAGGTGCTGCCATTCTAGCTTGCATGAGGCCACCATGGCTAGAGCTCGTCGATTTTCTTTTCCATGGAGTGGCCAAAACTTGCTGGATTTGTTGCCATCATGACTGAAACTCACTAGAATTATCGCCATCATGGCTGAAACTCATCAGATTTGTCACCATCACGGCCAAAGCTCGCCGGATTTGGTGGGACCAAGGCTGGAGGAGCTAGGGTGGCAAATGTCGAGTAGAGGACTCCATGGTTGGGGACTAGCAGGCAATGCAACCATGAATGAGGCCACTATGACTATGAGAGTTCAATTAAATCTAATTTGTTGCATATATTTGCTTACTGTTGTGGCTACAGGCCAAACAGTAAAGAAGGGGACTAGTAGAAGAGGAAGAGGGAGCCAGATCTGTGGAATGGTTGGTGAGAATGAGAGGATCCCCCTCCTGGGGGTTTATATATATGAGTGGGGTAGAATGGGAAATCCCCATTCTACCCTTTAGTAATTACAAACGATGAGGGTACATGGTATATTTACATGAGTATATTCCTCTACATTATTGGGCCTATTACATATATTAGGCTAGTTGCAAGGCCCAGTCGCGGGGGGTTGGGCCACCCCCACAACAGGACTCCCTCGATAGCAAGCGCAGAGGTTCTGATGGGCGAGCTGACGTGCCAAACTATCCCAGCCCCCCGTTCCCCGACAGCAAGTGCGAGGGTACCGACTGGCGAACCGAAGCAACTAGTAGCTTGCAGCCCTCTGAGGCAATGCCTACAAAGAGGTCCACGGAATCTGACTCCGAAGCCGGGTCGTCCAGCCGAGGCAACGCCTACAAGGCTGACAACGTAGTTGCCGCCGCCCCGCCGAGGCTATGCCTACAAGGCGGGTGGCGAGGCGCTGCTCCGAAGCTGGGTCGTCTCGCCGAGGCAGTGCCTACCAAGCGGACGACGAAGTCCCGCGCCAGAGCCGAGCCGTCCCGCCGAGGCAATGCCTACAAGGCGGACGGCGAAGTAGAGTGCCGAAGATGTGTCGTCCCGTCGAGGCGATGCCTACGAGGCGGTGCCAACGAGGCGGCCTGCGAGGCGAACAGCGAAGTCCTGCACCAGAGCCGGGCCGTCCCGCTGAGGCGAGGCCTCCCAGGCGGATGGCGAAGTGGAGCGCCGAAGACGTGTCGTCCCGCCGAGGCAATGCCTACAAGGCAGACGGCGAAGTCCTGCGCCCGGGCCGGGCCGTCCCGCCAAGGCGATGCCTACGAGGCGAAACCGAGGCGGTGCCTACGAGGCGGCCTGCGAGGCGGACAGCGAAATCCTGCGCCAGAGCCGGGCCGTCCCGCCGAGACGAGGCCTCCCAGGCGGACGGCGAAGTGGAGCGCCGAAGACGTGCCGTCCCGCCGAGGCAATGCCTACAAGGCGGACGACGAAGACCTACGCCGGAGACGTGCCGTTTTGCCGAGGCGATGCCTCCCCGGCGTACGGCGAACTCAAGCGGCGAAGAAATGTCGTCCCACCGAGGCAATGCCTACAAGTCGGACGACAAAGTCGCGGAGAGCGGGCACAAGGTGCGTAGGTCGAGGGCATGACGCACAGAGGTAGGGAGGCGATACTATCGTTCCCCTACCTCCAAAAATAGTGTCCACGGAGAGCGGGCACTTGTGGCGTAGGCTGAGGGCGCTACGCACGCCGAGGCAGGGAGGCGGAGCCGCCGTTTTCCTACCTTCGAAAGCAGTGCCCGCGGAGAGCGGGCGCTTGCGGCGTAGGCCGAGGGCGCTACGCACGCTGAGGTAGGGAGGCGGAGCCGCCGTTCCCCTACCTTCGAAAACAGTGCCTGCAGAGGGCGGGCGCTTGTGGCGTAGGCCGAGGGCGCTACGCACGTCGAGGCAAGGAGGCGGAGCCGCCGTTCCCCTACCTTCGAAAACAGTGCCCGCGGAGGGTGGGCACTTGCAGCGTAGGCCGAGGGTGCTACGCATGCCGAGGCAGGGAGGCGGAGCCGCCGTTCCCCTACCTTCGAAAACAGTGCCCGCGGAGGGCGGGCGCTTGCGACCTAGGCCGACGGCGCTACGCCCGCTGAGGCAGGGAGGCGGAGCTGCCGTTCCCCTACCTTCGAAAACAGTGCCCGCGGAGATCGGGCGCTTGCGGTGTAGGCGAGGGCGCTACGCACGTTGAGGCAGGGAGGCGGAGCCGCCATTCCCCTACCTTCGAAAACAGTGCCCGCAGAGAGCGGGCGCTTGTAGCTAAGGCCGAGGGCGCTATGCACGTCGAGGCAGGGAGGCGGAGCCGCTGTTCCCCTACCTTCAAAAATAGTGCCTGCGGGGAGCGGGCACTTGCGGCACTTACGGCGCAGGCCGAGAGCGCTACGCACGCCGAGGTAGGGAGGCGAAGTCGTCGTTCCCCTACCTTCAAAAACTTCGCGATGCACTCCCTAGTGCAGCAAGCGCGAGGGCGTGATATCCAAGTGGCGCGCCGCTGAAAGCGAGGCACTCCCTGGTGTCTCGGCCATGTCGCAATGTTTATACTCTGTAGAGTGCGTGGGATCAACACCCAAGTCTTATTTATACTCCGTAGAGTGCGTGGGATCAACATCCACGTCTTATTTATACTTCAGAAAGTACGCATAGGGACAACATCCATGCGTGCGTGGGATCCGCGTCTTGTTTATACTCAGTAGAGTGCACAGGGACAACATCCGCGTCTTATTTATACTCCGTAGAGTGCGTGCGGAGGCGGACCTCGGCGCTACGTCTTATTTATACTCCATAGAGTGCGTGCGGAGGCGGACCTCGGCGCTACGTCTTATTTATACTCCGTAGAGTGCGTGCGGAGGCGGACCTCGGCGCTACGTCTTATTTATACTCCGTAGAGTGCGTGGGAATATCATCCACGTCTTATTTATATTCCGTAGAGTACGCGTAGGGACAACATCCACGCGTGCGCGGACCATCCGCGTCTTGTTTATACTCAGTAGAGTGCGCAGGGACAACATTCGCGTCTTATTTATACTCCGTAGAGTACGCCAAGGCGCAAGGCTGTCGTGCGATCAAAGCTAGAAGCCGATCAAACACCGCTGCGCGAAAGAGGACGCAACAGCAATAAAAGAGTCCGAGGCCAGGCCAGTAAACACGCGATGACGACAATGAAAGCAAGGGAGTAGCCAGTCAAGTAAAAATTGCAAAAGCGAACTCTGACAGAACGCAGCTAGTACGTGCCACCATGGAACGACTTCAAGGCACAGTACCTCACCTGCCCCATTAATTGACGTGAGAATCCCCACGGGGAGAACTACTACTTACATAGTTGAGTATCTTGCTAGTTCGCCTCCGCGACGGCGAGGCTGAGGTCTCCATGGCGTGGAGTCCTCAATGCATGCCCTGCGGTGAGCCTTCGCGTGCACGGGTCCATGACCGAGGTCTCCGATAGAGCGGAGCCGACGACCGAAGTGGCCTTCGCCTGTGCCTGGTCCGCACCCGAGAAAGGTGTCGACAGCCCGGATACTCTCGGAAGCTCGAAGCAGGTGGTAGCCGCGCGAAGCCGTTGTAGTGTACACGCTGTGCACATGCATGCAATGCATGTAATAAGGCCTGAGTGCATGCATGCACGTGGAGATGGTGCACGCCTGCATGCAATGCGGCATGAGTGTATGCTACTTCACGAGTTCATGCATGCCGTGCGGAGGCTCGACGCGGACGGTGGCGCAAAGGCTGGACGGAGAGCGGGCCTGGAGACGTGCAAATTAAGGTCCGGAGCCCACCTTCGACGGCGATGAGGCGACCTTCAGCGGAGGCCGTAGTTGCGCAGAGCTGCCGTACAGGTGAATCCATCCCTCGCGCGAAGCCGTCATATACTTTGCGCATGTATGCAGGGTAGAGCCGCTTGGGGGCAAGGTCGACACCACCGATGCGAAGTCCTGATAGAGCCGTGCTGGGGCGAGGTCGACGCCGCCGATGCGGAGTCTGTGCAGAGCCATGCGGAGGCGAGGTCGACGCCGCCGATGTGACGCACGAGGCGGCTCAGTGCGAGGGGCGTGACCTCGCTCGCACGTACGACGCGGAGGCAGCTGGAGGCCGACACCAGTCTTCACTGGGACCTCGCCGGCGCACGTGTAGCCTGCTTCGGAGACTTCGGAGGAAGTAGTCGAGGTGGCTCTGGTTGAGGTCGTCAGAGATCCACCCGGGCTGTCCTCTGTCGCCGTGCGCGCGGCCACCACAACGTAGACGAGCGAACTCATGTAGCTCCCTAGCGCGATGGTGAGCAACGCGAGTGACGTGCATGTGTTCTTCATGGTGTCCGGCGTCTCGCCGTACAAGAACTCCTGCTGCGCGATATGGCAGAGGCCTTCCGCGATGCAGGCGGTGGAGATGCCAAAGCTGATGACCCAGCTGATATTCTGCTGTATCCAGGCAGGGAACACACCAGAGATGATGGGGCCGAAGTCGCCGCGTAGGTAGAACCAGCTGGAGGAGGACGGCTTGCCCTCCCGGCATGGGCTACGCCGCGGGGGACTTCGTAGATGGATACTTTGGGCACCTGCGTACGTAAAGCCTATGCATGCATACGTGAAAAGTGCAATCTTGGATGGATGCAAGCATACGTAGGTCCTGCATGCATGCATGCATACGTGAAAGCATGGATGGATACCTGAATGATAACTTGTGCGTATGCCTGGTTGAATGGTACGAGAGTCCATGCATGGATTGTACACGGAGTCTGGTGTCTGCGTGAAATCCTGAGACAACATGGAGGCCGCCTCGACTGCATGGGCCCGAGGGCGGACGTCGACGCGGAGCCTTCGGCCAGCGCGCGCAGACCTCGCTCCGTGAAGACCTTCCTGCCATGCAGCCCAGAAGCTATCGACACCCCAGCGAAGACCTTGACACGGCACGGCCTGGTGGCCTGGAGCCGATGCAGAGTCCTAAGGTGGAGTCGGCGTGGAGCTCAGAGTTGATGCAGACTCTGGCAGACTCGGCGTGGAGCTCGAAGTCGACACGGAGAGCGGCAGAGTCTGCGCGGAGCTCGCCCGTGAGCCGTGGAGGTCCGCCACGAAGGCCGCGACGCCAGATGTACGAGCACTTTGCCGATACACTTGGATTGAGGATTTGCGGCGCTCGGGTAGAGCACTTATTTTTTCCTGCACGAAGGCGAACAGTGGACGCAGCGCCTATGCATGCATGGATGGGTATTCATGCATGTGTACGTGAATGCACACCTGATTGCATGCATGGATGAAGCTCGTAGACGGATATTATATGCATGCATGGATGGCTAATTCACGCACGCATGCATGAGTTGATAGTTCATGTCTGTACGCATGAGTGAATACTTGGCTGGATCATGCGTGTACACGTAAAGGATACGAAATGACCATCTGGTTACGGGGGGCATCTTCTTGTAGAGGAGCACAGCGACAAGCTGCCGGGGTCACGTCACCAAGTCCTCAAGGCTTCGTCTACGCGGGGTCCACGGCCGAGGTCTTTGACGGAGCGGAGCCCGTAGTGGGGGCCGTGGTGTGGAGGCGACCTCGCCCGCATGGAGGCTACTGCGGAGGAGAGCTAGATAGCGGCTCGCTCGTTCGGAGAGGTCACAGAGCTAGCTGACGACAGCGAATGCTCCGAGGTGGCCGCATTGGGCGACTGCAGGAGGTGCGACCGCGTTGGTGAAGTCCCGGCGGAGGCTCTGAGCGGAGGCTGGAGCCGTTCTTTCCTGACAGATGCGCGTCGCAGCACCATCGCTCGCGGTCGCCGGCTCGAGTCACGCGCCTACCGGGCGGAGCGGCCTAGGAGGCTGTCGCGGAGTGCCGTAGGGAGAGAGCGAAGTTCCTGCATGCAGCTCCACGAGCCTACTCTGGATGGATAATTAACGTATGGACAGATGCTTCATGCATGCATCATGAAGATACGTATACGTCATGAAAAATGGGTACGTAGGGCCCATGCGGGATGGATACTTCATGCATACGGCGCGGATGCTGTTGTCACGGAGGATGGCCACGAGCACATGTCCTAACGCGTCATCTTGCGCCCCACGGAGCCTCCGGCCGGCGCACAGAGACATCACTCGACGAAGACCTTGGCGCAGCACGGCCTGGCGGCCAGGAGTCGATGCAAAGCCCGGCGGAGTCGGCGTGGAGCTCAAAGATGACGCGAAGACGAGTGGGGAGATGATGCTGCGAAGATGTCCGACGCGGTGAAGCGTGTAGAGGCATGTGACATTCCTGTGCCACTCGATCAACCTCATGGATCAGGGCCATTCGACTGGATCTACTCAACCCTGTATCTACAAAACAAAACGAAGCTTGCAGCCAAAGCTCGTACGGCTCTTCAATCAAAATGGCTAAATTATTAGCGAACGAACTACTTATCTTTTGTTGAATGCTGGAGAAACCTCTTCCATACGCAACTTCTAGTCGCTCCCCACGGACGGCGCCATCTGTTGTGGCTACAGGCCAAACAGTAAATAAGGGGACTAGTAGAAGAGGAAGAGGGGGCCAGATCTGTGGAATGGTTGGTGAGAATGAGAGGATCCCTCTCCTGCCCCTCCTAGGGGTTTATATATATGAGTGGGGTAGAATGGGAAATCCCCATTCTACCCCTTAGTAATTACAAAGGATGAGGGTACATTGTTATATTTACATGAGTATATTCCTCTACATTATTGGGCCTATTATATATATTAGGCCAGTTGCAAGGCCCAGTCACAAAGGGTTGGGCCACCCCCACAACACTTACATTTGTTGCAGCCCTTTTTTAATTGTTTCAAAGAGTGTTTGAATTTGTTGCAATGTGTAATCTCAAAAATGTTGTAGTGAGTTTGTTTTTTGTTGCGGCCAAAGCTCGTTGGTTTTTATCACCGTCGTAGTCGAAGCTCATCGAATTGTCGCCATTGTGGCTGCTTGCCAGATTTGGTGTGACCAAAGCTGGAAGAGCTAGGGCATCAGACGTCGAGTAGAGGACTCCATGGTTGGGGGCTAGGAGGCGGTGTAACCTTGAAGAAGGCCACTGTGATTGCAAGAGTTCGATCAGATCTGATTTGTTATGTGTATTTGCTCACTTTTGTTGCTGCCCTTTTATCAATTGTTTCAAGGAGCATTTGAATTTGTTGCAACATATAATCTCAAAATTATTGTAGTGAGTTTGTTTTTTGTTGTAGTCAAGGTGATAATTTGCTGCACCTAAATCTTTTTTGTTGCAATAGTATATGGTTTTGTTGCTACCTTTTTGTCGCCATGATTTGTTGCAATTGTATTTTTTGTTGCAAGCTTTATTAATTTTTGTTGCAACTTGATGTTTTATTTGTTGCAAGCTTTATTAATCTTTTTTACAGCTAGATGTTTGTTGTGATTGATTATTGTAACCGTGGAGAATTTTATTGCATATTCATTATACCGTTGTTACTCCTCTTTTGTAAATTTGTTACAATCAACCAGTCCTCCTTCATCCCTCCTACTTCTTCAGCAAGATGGGCTCCGATGAGCTGGCAGCAACCAGGAGATTGTTCTCTCCCTCCCTGCGTGTCCTCCTTAGAAGAAGACTACGACCACCAATGTTATAAGCCTCGGAACCAGTATCCCAAGCTCCAACACTAGTCATTGGTCTAAGGTCACCACTGCTCATGCTTGAGGGAGGCCGTCCGCCATGGTCTTCTCCTCTGCCAAGACAACGACGATCAAAGATCGAGTAAAGATGAGCTTCTCTGTCATGTCAAATTGAACGGCCAGAATTTATCCAAGCTAGATCTAATAGTAGATAGAAATGTACAATGGGAAGCTTCCCATTGTTAAGAGGGCATTCGTATTGGTTTCTATTGATGGTTTTTTTTGCTATGACTGATGACTTTTGGCTAAAAATAAATAATTATAGCTGAAAAAATAGCTTTTAAAAGGAGGAGGCAAGTGGTGTAAAAAGTGAGGGAGAGATGCATGCACAAGACAAGAGCAAAAGGAATAAAGTACGTGATGCGCCCGTGACCCCTAACTTATCTTCGGGGCGAGAGGAATTGAGAAACCGTTTCGAGAAGCTAGGTGTTCATATTGGACTCTAAAGTTAGAAGTAGAAACTAATACAAACAACGCCTAAGTACGGGCATGGATCACTCCTACTATTAATCTATATAAAAGTATAAAATATTTATACAATCGGAGCGGGTGGAATAGCCGCTCAGCTAGATGATTCTTTTGGGCTGTGGTTTATGACTTTTGGTTTAAAATTTTGAATTCTGGTTGTTCACGAGAGAAAGTACGGAGAGAGAGAAATACTTGTGTGCGATTTTGACCGATGTAGACGAATTCAGAAAAGTGTCTATTTCAATCGATTTGTAGACCTCACTTTGAAAAGATACTCCGTTTGAAAGTTAGTTACTGTAGAAAATTAAGCCATAAACCCAACACGAGAGCATGGGACGGATCAAAGCCACGTCGGGGGCATGGTGGGGTTACTCTCGTGGAATTCTAGCTTCTGGCTAAAAGTATACTGTACCGTCTGTTAAGTTTTTCTGAGTTATTCAATTTTAAAAATAAAAAATAAGAAAAAAAAACACCGTTATATTATCACGAATAATATAGAGAAATAAGAGAAAAAAATTCCAAAAGAAAAAATCGAAATTAAAATATTGATATGTTATAAATAGTTTTTGGCTTTGTGTAAGGCTTTTAAGCCGTTTTGGGCCCTTGCTCCTCGACTATGCAGCAAATTCTAGGGTTTCCGCTCCCGATCTGCCCGCCGATGCCGGACGCCGACGAGCTGGACGGCGCCCGGCGCCTGGCGCACCTCGCCTTCGCGGAGCTCTCCCGGCACGAACTCTCCTCCTCGGCCTCCCCGCCTCGCGCCGACCTCCCGCCGCTCCTTCGCTGCTGCCTCCTGCTGCTGCCTATCCTCGACGCCGGCGACCCCGACCTGGCTGTCCGATGCGGCCGCCGTCTCCTCGCCTTCGTCCGCGCTATTCTCTCCCGCGATCCCGACCCCTCCCTCCTCCCCGCCCTCGAGGTAGGTTCGCGCTAATTAATTACCCACACGCTTGATTCGTTGCTCCAATTCCTTCACAAAATGTAATGTCCGCGGACGAGTTGCAAGAACTAGTTTTTTCCTTACAAGGGCGAAAAACTAGCTGCAATAACTAGTTTTTTTCCTTACAAGAGCGAAAAACTAGTTGCAATAACTGTTTTTTCCTTAATAGGGCCAAGAACTGGTTGCAAGAACTGACTTTTTTTTTCTCACTGAAGAGGCGAGACCTCACTGATTTACTTCAATAATTTGATTGTTCACTTTGTTCTTGCAGGTGTTTGTTGAGAATTTTGTGGTTAGCGACCAACTGAGGAGGTGCTTCACCATGGCCAATGGTTCCATACCGAAAGGATCAAGGGTCTCCACCATCACCTCATTGTGCCGGGATGAGCTCATTGTCGTGCTGGAGCTCATGTCCCACCATTTCATTTCGTCCCTGCAAGATGAGGGGGGTTTGGAGCAGTTTTTGAATGCACTCTCTTGGTCGGGGAAGGCGACAGAGGGGACTCCTGAAATTGGCTTGCTGGGAGCTATTTCCCTGGTCAACAGGGGCTGTTTGTTCTCTATGCCGGTTGTTGTCCAAGCTCATTTTGTATTGCTCGCATCCCGATGTATCAGCAGTGGGGATCTGGACCTACATTTGCAAGTGTTTGAGCATGCCATGAATGCTTACTTGAGATACTTGCCGGCATTGGGTGTTTTTGACAGAACTAGTAGTGTGAAAAGCCCGTTGAGATGTTTTGTCAAGAAAAGACCTTTTAACTCTTGCATCCAAGATGCAACCAATCAGAAGCTAAGCTGTCAGATCAATAGGCTGCTTTTGTTCTGCAAGTTGCACTCTGATGATGACCTGCACACCAGTGAGGGGGATATCTTTGATATTTCTGTCCGCTTCATTGAAGAGAACCAGCATTTGGTTCATGAACAATTCAGGCAGGAAGCTGTCATTGCTGTGAAGGGCATAGTGTCAAATATCCTGGGTTGTGCAAAGCAAAAGGAGATGCATGAATTGGATACTATAGTTTCAGAGGAGATTATCTGCCTTGCTGCGGTACTTCGGCTGATGGGTTCCTCTTTTCTTCAAATTCTGCACTGCATTATGCAAATGAGGGACGCAGATGGCAGGCAAAATGGAAATTATCTATCGCTTTGCAAGGAGCACAGTTTCATATCCGAAACCATCCACTTGCTTGGACTGTATGAAGCTAATGAACTCCATACACATGACTTATTTCGTATGATTGGGAAACCTGTTGACAGGGAAAGGGCCTCAATGCTAATGCTGGCTCATTTTACTAGCCTATCAGTTTGTTGTTTAAGAATGAAGTTTGGCTTTCTGTGGAAAGGTTGCATTATCATGATGATGGTGGCCACGAATCTTGTGATTGCTGAAGATGAAAGTCTGGGTTTATTTCAGTGTCTTGATGGTTCAAAAGATTCTGCAATTTCTTTGATTGACCAAGAGGGTTACTTGAAGGTAGCACTTGTAGCTATTCAGATATTGATTTCTTTCTGATTCTTGTTGACCTGTCTTTTTTCTTTGTTTTTGTCATTTTGTTGATCTGAAGACCATGCATGCAGGGTTCTGTCCAGAGAAAATCTTCTACAGTAATAGCATTACGGTTCAGTAAGTTACAGAAAGTTCATATTCAAGATGATGTTGGGCATGATTTTGGTGAGGGCAGCAGGTAAGCTCTAAAACCACATAGCCATTGGACGTGCACAATGGTTCTTGCTTGTCTTAGTAGCCATTTTATATGGTAAAAGTTGGAATGATGTAGAGAACTAGATCTTTCTAACAGTTCTTTTAGTTTATTTTCTTACTCATTTTCTTTTTGAGTACCTCCATACCTTTGTGAGCTGGACATTATCCTTGCGAGTAAAGCATGATTTTTTTCGAAGGCTACATTATTAGTACTTTTGGTATGATCCGAAATGGTGTATGCATGCACATCAGCACATGAATGCTTGTAAAGCTATGGAATGTAGCTTCATAGATAAAGACAATAATAGGTTAAATAAATGTAATGGCAAAGGTAAAGAATGCTTCCTCTTTACCAAATTTATGTTGTTATAGAATGCATACTGTCAAACTTTTTAAAATTTTGACCAATAATAGATTCAAAAGTACTTGGATTGACCAGATCAACAGATGGAAATAACATTAGTGGATTTCTCATCAGAACTGCACCCATGATATTATATTTTTATTGTAAAATTTTTAATATATTAGTAGTAGTCAAGGATGTACTTTGGACACCGCGTATATGTCGACATCTATTTAGTACTGGAAGAAAATAAAATATAATGAATAGAAGGCCTGGTATTTTAACTAGTCACCATAATGCTGAATATGGTTTTATCCAAATGAAAAAAAAGTCTTTCTGAAGATGTTTTTTGTGTAAAAGAGAAAAAAAGAAGAAAAGTTGGTGCCCACCAAATTGCATTTGTCTGCAATACTATTTGTTCCTTTAGTGACATCATGCTATTATGATATGTTCTTAAGATCAAGTTAAGCACCTTTATCAAACTTGATTACAACCTGAATTCCTATAGATGAACACATTGGTAGTGATGGTGGACTATCTTGTTGTTATTATCTTTGGGCATTTTTTTCACATTAAATACCAGTTGGGTGTTTTTTTGGTAGGCCAGTTATTCTTGTCATTTTGATTTCTGATTCATGTGTCCAACAACTGAAAAATTGGTTTTTTTATACCAAATGTAAGTTAAATTTGAATTGTATTAACTTGTTGCAGTTTGGGCACCCTTCGGAGGTGTAAATCTGGAGATGAAAGGGGTGATGTTCGATCCTTTTTCGAGTGCCTTCCGGAATACAAGCGGAACTCTTCAGATTGGAATGATATCATGGATTTTGTTGAATGCAAACCAGGTATGGATTATTTAAGTTGGTGGACGCAACACAAGAAATTTAAGAAGTATATGGATGAGAAATGGATCAGAAGCAAGAAACTCAGTGTGAACAAAACCAAAAGAATGAAGCCCTCAAGGGGGAATGCTGAACTCTCCCCACCCCTCTGCCCCTCCAACTCCCCAATGCCCCAAACACCCCCAGCCCATCTCCAGCTCCGGCGAGCTCGCCGGCGACAAGCAGGAGGGGGACCCATTCCTTCCCTAAGCTAGTATTCCTCTGCTTTTGTCTTCTGTATAGAACCCCTTTTGTTGCCGTCATGGTGGATTTCTCCCGGATGGGAACTCCAACGAACTGCTGCTCTCTCGCATGAGGACAGAGCACTTCAGCGTTGTTGTCTCCACCACAGGTGAAGGTACTGGCAATGCTCGATTTCTGGATTCCTCTCGCATCTTAACCAATGACACCCCAAATTCGTCGGGCTTGTAGCTGAACTTCTCCAATGCTAGTCACATGCTCGTGCGTTGCAACGAAATTTATTGGATATATAAAGAATCATGCTATGGAAAAAAGGGCTATTCTGATCAGTTGAAAAGTGGAGAGTAATGAGAAGTTGAGAATGTGACAGTTGGAGGAGAAGGGATGTACGACCACCAACTCATTCTTTTATAATAGTAATGATCTTTTGAGTTCCTCACTGACAGTAAGGCAAGAGGCTGCCAGTTGGCTCTCTGGCAAGGCTTCTTTCAACTGTTGATGAGACACACCTGCTATATCCTTGTGCTCCGGTAGAGACGCAGATCTGTGTCAGTTTCTGGCTGCTTCTGTGGGTGTCTTGTGTCAAACTTTTGATCAATGAATTGAGACTCTAGGGTCTACTAGGACCCGACTGCCTTAAAAAGAAGACTTCAAGGAGATGGTTGCAGTGAAACTGTTCTGTGACGTTACAAAAGGGAACATCTGTACCAACCTAGCCTAGCGAACGGGCCTCTAGCCTAGCGGTTAGAGCGCTCTAGTAGCACCCCTCAGGTCCTGGGTTCAACTCCCAGTGGGAGCGAATTTCAGGCTGAGGGAAAAAAAAATCCCCTCGCTTGCCCCATAAGCCAAAGCACAGGTCTAAGGCTCGCCCAGGTCGCTGGTCGTTGGTCTAGGGATCACCCTGGTCGTTCTCACGTGGGCTGATGCCGCTGTGTCAGGGTGGGGCAAGGGTTCGGGGATTTTCTCGATCTGCGTGAGAAGATCTTCTTCTTAAAGCAATGCCCGGGGGCTGTCTTACCCCCCGCAGGTCGAGTTTTTTTTTTGTACCAACCTAGCCTTCTGTATAGTTCCAGCAAGTGGATCAGTGGGTAGAGGCTTTGTGTGAACAAAAACAAAAGACTAAAGATCTCATGGAGATAGTTGCTGTGAAACTGACTTCCAATGTTACACAAGTGAACATTGGTCAATCACCAGGTTCCATGAGCGTAGTCTTTGAATCATTCTAGAAGGTCACCCTGAATGTCGGATGTAAATGTCATCACTAACATTTGTACATATGGATTCTTATTTTTTAACTAACTTTCACTATAGCTTCTTCATTTTTGAAGAGTATATTATCTAGCTTCCTTTTTTTTGGTCAATTTCTCAATGGATCTCTATCAAATTTTTTCTCTCCGTATCTTAACTCCTTATGGTCTAAAGCCTCAACATTCATATATAGCTTACTTTTGCTATAGTTGGGCCATGCCATTAGATGTCTTCTTCTGTTGTCATGCCCTGTTTGGTGCATCCCTGGAGCAGTCCCTGGTAAAGCTCTAGCTGGCTAGTAGGGACAGTGATTTTCAAAGGGCAGCATGAGAAATTTCCTAACTTATGGAAAATTGTTCTATATCAAATTTAGGTCTCTTATGTGAAATTTATGATGTTTGTTATTATTGTGGAAATTATTTACTTCCAGGAAAAACGATTTCCATTCAATGAAATTTCATAGGTGCTAAGTCCAAATTGTCTCCTGTCATGGAGCAACTAACATTGTACCATTTTCTTTATGACATTAAATACAGAAACACATGCATTTTTTGTGCTTGAGAATATAATACCTCAAGTTGCCCAATAACAGTTACATTAAGCCAATTCTTTGCTAATAAAGGGCAGTTTTTGCTTCCGAATTGTGATGCTGTTTTCTATTTTGATTGGATGTTACATACTTGATTTTAGTGTTACATACCTGAATTGATGGTATGGTTCATCACATTCCTTCAAAATGCTAGAGATGGATCTAGAATTCGAAATTTTGTGGCTGCCTTTTATCATTGTTAGGTTGAGAAAGCAGGATGCAGGAAATTTGACATGGGTAAATAAGTGGAGGCCTGCATGGAATAATTAATATCAGTGCGAATGGAACTTGAACAAGTCCAGGACTAATTGAAGTTTTCTTTCTTTTTTTAATGAGAAGTGTAAATGGTTCTAATTGTTCTACTGGGCAGCAACATAAGTACATAACAGTAATGTGGCTAAATGCCTAAATGCTGTCAGTGAGTGCCTAAGTAGTTTTTCTTCAGGTCTTTTTCAAGATCACTCATATTAATTGTTTATTTACAAGCATCTGAGATGGTCTTCAACATAACAAAAGGTTGTGACGTTTGTTCGACTTTTTGTAAAAAAAGAAAAATTTTCGGCTCATTCGTCAAGCTCATAAAGTTCAGCCTTATGCTCGGCTATATGTTCTGAACTGATATTTTTCTTAGGGCAACATCATTCAGTGTTGAGTTGATATCTTTCCATTAATGAATCGAGTTATAATTTTGGTTTAGATGCTTCGTCATCAACTTCTGAATTACGCATGTTTATGTGTGTAACTGAGCTGTTCCTGTTAGCTGGATGTTTTTAACTGTTCTTGTACCATCTGGTTTAGGTTGTGAGTCCTTAAACGTCGCTGGATATTTGACCTTGTCTATGACTTTTTTTTTTCAAGTTTTCGGCAGTTCCCGCAGATTGTGAAGTTTCCTGGCAAAGTTTGGTTGAACCATAACTGATCGTGATTTTCAATTTGTCAAGTTGTCCTTGAAAGTTAAATTATGCTCATATTACAGACTACACATTGATCCATTTTTACTACTGAAGTGAAAATTAATTCTGTATTTTGGCAGGATTATAGCAAAAAAGTGTATATTAGCATAAAGCATCAGAAAACATTTTTTAAAAGAAAACCAATTTACTGTAGGTTAAAAACATTCAATTATTAACCCCTGTTCTATTATCTACATCAAATTTGGTGGTTTAGCCACGTCATCAACACATGGCATTCCATGTGGCACCAGTATAGAGCTGAAATTTGAAGGTGCATGACCAACGTTATATTTTTAACATGTAAGGTTTATGCTCAGGGCGGTCCCTGGGCGTGGCCGACAGGGTCATCTGCTCAGGCCCATGAGTGATGGGGACACGCCCAAGTAATATTAAGTTCATGTATATACCCTACGTTGAGCCTTTCGCCCAAACCAGCAGCGACAACTGAAAAATCTCTTAACCGTTAGGCGATTAATTGCAGTCGCCCCACCGTTGGGCGACTTTCATGCAGTCGCCCAATGGTTGGGCGACTGCACTCAGGTCCCCGTGAATGTTTTAAATTTTGACAATTTTGTAGTTTGGAACTGGTAAAAAATCTGCTGGAGTTATAATAAAAGTTTATGTTCATTGTATGTTGTAGGTGTGTAAAAAATTTTGGGAAATTGTTTTAGAAATGATTGACCGTAGAACGATTGGTACATACGATAGTAAGTGATATTTTGATGTTACTGATAATTCGTGTCTCTGGGCTAGGATTGGGTTGAGAAGGATCGACGGGCTCAGCGGTCAGATTATCACAAACGGTTCTACATACAAACCGTCTGTAATATTCTCTATCACAAGTTTTATATACCGACGCAGTATAAACAACTAGTCTCAAAAGATAAAATAGTAAAGTTTTATATGGCTTATATATACTCATTTGAAAGGTTTCGATGAGATTTACAACTTTTCAGCTGAAGCAAAATCCAAATTCCAAAGGGAAGACCAAGAGAAAAGGCAAAAACAGAAACCAAAAACTTGTGACGTAGGTTTATGTCCAAATATGGCCGATTTTCGGGGTCTTGGAGGGCGACTACCACAAGCTGGTCATTTTTTTTTGGATCGGGCTCGTCGTTAACTTTCCAACGAGTACAAGAACGTCGAAAACGGACACCGTATGCAAAAGTTATGCCCATTTTACTGAAGGTGTGTCGGAAACGGACTCGAATTCATTTCGGTCTCAATTGAAACTACTATAACTTTTGATCCCGTGGCCGAAATTGCTCAAATTTTTTTCTGGAGGCTTTTGGATATATGAAGAACAGCTCCACCAATTTTCACTATTTTTGGCGAAGGTTTGATGCATTTTCCAAATTTCGGCAAAGATAGACTCTTTCCTCTCTTTTTCTCTCTCTCTTTTTCTCTTTTTTTTCTCTGTTTTTTTTTCTAAACATCAAAATTCTCATTAACATCAAAATATCACTTACCATCGTATGTACTGATCGTTCTACGGTCAATTGTTCCTAAAAAAATTTCCCAAAATTTTTTACACACCTACAACATACAATGAACATAAACTTTTATTACAACTCTAGCAGATTTTTTACCAGTTTAAAACTACATAATTGTCAAAATTTAAAACATTCACGGGGGCCTGAGTACAGTCGCCCAACCATTGGGCGACTGCATGAAAGTCGCCCAATGGTAGGGCGACTGGATGCAGTCGCCCGAGGGTAGAACAACAGGGACGCTATTGGCCCCTGGTTGAGCGATAGGCTCCAGTCGCCCTCCCATTGGGCGACTTGAGTCTATTTTTGTAAAAAAAATTCCTGCAAGTATATTTCTGTAATTTTGAATAAAAAAATGGATTATTCAGCCTCACCACCTAAGGCTCATGTCCAAAACACCCATAGACCCAAAACACTACTTCAACATACCGAAGGTAAAAAGAAAAGAAAATGATCTTCTCTTTCCCTGAAGCAGCGGCATGCTTGTTTCTCCATGTCGTCAAGAAAGAGGGAGCTCTGCCGTTACATTGCAAGGGGGAGTGGCCAGCTTGGCCGGTTCACTTCGAGACCTAAAGGTTAACATTAAAAGGTGACCAAAAAAGGACACAGGCGCATGAAGGGGCATCACTGGCTGTAGAATGCTATTATTTGTATTAGTGATATACCCTAAATACAATTATAAAGATGATTATATCACTTCTATGTTTTTGAACTTTCAAATAATATGCTATTGTCCTTTAAACGAACTATCATTTATATTGATTAACACGTATGTTACTTGTTCGTGAAACTCTTTATTTATGTTACAATATTATTCTAAATATTTCTAACCTTATATTATTACGGAGACACTTATGATTTATAGATCAACGTATATATTGATTGATGGTCACGTTCACGGATCATGGATAATTAATAATGTGGACTTATATTGGATTGACCCATCTGGAGGCACTGAGAGAACTATTATATTGTTAAGCGTCATCAGTTGGTCTCATACATAATGTATATGGGATCCTTAGACATGAAATCGACATGGTTTCCTACATGTATAATAATTTACTTAGAGTTACCAAATGATACTCCGTAACTAGGTAGTTGTAAAGGTAGATTTTGGATTTACTATAAAACATGTAGACAAATGTGAGCGATCAATATGGGACTTGCCCCTCCTTTTTAACGGGAGATATATCTCTGGCCCCGCAATGTGCTTGGATTAGGAAAATGCAGGGCTACATTGAATATGGTTGAAGAGTCAACTACAATTGAGTAATCCACTATAAGATTGAGTGAAGAGCAAGCTATCATAAGATGGTATGCATCTCACCTTAAGATCGATGGGGTATTGTGAGGCAAAGGGATCGACACATGAGAACTATATAGGTTCATCCAATATGATCTTTATGTGTATTTGGGAGCCGCTATGTCCTGCTAGGGACTGCTACTGAACTGCCACTGCTTCGACCACTTTTCCATGCACTCTGATAGCTACTGCTCTGACCAAGACCACTTATTCTTATTCATTACAAGGTTTGATCGCTACTTCGACTATTACTGCTCCGATTGCGACTGCGAACACAACTGCTCTGACCGCTACTATTTTGACCACTACGGATCGACCAGTTAGTTCCATTTGTGCAGAAGGGAAGAATACTCCAATTGGTATTGACTAGCGATCATCTGACAAGTGATGAGCTGAACAGTAAGCTATCGACTAGCAATCATTTGACTAGTGGTCAGCTGAACAATGATCCATCGATCGGCAAGTTTTGACCAGCCATGTTAGGTATTGATAAAATTTCAGTGTCAACCAATTCAGAAGCTGAATGTACGCTTGGTTTCTTTTCTTGACTAGACCAGACAAATGCATGTGACCTGTGGGAGGCAGGGGCGCATGAAAGGAGATAGAATCGGTGATGTTCGACCAAAGGAAAGGGTCAAGATCATAACGTGCAATAAAGGAAAAGATGTCTTGCATGCCTAATTTTGTCAAATCCATGTTGAACTAGTTATATTTTAATTAGGAAATATAGTCAGAGTTCGTGTCCAATAGGTTTTGTAGACAAGAGATAAGAGTCGGTTGCGATAATCATTTCCAAATTAGAGTTGTGCCTTTGGGGCACTATATAATGTAAATGTGTTGTGAACAAAAAATAGAGACCACATTATTTAGATTAAAACAATACTCTTGACTCTAGGGTTTGTGCTCATATACCCCCACTAGAATAAGGAGTTCCAATCTAGATATTGATGTTGTTGTTCTTGTGTTTTCCTCATGAATTGTAGAAAGTTCGTCACATCTACTTTTGTGTGGTCAAGTAGACAAGGATCGAAGCATGTGTTTAAGTGAATTATTTTTTCATAGTTGTTGTTCTAATAGTGGTTGGCTCCATCGATTCATCAGGTTACGTGGATCCACCAAGCTATCAACTATCTTGCGTCGTGAAGATTGGGCATCCCCCGTATCGAGGCATAGGGCTTTTGGTTGTACATCATGACACCACCAAAACCCTAGCCGCCACCTCTCCGAAAGCCCTACCGTATGCGCTGGTACAAGCACACTGATGCATGGCCTTCCACCCTATGACATGTGGAAACCGATATAGGTGTAGCTGTTACTGCAGCACTGATCAGGGGACAATCGTGAGGAGGAGAAAATCGGTTTGTGGGATCACGAGGAGATATGGTTTGTCAAACCTAGATTTTGCTAATCCAGAATCCTTTGTGATTTCCACCGCATTATTCCCTGAATCAGAAGATAGTGCTCATAAATACATTACTGTATATCAAAATCATATCTTGCGAAAACGTAAATAATGCAGTAATAACTTATAAATGGGCCGGTCAGGCCAAAATTATTAAAATGTAGCAGCGGAAATGAAACTTCACATAGGTGACCCTCAGGATACGCCCACAGGCAGCCAACTGGGGTTCATGACCTAGTTTTTGGCCTCGTCATCTTCTAGCTCTGTCGACTTGTCGGACCCCACGTGATGAACCATTGCAATATTTGTGGTGTGATTAGTTAGCTTTGCAAAGATAGCCTTTGTCAGAATTGGATTTGGATTTGAGTCATGGATTTAATTAGGTTGACCTAAGTCATTGGGTTAAGGTTGCATGATGCATGTCTTGGCTAATGTAGGTCAAGTTGTGAAGAATTTGTGCATGGAAATGAATTCTTTGTCTTTGGATGTGCAGGGTCGCTTAGAGTCAACTATGGTCAACGGTGGTGATCAGGGCTAGGCTCATGGAGGAGTTGAGGCCCAGAACAATCAAGGATGCCAGGTGAGACTGTGAGCTCAAACATGGCACGAGAAAGGTAGGAATGTTGAAGGCGAGTTCGAACAGCGGGATGACGCCAGCTGGCTTGAACAAGCCAAGTGAACCGTGGTTCAGTGGAACTGGGCAGGAGAGATTTGGTGGCACGTGGCAAGCTGATGGTGTACCTACATGTGGCAAGCATGGCGTTTGCTTGCAAAGGAAGGTGATGACCGGGTCAACAAGGGGCATTTCGGTATTTTGATCAAAATACCGGAAACCATCTTGGATCAAAACCGCGGCACATGGGTGATGCGTTGGTGAGTGGTTTAGGTTAAGATGGAGCTGGTTTGATCAAGGCGGATCAAGGTTAAGGATTTAATGGATGCACACTTGTGCGCTTTGAAAAATATGCATAAGTGGATTTGAGTAAAACCCGTGTGTGTGGGGTTAACAGGTTTCCCCCATTGTAATAGTTGGTAGGATCCATTTGGGGAGTAGGTGGCTGGTTGCTCACCTATAAAAAGGGTGGGGATGGAGACATGTAAGGTTAACCATCCCACCTATCTCTTATGTGCTTTCTTGTTTACGGTTAGGGTTTTGAGAGTGGAGCACATGGTGTGCTCTTGGTCCTCCAAGATGGAGTGGCTATAGACTCAATCTTCTCAAGAGAGCAATACATCAAAATTTGCTATCTCCATGGATCTTTCTTGATTTGGTTATTCTGTTCTTGATGTGTTCTTGATTTGGCATCAAAGTTTGATTTCCTGAATCCAAGAGTTTTGAGTCAATTTCTTTGGTGTTCTAGCATGCAGTGATATGTGGAAATACTTTCAGATTCATCTTGGTCATCATCTACCCACGAGCTAATTTGATTCACCGATTTTGATTTTGACTCGGTTTTGATGTGACCTTCCAACAAACTGAAAAATATTTCTTCTTCTGGTTCTTCTTCTGGTTCCTCATGCTCATTGACGTGATGTCGTGAACAATCACAAGTGGTCGAAGCACGGGGACGGTTACGACTGGAGGCAGTCGAACGCGAGCGGGAAGGAGAAGGCTTGCGCTTCGTGAGGGTGATGACAGGTGGCGGACTGGGGCGTCGCACCTTCTTGCGTGCTGTGAGCCTGGCGCGGAGTCCTGAAAGTCGAGCTGGCGCTTGGTTGTTGGGGACGGCAGCTGGTGCAGGTGAAGACGGAGTGTAGTCCACTGCAGCTTTGAGACGTCCTAGCTCGAACTCTGCTGCCTGGCTGTGGAGAAGCTGTGCGCGAAGGGTGTCGGAGTGCTGGTAACTGGAAGTGAGAAGCATCCGGAGCTGTCCAATCTCCTCCAAAGCTCTGGCATAAGTGACTGCCATCGCCTGGGTGAGCTGCACCTGATGTGACAGTCGAGGATCGTCAACTGGAATATCAAAGGAGTCTGGATACCTCTGTCCTGCTCGGGGGTTGATGAAGAAGCAAAAAGGGGACTGATGTACAGCATCCTTGCGCAGATGGCACAACTCATCGATGGCGAGGCGTGCTGCGTCCTGGACAGCGTCGAAACAGCGGGACCGAGGGTGCTTGATGGGGTATGTTTGGGAGTTGAATTCCCCATCCCGTGCATACAGGAATACCTCCATCGACCACGAGTCTCGATCCAGGATCCGTGTCTTCCGTCCCCTGAAAATGGGTGGCTGACGGTACTCCAAGCACTGCATCAACTGTCGGAGAAGGCTAGCAAGAGCTCCAGCATCCTCTCCGTGTGAGTAGTAGTCCCACGGGGCAGCGGAGGTCGAATTGGCCATCTACAAAGTTGAATAAAAGAAAAGATTAGTAAAAATTTTAACAAAGGGATGTAGAGACGAGAACGGAATTCTAAGTAAGAAGAGAGTAGAAGCAAAGAAGCTTATATATTTTTAACATACTCTTTTTATAATTATAAGTCCTTATGGTTTGCCATTCTTAACCTAAGTCACGCCCTACAGTCAAATTGGCTCTGATACCATCTCTGTCGGGCCCCCGGATTACCAAACCCGGACCCTCTGTGTATTACTGCACTAGTCCCAGATCAAAACTAGTGCACACAGTTAAACAGAATGGAAAACATCACCAACAACGATTTATTTCAATAATTAAGAGTACTGACCGAAAGGTCTCATTATTACAACTGAGGTTTCATTGACCTCGCACACATAAAATAAAGCGGAAGCAAAAGATAAAATCGATGACGACCCATCAATACGCCACAGGCAATTGACTGGGGAAGCGCGACCTAGTCCTCCGGGAAAAATCCATCACAGCCACAAGCGAAGCAGTAGTCGTAGTCACCTTCTTGAGCTTCGACTTCCTCTGAGTATTGTTTTTGAGTGCAGCATGTGAGTACATAAAGTACTCCGCAAGTCTTGGGAAAAATGCAATAGATGCACGGCTTGACAAAGGAAGGCTATATGGTTCTTTTGCACAAAGCAATATTTTAAATTCAATTACTACTAATTATTTTCGAAGGCATCATGTTAATAAAGTAAATGTTTTAACAGAAACTATCATTAATTCTCTAGTGAAGGTTCCATCCACCAACACTAGTTTAATCAATCATAACTGATCAAGTTTAAAACTGCGGGTTCCATCCACCCTCTCTGGCTCCATCTGCCAGGATACCCTTCCGAGAGTTCCCTCCACTCTCGGAATACAAAACTTTTGATTTTTAAAACCAAAACCAGAAATCTACCATGTGAATGCATTCCTTGCCCGCCCTTGACCGTGGGCACGGCTATTCGAATAGTTTGACACTCTGCAGAGGTTGTACAACTTTATCCACAAGAGATAAATTACCCTAAAAGTCAACACGCTTCCTTTGGCATGTGACCCAGATAAAATATCACAAAACCTTTACCTTACTCTAATCTAGCTAGATACCACCCGCTGAGGCTTCACCGCAGGTAGGCTAACTGCCCGAACCGAAGCCCCCTCTTGCGCCATATGAGTACAGTAAATCCCTGTCCCTCACTGTGGATAACCAGTCCATCCCTGGCACCCACTTTCCACTGGTGGCACCTAAACTAGACTATCATAAGTTAATCAGCTAGGTCGTACCCATATAGACTTGTGGTTGTACGGTTAATGCTCAGTCTGGACAAACACAAGCGTCGGTCCTTATTTGACTAGGGTGGAACATACACTTAACAAGTTCTCGTGCTAACTGCACCAAGCCAAACCAACCATCCACCCTAATCTAAACCAACTTTCACATTTTATTTTATTTTAAAAGAACAGTGGCAACTCCAATTACCACTAATTTTCATAAACACCGGGGTTCTATAAATCATAAATTCCCTTTTTCAAGATTTCTAAAGTATTGAATAGCAGGACTAAGCATTATACTACCATACTAACATCAACAAGTAATTAAATACTCTCATTAATGAGACAAAGGGAGTTCTATGGTGATAAGAGTACATGGCATTCAATTTCAATGGAGGGCATATCAAGTTGGAATAACTAGTTCCTAAAGATTTGAACTAGTACTTTATGTAAATAGCAATGCACATAATTTAAAATAATTTGAAAACATTTCAAATCATGGGTTCAAGATGATCAAAGGAGACTTGCCTTCTTGCAGATTCTCTGGGTCTTCTTGCTGTTGGGTGGAGTGATCGTCGACAACGTTGGAATCTACGCGATAAAAGACGAAGCAAACAAAGCAAATAAATACAAGCAAAATTCAAATAAACTCAAAAATTCAAATGGAGGCCATGGTTGGATAGATCATGATTTTAGATGAATTTAGAAATTTGAATGGCTGAATTTGGAGTTAAAATGAGAAAGTTATGCTTGTTTGAAGTTTTCAGTTTGAATAAATCCAGAAATTAAGAAATTTCTGACAGGTGGGGCCCACTGGAATATTTAAATTTTCAATCTTTATTTTTAATTCCGAGAGCCTGACAGGTGGGACCCACTGACAGTAAACCCTCTGGTGGTCGCTGACATGTGGGACCCCTCTGACAGTGACCACATCTGCTTTGGGTCACTGACAGGTGGGACCCACTGGGATCTGGACCCACTTGTCAGAGGCTGACGCAGACAGATGGGACCCAGGCGGCAGTGGCCCGCACAGACGGCTGCCGCTGACGGGTGGGACCCACTTGTCAGCGCGAGAAATAAACGAAAAACTCAACCCAGCGCGCGGAGCCGAGGGCTCGAACGCGCACCGGGGAGTTGAGGGAGTGCGCTGCTAACCAGATGGGCGGGGGAGGCTTTGCCTACCTATATAGGGCAGCAAATCCTTTTGAGGGATACCTTCGAGAGGGGTCGGGCAGAGGCGGTCGGAGGCGACGGCGCCGGCGGCGAGGGAAAGCCGTACGTGTTCGGGTGATGCGTAGATTGTAATCCTGGAGTGAAGAGGGTTCTGTTGGAGGAGTCGGCGAGGTCCGGGGATGAACGGAGACGGCCGGCGGCGAGGAAGGGGCGGAGCTGCCTCGGGTGCTCCGGTGCGACGGTGCTCCGGCGGCGAGGAAGGACGACCGAGGTGCTGGGGGGGTTCGCCGACGCACAAGGAGGCTGTAGGTGGCGGCTATGGGCTCCGGGGAGGTCCGAGGCGGCGGGGAAGGCTCGCCGCAGTTGGGCGGGGCTCGGAGAGAGAGAAGCTCGGCTGCGGGCGTCTCAGGGCTCCGGAGGAAAGGTGGAGGGTGCTGGGAGGTGGTGCGGGGAGAGGCGGAGGCCGAGGGGCTATTTATAGAGCTCGGGGAGGTCCGTGGCGGCGGAAATTCCTCGCCGAAGTCGCGGCCGGGGTTCGGTTTGAATTGGGGATAAGTCGACGGAGGCGACGCGGAGTCCGGATTCTCAGGGGATAAGGGGCTTATCTCCCCGGGAATTCAAATCCGCGTTCAATTCGAAGAAAGAGGCCGAGTGCAGGTAGGATTTGATCGCCGGTTTCTTCGGAAGAGAGAGAAAGGAGGGAGAGTCCGGCGTCCGCGCGGGGATGAAGAACCTAACGAGCGGGGCCCGCGGAGCAGCGAGGGAGAGGGGAGGTGCGGCCGGGATGGGCCGAGGCGGAGGAGAGTTGAATCCGGTCCGCACACGTGGCGCGCGGGGAGATGGCGAAGGCGGGATGGCGGGGCGACGTGGACGACATCCGTCCGTCCAAGTGTCAGCCGAAGGGAGGGGTTGGATTTTTATTTTTGATTTTACAATTTCAGAAAAGGCTAGGAAATTATTTAGGCCTCAGAAAAATATGAAAATACCTCCAAAAATTCCAGAAAAATTCACAGAAGCTTCTGGACATATTTTGGACTAAGCAAAATTATTTCCAACTACTGTTGTATTTTATTTTCATAGTTTGAATTACCTTTTAATTTTTATAATAGGTTTTAAATTCCAGAAAATTCAGGAAAACCAAATAAAATCCAATTACTTTAAAATACTTTATTTGAATTTAAATTTTTCCAAAAAGCCAATTTTGGGATGTGACACGCATCTTCTAGTCGAGCATCACTAAAGGTACTGTGCGCATTAATGATTCTTTCATTCTTAAGGATGTTGCCGAAGTGAGTAAGCTGTGTTATAATTTGTATCTATTTTTCAGCTTACCGATGATGATTATGAGGTAAGTTTTAAGAAAAATGCTCGTAAAATTCTTGATTCTTCAGGGGGGCTGGCTTGTGTGATTTCTAGGTTTGGAAGGATCTTTCGTGCTGATTTTGTTGAGTCTTCAGGTGCTTAGTTGTTTTAGAGTACCGTGATTTCTCTTTTTAGCATAAGAGACTTGGTCACATTGGTTTTGATCATTTAACCCGAGTTAGCGGCCACGGTCTCATACGTGGTCTGCCGAAGCTCAAGATGGTTAAAGACTTAGTTTGTGCTCCTTCCCGGCATGGCAAGATGGTCGTTGCTTCTCATCCTCTAGTCACTATGACTATGACCGATGCACCAGGACAACTTCTTCATATGGGCATTGTTGGTCTAGGTAGAGTGCAGTCGGCAGGTGAGAAATGGTATGTTCTTGTCATGGTTGATGACTTCTTGAGATTCTCTTGTGTGTTTTTCTTAGCTTTGAAGGATGAGACTTTTAGTCATTTTAGACGTTTATTTGGTAGGTTGTCTATTGAGCTCCCAGGTGCCTTACGAACGATCCGTAGTGACAATGGCACGAAGTTCAAGAACTCCTAGTTTAAGAGTTTCTGTGATGAGACAAGTGTAGAGCATCAATTATCTTCGCATGTCCCTCAGCAAAATGACATCATGGAAAGGAAGAACCATATCTTGGTCCAGATGGCTAGGATGATGTTAGATGAGTATGTTACACCTAGGAAGTTTTAGGATGAGGCTATAGCCACTGTGTACCATGTTTCAAACAATTTTTCTAAGGGCACACCTTCATCGCACTTCTTATGAGTTGACGTATAGGCGAAAGCCCAGTGTCTCACATTTTTGTGTGTTTGGTTGTAAGTGTTTTATATTAAAGTTTGAGAACCTAGATAAGTTCGAGTCACACTCGTCTGATGGTATCTTTCTGGGTTATTTGACTTCTTCGTGGGTTTATAGGGTCTGGAACTGCAGTCTAGCAGGATTATAGAGACCTATGAGGTGACTTTTGATGAGGCCAGTCCTGGCACTAGGCCCAACATCTCAGGTCTAGTAGTACAGTTCGAGACCATCTTTGTAGATGATGAGGAGGATGGAGATGAAGGTTCTTTACCTGATGTAGTCCATCCATCCCTTAGAGGTGCTTGCTTCTACCACTGCGCCTTAGAGAGATTAGCCTTTACCTTCCAGTTCTTCTAGAGCTAGTGGCTTTGCTCCTACCTCCGCAGCTCTTGAGGTAGAGACCACTTCTTTTTCTCATCCAGGACCTCCTTGTCACATTCAGCGACATCATCCCTCAGAGCAAATCATAGGAGATATTTTTGAGCATATCACACATTCAAAATCTGGCTTATCTCATTTCTATCTTCATTCTGCCTTTGTCACCTCTTCCGAGCCCAAAGATGTTTATCATGCACTCTCTGATGAGTCTTGGGTCAATTCCATGCATGAGGAACTAGAAAATTTCGAGAGGAACAAGGTCTGGTCACTTGTTGAGCCCTCTAGTGGTCATAATGTTATAGGAACCAAGTGGGTCTTCAAGAACAAGCAGAGTGAGAATGGGGTAGTCATTCAAAACAAGGGTAGACTAGTAGCTCAGGGTTTCTCTCAGGTTGAGGGTTTAGATTTTGTGAAGACATTCGCCACTGTAGCTTGGCTTGAGGCCATTAGGATTTTGCTTGCATTCGCAGCGTCTAAGGGCTTCAAGCTGTACCAGATGGATGTCAAGAGTGCCTTCCTCAATGGGTATATTGAGGAAGAGATCTATGTTAGACAGCCTCCAGGTTTCGAGAATCCCAAATACCTGAACCATGTCTTCAAGCTTTCTAAAGCCCTGTATGGACTTAAGCAAGCCCCTATAGCTTAGTATGAGAGGCTTAAGTCCTATTTATTGAGTCATAGGTTTGGGATGGGCAAGGTAGATAAGACATTGTTCATTCGCAGGCATGGAAATGACCTTCTACTCGTCCAGATTTATGTGGATGACATTACCTTTAGTGGCTCCTCTCATGCTCTGGTTTCCCAGTTTTTCTGATGTCATGAACACAGAGTTTGAGATGAGCATGATGGGCGAGTTGAGCTTCTTCCTTGACTTCCAGATCAAGCAGACTCGGGAGGGTACATTCTTGCATCAAGGCAAGTACACTTGAGACTTCCTGAGACGCTTCGACATGAGTGATGGTAAGCCGGTATCGACTCCGATGGTGACATCAATCACACTTGACCCAGATGAGGATGGTGAGCTGGTAGATCAGAAGGAGTACCGAAGCATGATTGGCTCCCTCTTGTATCTTACTTCTTCGAGGCCAGACATACATTTTGCCATGTGTCTGTGCACTTGATTTTAGGCTTCTCCTGGCATTTCTCACCATCAGGTGGTGAAGTGCATCTTCAGGCACCTTTGAGCTATTTTAGACTATGGTATCTGGTACTCTTCAGCTTCCTGTCTTTCCCTTAGAGCATACTCCGATGCAGACTTTGTTGGTTATAGGATAGATAGGAAGAGCACCTCTGACACTTGTCAATTCATTGACACTTCTCTTGTTTCTTGGTCTTCTAGGAAGCAATCCAGTGTTGCATAGTCCACCGCAGAGGTCGAGTATGTTGCATCTGCTAGTTGCTATAGTCAGGTGCTTTGGATGGTTTTGACCTTGTAGGACTTTGGGTTAATCATAGATAGTGTTACTCTCTTCTGTGATAACACTTCTACCATTAACATTGCCAAGAACCCAATGCAGCACTTCAGGACCAAGCACATAGATATCATATATCATTTTTTAGAGACCATATGGAGAAGGGTGACATAATGCTTCAGTTTGTGGAGAGTGACCACTAGTTGCCAGACATTTTCACCTAGCCTTCATATAGCTCGAGGTTCATGACCTTGCGGGAAGAGCATGGGGTGGTCTGTCCTATGTCTTAATTTGAGGAGCTTCTTGTATTTTATGTATTATATTGTTCATATGCTTATGTTTCATTCTGTTGCGCTTTGCTCATTGAGTACATTTGGGTTAGTCTTTCTAGCATAGACTAGAGTGGTTCTCATTCTTAGCTGTTTAGACTTCTTCCTCTCATCTTATGATCCTAGGATGCTATTTATTAGTTGCTTCTCTTCTCACTAGGTTGAGTTCACTCACTTCTTTTAGGTCTAGCGAGGGTTGGGCCTCCTTAGGTAGATAGGGAATATGTTTACTCCCTAGTGTTTTAGATGATCAACTGATAATCCTATAGTCATATGGGGTAGATGAGAGCAAGTCTGAGCCAAAATATTCCTTCTATCTTATCTATGCTGTAAGGACTGCCATTTCTTCTTTCTGTCCAAGCTTCTTCCTTCTGGCTTATTGTTTTGGTTCAGGGGGAGTTCATTTGAGATTTTCTAGAGCCTAATGAGGACATAACTCAACTTGAACCAAAATGCTTCTAAAATTGACCCACTTGCTGAAGGGGATTTGGATTTCCTTTTTATTATATCATATTGCATTTATTTTCAGCAATGTGCATTGCAATATAAATATATGGAACCCTAATTATTATCTCTGTATGACATTATAAGGCTACTTTATATCTTACCATGAGTTGTGCTAGGTTACTAGATTTATCATGACTTTCTATGTGTAGCCTAACTTTTGTCATGTTAGCTTGAGTAAATGTGAACAACTTCAATTAAATCATGTCTTATTGGATCTTGTGACTAGTCTAGCTCTAGTGATCCTCTTATGATTCATGCCATGTCAAATAAGCTAAGTTGAGTCTTGAATCTGCATTGAGCTTTAGATTGAGCTATGCTAGTTCATTAGTGAAGCATGAGTTAGTATTAACTCTTTGTTCTTGAACTAGGTCAAGAAAATGTAAAAAGATCTCTTTTGTGTGAAAAAACTGATCTCACCAATCTTTTGCACCATTGCTCATTTTGTAAGAAGCATGGGCATCATGTAGACTTTTACTTTCGGTGTGCCAAACGTATGTGTCGAGCCCATGCCTCTAAGTCTCTAAGTGTGGATAGCCTTTGTCATAGTATGAACACTCATGAGGATGTCATGAAGGCTTGCTTTGTTAATGGCATCTATGACACCTTTTCTAATGGTGTTGGACAGCGTCATGAACATGGTTATTATAATTTTGGTTTTAGTGTATTGGCTATCCTAAGGAAAGATTTTCACTGTTTCTCAAGTGGTAAACCTCATTTTTTCTATCGATGTGTGCACCCATATCGAGAAGTTGTGAGTTCTTTTTGTGCTTTATTGGTTTTTATCTTGATGCTTTCAAGCAAGACATTCACTGCTTTTCTAGAGATGGAACTCGTTTTTCTCATCAAGATGTCCATTCACAGCATGTCTCCAAGAATGGATTTTCTTGCATGAGCCATTCATTGCATCATGCTAACTCTCATACTTCATGTCTTGGTGTGTTCAAGTTTTTGGTTCTCAAGTACTTGCTTATTAACCCTTCAGGATCCAAGACTCGGGCATATTGTTCTTCTCATGTGTAGGTGCCGGGACACAGAATGGAGAACATGATCTTGATTGGGTTCCAATCTTTTGCTTCATTGTGTGATTGAAATACTTGATGGTTCTCCACTCGCTTTGATGGTGTTCAAGAGGTATGTACTTTCACGTTTGGCATTTTTATCTACTTTATGAGCTATCCTATACTTTCATACCCTCGTATTCATGTTTGATCATAATTGGCATATTGTGCTTATCTATGTGCTCTCTTGTACCATATTAGTTTGTATTACTCATGTTACATTTTTGTCTTGCCCTTATGTATATTTTTCTTGTATATCCATGAGTTAGCTAATTGTTCATGTTTTATGGATTTATAAGTTTTATTATCATGAGCATGCATTATTTTTGCAATATCATATATCATGCTCTTACTTACGATTCATGTATTCATGTGCTTGCTTGATATCATTGTACCATGTATTTGCATGACCTGTTCCATGTTATATTTTCTGTATACTATGTATTGTGATATATCAATTGTAGATACATGAGATTTTTCATATTGTCATTAACATATGCTATTCTAGTCTCATCATTTGTCATAGTGTTTTGCTTGATCATATATGCATAGGCTAGAATTTTGATCATGAATATTATGTATGCATCAGCTTGATTTTTCCATTGTGAGCATATGTTACCTTGATATATTCATTATCATGCTTTTATGATATCTTGATCTAGGTATTCATGTATCTATTAGATATCTATATTAGCATATCTTTCTCTTGATCCTTGTTAGTATAATTTAGGCATGTTTTATTCCTCAACATGGTTTATGCTTATATGGTGTTGATAATACAAGTAGAATTGCTAATTATAGATAGATGGGTTTTACCATAGCATTTCTTGCATGTTTTGTCCTTGATTATGTGCTTGCCATGCTATGTGTATGTTACTCATTTGCTTCAATGTCTACCATAGATATATGTAGAGAGCTTGATTTATCTCTCTAGTATGTAATGTTCATGTTTTGTTCGTTACCATGTTATGTATATTTTTGTTCATGTTCAAAATTGTTTGTGTATACTTATGTGAGCATTGAATATTTATTGAATATCTCTTACCTTGGATTATAGCATTCTTACTTGTCATGTGTCTTGAAATTGGATTTGCATGTCATTCTTCACTAACCCCAATTCCAAAGTACAAACGACTTCTTTTTTGGTGATATAGACTTTACATAGGAGAAGGAAGACCAAGTGTGCAATACTACAGCTGGTGCCAAGGGAGCGGTCGGCCCCCTGGTTCTGGAGCTTCTTGAACCTCACTTTGAATAATTTTTAAAGTTGTTTAGGTTTTACATTTTCATGTATGCAAACATACTCTTATGCTTCTTGTGCTCCTAATAGTGTCATGCATATTTTGGGAGGAGCTTTAGCCCTTGATATCTCTATTGCTAAAAGAGAGAGAATTATTAAAAGACATTAAGAGGTGATAATATTGCATAAAGGGGAAGTATATGCATTTTTAGTGATATAAGTGGTATTAGTTGCAAAACTTGCTAATTGGAACTTAAAAATACCAAAATAAGATATTTGAGTGAGGGGGCCTTCATTGCACATCATTTGATCTCTTTTACATTTTTGGTTCTTTCGCTTGCTATGAAAATGGTTATGGTGAGTAATTGCTCTTTTCTTTGAACCATGAGTAAGATTGAGCTTTTATAAAATTTTAGGTGTAATTCAGACCTTTTGTGAAAAATTTGTTCTTTCTTGGTGTTGCACTATTCCATACTTTGCCAACATTGTCATGATTTCTTCTCGCTCTTTCAAATGGACCATGTGTGGCTTTTGCAACTTCTTACTTTTCTTTTGAAAAACAAACTCAACTTATTGCCTTTTTAGTGTTTGTTAATATTCTCATCAAGCGAGAGATTGTGAGACCATGTGGAAGTCACCTCGTGGTTGTGATGAGTAATTGATTTTTGGTTTAAAGAGATTGTGGAGTTTGAATTTAATTTTTGAGAGTTTGCAAAGTTGTCAGATTTTTTGGGCTGTTCGTGAGAGAGTATAGAGTAATAGAAACTAGCGTGAAGTTTTGGCCAATATAAATGAAGTCACTATAGTGTATAGTACAATCAACCTGTAGATCTCACGTTGAAAAGACATTTCATTTCAAAGCTAGTTACTGTAGAAAAACAAAAAGAGAAAAATAAAAAATAGCTTTTAGAAGTTGAAAAGAAGATGCCCATTTTGTCAGACGACTCTGGGCATGTAGTTTGCCTTTAGACTACACAATTTTTGCATACATGCCGCTGCAAAGAAACACTTTAGGTTTTGCCTCTTTTACCATTGCAACCTATGAAAATTGCCACTCCAAGGTTTGAAATTGTCACCATTTGTCATTTCCTCCACCTTTTTGCGACTTTCGCTTAGTTTCACACTTTTTACCCGATGTGCAATTACCGTGTTGCCCCTACATCCTTTTTGGCTTATCGTTGACGTAGATGTAGTGGAACGTATGGGTGGAAAATGGACATGAATTATTTGTATTATCCGGTTATTGTATTTGATATGATATAAATGTGATATAGATTTTTCCATCTGGTTAACAATTTCTCTCGTATTCATATTCGCATAAAAATATAGATACGAATATGATATGGATTTTTACCATCTAAAATATTATTTTATCCAGATATTCATATTTGACGAAGCAATATACATATTTTATTACAATATGACTAATTAGTTGAACAAGTTTTTTAATTCAATGTGAATTCGTGTTTTATTTAGATGAAATAAATGAATTAGAATGATTAAGCGTTACTGTACGAGGATAAAATGTCATTAATATCTTCATACTACATAAGTTACGAGAATATTCGAATCTGGCCAAATTGAGCAGGTATTCGTTTGAATTCGTATTCATCACAATATTTGATTCGTATTTATATTTGAGAATATTCAAATTAGAATTTATATTCATTTATAAAATACAAATATGAATATAATAAATACACTATTCAATCCGACTTCACCCTAGAAGCCCACCACAGGTCCTCGTCCAGACATCCAGGTTGGCTAGCACGACATAGGTCACCTGCAGCACTCTCGTTTGATGCTGGTGATCAGGGACGAACCTGCATAGGGTCATAGGTGTCCAGTTGAACACCCAATTTTTTTTGGAATATACAGATATATAATAGATATATTATATGTATACACTAATAGTTAGTCTCAAAATATATATTTGTGACTACAAATGAATTTAGCCTACACTTCTTGTATCTTGTGCGCGGTCTATGTAACACATTAGACCCATTTTTCTTCTAACGTCAGCCCTCCTCATACAGGCCCAAAGAGGTAAAGACACAAACAAAATTCTAACATATGTTCTCTCTCTCTCATCTTGTGGTTGTCTATGTAGGAGGCGGCTCTGGCCTTCAAGTGGTGAGTGGGTGAAGATGCAAGCTACGGAGGCGAGCAGCGACTAATGGATGTAGGCTATAGAGGCAAGCGATGACCGATGGACGCAACACCGCAATGCAACGGTAATCATGCGTGAGGCAGCGCGAGGCGCAAGGTGAGCGTGTAGCAGCATGGGTGTGTAGAGAGACATCGCGGGCAAGTGGACGATGGCACAACGAATAGGGAGGTAGGGAGCGGACGGCGGGAAGCGAGCAGCCCAACGGTCGGGAGGGAGCACGACATCGGGAAGAGAGCAACACCTGCAATTCACCGTCATCGTTCTCTCTCTACATATGGATGTGCTCCTCCCTACTTCACTTATTTTCTTTCTTGCTCCGCTCCCCTCTACTCTGCTCTATTCCGGCTCTAGTTCTTTCTGGGGTCTACCATCTGCTTTCTTCGTTCTTTCTAATAAATGATGTATAAAATATAATTTTTGTCTTGGGCAATGAACAGTTAGTTGGATCCTTATTACATGTGTTTACATGCTAATTTTTGCTATATTATGCTCTATGGAAGGAACATACAACTTCCTCTTAGATGGGCAGTTCTCTCTGACAGGGAAAAGGCAAAAAAAGATCGGGATCAGTAAGGTATGCAACTGTCATTAATCTCTATAATCTGCTATTTAACTAATGATATTATGCTCACCTTATATCGCCTATTTTCTCATAAGAAATCATGAATTTCTATATTTTATGTATTTTTATGATATCTATATATATGTATCATTGTATCGGTATTTTGGGAGAAATGGTATGTCGCAGTATCGACGTATCGGTGATATATCCAAGCAACTTAGCTCTGAAATTTGAACACCTACTTTAAAAATTCTGAGTGCGCCACTGCTGGTGATGGCCCCTAGTCTTTGTGCCGCCAAGGTTGAGCAGCTTGAGAACTCGAAAGCATCGTATGTGAAGCATTTTCCTGAATTTTCGTCACCTCTGCAGCCAATCGTTGTCTGTTGGAACCTATTGGAGACCTGTTGACTATCGTTCTCTCTTCGACTTCATGCCCCATCCAAACCAATCAGCTGTGTCCACCTATTGGCTACAGTTTCCTCCCCTGTTCCCTTCAAGACCTACCTGGTTACGGATTCCCTGCAGCAAGCTGCATTTTCTAACTCTCTCAGTAGCTTGCCGGCCAACCAAATCACCCTCAAAAGACTTACTTGTTTCCTAAAAAAATGGCTAAGTAACCAAATCCACCCCCCGTGGCCGCCACTCCCCCCATGCTTTACACAACGGAAACTGCCATCACACCGCCGGCCAGGGCTACTAAAATTCCTCGCCGTGATCTTCAAACCAAAGCGTAAAAAAGGCTAGCTTCCTTTGGCATCAAATCAATACACAAAAACATCCCTTAACCCAAAGCATTTGACCTGGAAAAGCAATTAACCTTAGCAAGGACATCAACGAGACAATTCACTTGCTCTATATAAACTCACCTCTTGTGTTCCGCTGTCCTAAAGCAGCACTTGCTTTGTCACGATCCAAACGGAACATCAGGGACAGGAGACGAAAGCCATGGAGGAGGCCACCTCGCCGTCTGCTCTCCTGCGTTGCTCCGGCAGCGACGAGCTGGGACAGTCTATGAGAGTGTACTGCGCGGCGACCGGGAAGGTCCCCTTCGAGTGGGAGGACGAGCCGGGGAAGCCCAAGAGCCCGCCGAGAATGGACGTCGTCCCGCCGCTGTGCCCGTCGCCGGCGATGCAGAGCGTGCTGCTCGCCAATCGAGACGGCGGCCGGCGGCGGCGGAGGCTGAAGCGCCGGACGGATCTGAGCACGGAGTCGGATGGTTATGAAGGGTGCCTGCCTGTGAAGTTACACTTGCGGAGAGCTATCAAGAGGTGGGACTTCATCTGCTTCCTCAGAGGAGAATGATCGTCCAAGTGAAGGATGTGAAAGTGCATGCATCTGAGAAGTATGCGTGTCCTATGCTGCACCTTTTGCGACAAACGTAAAATATGTAATGGAGTTTTAAGCCTTCTGTGCATGAATCAGTTGTAAAGAGAGATACAGTTTACTCTTTTTTGTACCGCAAAAATGAACATGTTCTATTTTGCTCTTTTGATCACGGGATCACTGGGTGGAAAACCAAAAAAAATTGCAAAACGACGAGAAAACTTCCAAGGGAAAAAGATCTACTTCACTTGCTTCAAAACTACACAACGGATGAGTGTCGAGTGTTGAACAAAGGAAGATGGCAATCCAAGTTTAAGCGGCACAAAAGCAGCATCAAAATACAAGTATTCTCAACATCTCTCTCCACCTCTCATACTTGTCTTGTGCTGTTTGGCAAACCTACTAGTCTACTTGGACATGTAATTACCATGCCAACCATACAATACCAGTAAAATTCTGGGAAAACAGCAAACCTAGCACTATAGTCACCGTATCATGGTTGTTAAAGCATCGAGATATCGGAGATATCTTATTGCCATATTGCCCAGTGGCGGACCTAGGATTTTACCAAAGGGTATACCACACCAAAATTTTCATATGCAATTCGGTAAAACCATTTGCCAATTCGGTAAATAATTGTAAAATTTGCACCGTAATTCAGTATACAGGCACTAAATAATATGATAAGTCTTAAATTCAAGGTTAAGTTGGAAACTTGCACAAATTACAATATAAATAGTTCAAACACCATACTAATAGTCTCAAATATATATAAAAGAGACTAAATGTTGCTGAAATTACATTAAAAAGGAGTTTCACTTCAATGGACTTCCTCGGCATCTCAATTGGCTGGCTTCAGAAGTAATTTATTGATGATGTTGAAAGCATGTGGCTATGTGAGTTTCTCATATAAGTGATAGCAACAACGACCCGAATATTTTGTTTTTATTAGTCTTGTGCATAAGAAAAGTCTTTTCACAGTCTGTTCCAGTGAACCTTGTTTAGCAATTCAGTTTGATAATCAACAAAAAGGTTATCCACGAGTTTACTGCAATTGCCAGAGTAGCAAACTAGCAACAGACATGGCTGTCCTAGTAGGCTAATACCAAACAAATAAACCAGTAAAAAGCAGCCAAAATTGCACATCAAGTTTGAACATCACTTAAACGAACAGAATCTGCAGACCTAAAGGACCACATGGCAAGTTCATTCTGTAAACACGGGATATTTACCTGGTGAATTAGCCCACAGATAACTGAAGTGAATGGCAATGTCGACTCATATGATACTAATACAACAGATGTTTGTATTTCTTTGGTCACAGTACAGGAAACAAAAGACATGCATCAGTTATTAGAACAGACCAACAGATCAAGTTAGGCGACTCCTGAAACTAGGGTGCTTCATCCTTAAAAGAATGAGCTCCTCAGAAATTTGTATCGGACTGCGATTCTCTCATACAATAAAAATCTATTTGTAGAATGATATGTATTCATCGGCAACAATATATATACTTATCAAATTATGCAATACAGTACTCCCTGTTCCCATTATCACACTTGAATAACAATTCCCCCCCCCCCCCCCCCCCCAACCGAGTATTAAAGTTTTTCACCTTTCAACCATTCGGTTCAACTAATCAAGTTTCCTGTCCTCTAGTATACATTCAGAACCCATCAGGATCAAATTCACCAGCATAAATCAATCGGAAACGAAAGTGAATGCCACGCAAAGCACACAAGTAAATTAATAAACAGGAAATGAGGCAAGAAATTGAGGAGGAAGGGAAGGCATACGCGAGGAACCATTTGCCGTTGAGGAGGGTGAGCGCCCCGGTCGGCGTCGGCGTGGGGTTGCGCGCCTCGAGCAGTCGAGCTGCGTGATGATCTCCACCACCTCCGCTCGCGTCTCGCTGGACGCGCGCAGGCCGCGCTCCGTGCCGTACCCGTACAGTGCCTCCTTGAGCTTCGCCTTCAGCTCCGTCACCGCCGCCGCGACGGCGCCCTGATCTCGCTCGCCCAGTGCCCACCGTGTCGCAGACATGAGGCGAACCGTCAGCGGCAGGCGAACCGTCAGGGCGTCAGGCGCGTTCGGCTGGGCCCCACCGCCCCAGGGTATGCCGTGGCCCACCCGGCATACCCTGTGGGTCCGCCCCTGATATTGCCGTGGTGGCCTACAAGACCATGCCGTTCGGACGGCATGGAAGTGCATCGTATCCCGTCCACCATGGCGGCGATATGGCAGTATGGCATCGTCGTGACGGCGTTATGATGGTAAGTCACCGCTCGGCGGACGCCATAAGGGTGGGGAGGGTGTTAAAAATCGAGACTTGAGAGAACTAAGTGCTGACTACATACCTCATGGTTGGGGTTTGGGAAGTCTCCATGGCCGGGCGAAAAAGCGAGGAGAGAGTCACCGTCGCCGCCGGATCCGCCATCGCCGTAGTCCACCGCTGCCTCCTGTATCGCCGCCGCCGACTCTGGCCTCCAATCCACCGCTGCCTCCTGCTTCGCCGTCGCCGCTGCTGGATCCGGTCGCCACCGCCAAATCTGGCCTCCTCTGCTTCACCGGGGGAGCGAGTTCTCCGCTGCCTCCTTCGGTTCACCGCCGCCTCCTCCGGTCCGCTACCGCCTCCTGCTTCACCGACCGGTTCTCCGTTGCCTCCTCCGGTCTGCCCTCTGCTGCCGCCTCTAGCCAGTGAGTTTCCTTGCCTCTGTCTGTCGCCACTCACCTCCGTCTGTCGCCACTCACCAGTGAGTCTGCCTCTCTGTATTGAACTAGCATCTGGTGACTCACTCGGCGATATATGTATTGAGTATTGAACTACTGAACACTGAACAGTGAATACTATTATTGACTCTCTGGTATATGTACAATTGTTGACTATATATCTTTGTATTGAACTACCGAATACTCATATCTCATATGTGCTGCTGTATGTGTAGGCTACTGTAGTACTGCTATATACTAGTTACTAATTACAATCATAGTCATATGATAATGCTAGTCTGCAACATGCAGAAACACGACATATCACAAATGGCAACTGAAAGCACAGGGGGTTCTAACGCCACCTCATATGATCCAATGACTGATCCTAAACAGAGGGCAAAGTCAAATGACCCAAGATGGAAGTATGGGTTTTGGCCAATAATTGGCAACCGAGATTCGGTGCAATGTTCGCTTTGTGACAAAATTGTACATAGAGAAATAACGAGGCTCAAGGAGTATCTTGTGGGTGGGTTTGAAGATGTTTAAAAGTATGCTAAAACAAGCACAGCAATCATACAAGAGATGCATGATGCTTTGATGAAAAAGAAGAGAGAGGAGAGGCCACTCTTCCTAGATGACGATGAAGGAGAATAAAAAGATGGAGAACATGTGACAGAAGAGTCCCAAGATGTTGTTAGGAGTGTTATGCAGGCAAGTTCAGGGACAGCTACCAAAAGAAAGCAATCTGCCTTTAAGTTCAAGGGTCCAGCACCAAAGATGGCAAAAGAGACCAAGAAGTCTATTGGTGCAATGCTTCGACGTACACCCACAGACGTTGTAGGGCAACGATATGCTAAAGGGGCTTCTCAAAATAGCATTCAGTCTAAAATGAGGACCAAGGAAGAAAGGCAAACCATCAACATAGAGATAGCCAAGTTCTTTTACGAGTGTGGCATACCATTTAATGCCGCAAATTCAAGACAATTCGAGATTGCTATAGAGATGTTACACAGTATGGTTCTGGGTACAAACCTCCCAACTACTATAAGCTAAGGGAGCCATTGCTTGAGAAGGTGGTTAAGAAGATAGATAATTCAAAGGTGAAGCATGAGGAGATGTGGAAGCAATATAGTTGCACACTCATGTTAGATGGTTCGACAAATAGAAGGGGGCGACATTTGATTAACTTTCTTGTCAACAGTCCAGAAGGGACTTTCTTCTTGGAGTCTGTTGATGCATCAAGTGAAGCGCATGATGCCATGATGTTAGTCGATTTGCTAGAGAAGCGGATCATGAACATTGGAAAGGATAAAGTTGTTCAAGTTGTTATCGATAATAGTGCTAATTATAAGACAGCGGGCAAGTTCCTCATGAAGAGGATTTCTACACTTTTTTGGACCCTATGTGCTGCACATTGCTTAGACCTTATGTTGGAAGACATAGGTAAGTTGAAGGAATTTAAGAAGCCCATTGCACGTGCCCAGCATATCACCACTTTTATTTACAGGCATGGGAGACTTCTTAGTGCAATGAGGGAGAAGACAGGTGGGATGGATCTTGTGAGACCCGCAACTACTCGGTTTGCCACATCATTCCTTACTTTACGGAGTTTGCATAAACACAAAGACACTTTGATGTACCTATTTGCTGGTAATGATTGAACTATGACCAAATTGGCAAAGACAGAGGCTAGAAAAAAGTATATGCCATTGTGCTTTCTAGAGAGTTTTGGAATTCAGTTGAGGATTGCCTTAGAGCTACACAGTCACTTCTTGTTGTATTGAGGATGGTTGATAGTGATAAGAAGCCTACCATGCCAAAGGTTGCGGCATTCATGGCTCAAAGCAAAAAAGAAAAGATCAATGCAGCCTTCCCTACCCAAAACAAGAAAGGTTTGCTCAAGAGCATCATGAAAATTATAGAAGAGTGTTGAGAGAAGCAAATGGACACCCCACTGTATGGGGCTGCCCTCTATTTGAACCCGGAAAAATTCTTTTCCATCCAGAAGAAGGGTGATGATGCACATGTTTGGGAGTTAAGGGGTTGCCTTACTGATGTGCTTGCAAGAATGATAGAAAATGTTGATCTTATAAACAAGATCAATCAACAAGGCATTCTCTATGAGGACCAACACAAAGATTTCTTTTCAAATAAAATGGCAATTCAAACCATGAATTCAAGGAGCCCTCGTAAGTGTTTTAAGTTTTAACTATTAAATTTTAGTATGTATGTTATTTTTAGTCTTAAGTCATAATATTAATAAGTACATGTATTTTGTCATTTTAGTTGATTGGTAGCGTTCATATGGAGGTAAAGCCATTGAGCTATGAAGATTTGCAAAGCGTATTATTAGTCTTTGTGCTTCATCCAGTTGTGAGCGAAATTGAAGTGCATTTGAATTTGTAAGTCAAGTTGATTAATTTTGGTAGCAAAATTTCAGCAAACCTATTATTAATTCTTGCTTGCTGTGATCATTTGTAGATCCATACCAAGAAAAAGAACTGGTTAGAGCACAAGAAATTGAATAATTTGGTCTATGTCGCATACAACCGAAAGATGACAAGTAGATTTCAAAAGATGCGTGAGGAAGGTGGCAAAAGTTATGACCCTTTGGTCATAGAAGAGTTTGATAGGGCAATGAATGGGTTGACCCAATGGCTGAACCATCTCAAGGTGCTCGTGGGTGTGACCCTACGTGGGATCATGTTGATGAAGCCATTGGTGCATCACGCGAGCTTCAAGATCATAATCTTCCTAGGAGAGCTCATGGTGAACCTTTGACCTACACTCGATGTGTGAGATGTACATCAAGAATGGTTGAAGGAGATAAGCCATACTCGGGCAATGAAGAAGAGGAAGAAGAGATCATGCTTGATGACGATAATGTGGATGATTATGGTGAAGATCCAATTGATGCTATCCAACATGGTGATGGAAATAACATTGTAGCATCTACCAATTTAGATGAGTTCGAGTTTAATGACTTTTGAGAGATGATAGAGTTGAACTTGATGAATTTTGTGAGATGAAAGAGTTGGATTTATGTTATTGTTGTGGACTTACCGGTTATGACTATGCTTGTAGAGTGTGGACTTATGTTGGTTATGTCAATACTTGTCAATTGTCATGTTGCTCACTGTCCATATAATTATATTTTTAATTCTTAGTTATTTATTTCATATTGACCAATTTTTATATAACTTGTGGGTTACAAGAAGATATGACATATTATCAAGTATGAACAAGGTATGTCATTCAATCCATATGCACTCAATTAAATATAATATCAAATATGCATTACTATAATGTATTGTAACAAACTACATGTTGCAACTTGTAAGTTATAAGGGGATAGGCGCTATATAAGAGAAAATACATGGTAGATGATGGTGCTACATCTGCTCAAGAATAAACAAAATTAAGGTATGTATGTTCTACTACATTTATCAAACTAAGTTAAGATATGTGTATGGTGTCGTCACGCCACACTTCATATGGCGTTGCCACGCCACGTGCCATAAGCGATATTGTTGTGTAAAGGTGGTGAGGCGCCGCGCCTCGCCGGACTGCCTTAACAACCTTGCACCGTACAATTATGACTTTGCAGGTAAATCTCAGAAGTCAATCCAAGCTACAAGATAATAACTGTTAAAAGATGATGGAAAGATCTGATGCAAAAGGCTTCAATTGTTACTAGGGTTGTCCAATGACACAGTGATATAACAGGTAAGGAAGTGCTCAGCAAGATCTTCAAAAGTCAAAACATACAATGCTGCAGCCACATTTGCAATCATCATGAAAAATTTCATTCCACAGTATACGACTAAATGCAAAAGCTGTTTCACTTGGTGATCCATGTGGTACATACCTAAAAAATTACTAAGAAACAGACACAAATGTAAGCATAGGAAATCTAGAAGCATATGAATACACAAGCATTGCTTGGGGCTCACCAAATTAATGCAGAAATATCATGCCATGATGTAAACCCATAGTTTCAAAATATGCCACCAATTTCTGTTTTCCTGGAATGTCGGCAGAGCAAATGATGAAAACAGGACGAGGGAGAACAAGATCTCATAGTCTACAAGGTTTTGCAAAGTAACTAGCCATCAAAGGTTATACATGCTCAGTAGCAGCTCATCGCCTACTATGTCCAGCAACAAAGTCCAGCAGTCCACTGCAACCCAACATCAGAATATCTTGCGTTGATGCATCATCCTGAGAAACAATCTAATTTTTTTCATTAGCTAACCAGAAACTGAGCAATCAACTAGCAAACTGCCAGGTACTAAAAGGCCACAAGAACACTGATTATTAATGGTCTTGTGCAACAAGTTGCTAATAAGTTAGCTGCCAAAACTATTTAAACCCAATAACTTTCCAAAGCAAAACCAATAAGTCATAACACTCGCCCTTCTTTAACAAAACCGTAGGGGAAACGTATTTCAATGAAAAACATTTAGGACTATAAAATTTCCAAGGTCATGGGGGATGTGGAAAATATTTATGGCAAAAAAAAATTTGACCATGAATAAGTTGCATCAGAAAAGCCACATGAGACAGAAATGCCTTATATCTGACAACTATTACTTAAGTTCAACAAGTTTCTAAGATTGAGCTAATCTCTAGGAGTAGGATTTGTCAACAGTCCTACATATCTTAGGTAGAAGCAAAAGTCCAAAGTAGGGAAATTATGACAATCTGAAACCACATTACCTCCCATGATAAAAAGCACCTTCGTAAAATCCATTTAGAAAATCAATCTGTTTTGAGTACCACAAATTTACAAACAATAAAAGCACCTTTGCAAAATCCATTTATAGGTACTACGTCCAGTGCTCTAAAAAGTGGCCTAGGCAGCACCTAGGCACTAGGCGCCACCTGACTGCTACAATTTGGCCATAATCAGCCGGCTGGGCAGCCGGAGAGCCTAGGCGGGTCTAAGGGTGGCAGAAGTTGCTGTCTCTACTTGATCTCATTCCCATTTGTGCATAAGTAAAACGTCATCCATGTGTTTCCTATCTTTCACTCGTACATGAAGTGCCATCCCTAGTACTAGCACAAATCCCACATTACCATATGCATCCATGTGTTTCATTAATACATGAATTTGCCATTTGACACTGTTTGCCATGGTTGTCACGGCTTAATTGGCAACCATGGCGCCAAGACGCCATGGCGACGCCACGGCGAGAAACGGCGACGCAGGGTTAAATACGCTACACAAGTCTACATGCATACATATGCCTCTCCTCCCAACATATGTATAGTCTACATGCCTTCTTGCTCTCCTCCCAACATAATCTGCCGAACTCACCTCCTCTCCTCTCCCCAATTCACCTCCTCTTCTCTCCCTGGTGCCTCCTTCCCCCGCCGCTGCCTCCCCTCCCCGCCGCCTCCAACCCCTCTCCCCGGGGCCTCCCCTCCCCGCCGCCTCCCCTCCCCGTCTCCACCAAATCCAACCGGATTCGACTGTTCCCGCTGGCCGGAGCCAAGGAAGACGGGGGGCGGCCACGGGATGAGAGTGGGGGAGGATGGTTGTCACAGCGAAGCTCCATGGCGTCCCCCTTGGACCGCCACGACGCCGTGACAACCATGCTGTTTGCTAGGGGGTGACTAGGCGCCATGCTACCGCCGACCTAGCGCTTTCTAGAACATTGTACTTCCAGTTGAACAATTTTATCATTATTATAAAATGACCAGGCAAACGATTGTTATCATTTCTGTTCTTCAGTCCCATTGGGAGTTGTCCCAAGACATTCTACACATTTGATACATGAAATCACATTGCACAATCTCAACGCAGTATACAGGAATCAATCCATGCAACTTGCTAGAAGAAAGCACTAATCATAAAAACATAACCAAACACAAAAACCTAACGAAAACTGACTTTTATTCAGGAAAAAAATTAAAACAATAATCTTCAAGCTATACAAGAGTAAAGGATTTAGAAACATCAACATGCTGTCATGCTTAAATTACATGCAACAGGACTAGTTAGCACTTCGCACATCTCATTTCCATATAGAGTCAGTAATCCTGTGTAGCAAATTTACCATAGCCTTGTTCAGTGTGGAATATGCCAAAACAGAACCACCATGTAGCGGATCTCAAGGACTTCAGTAAGGACATATATGATTAGTAGGATTTGAAGTACAGAGAAACAACAAAATGGTTCTGAAGCTGAATTATGGAAAGCAAACAATTTTCTTACCATTTGGCAGCTGAAGCAAACAGTCAGTCCGACCAATAGGCAATAACGTAACCAAAATGGTCTACAAACATAAGAGGTCGAACTGCAGGTATATAGAAATTTTGGATTCAATCAAACAGATCAACTAGCAAGAAAATGGAAATCTTTTAAGATCACCAAGTTAGCAAGTTGTGTGTGTCAGTGTGTGTTGTACTCTCTATTACATCTATGGTGCTAACTTCAATGTTCATGCCCATGAAGTTATCCTCTATGGCTCTATATTTCTTGACCCTGCTCGCCTCAGTACTAACTAGCCGAAACACAGCAAAGAGACCTTAACATAATGGTGTCCATGCACTCAGGAGTCAGGAGCATCTGCTCAGCCCTGTCAATGAGTGTTACGAACTCAGTGTAGCTAAGTTTGACATGCCACTCCATATTTTTTTCAAAGTCATATAATTCATATATGACGGTCGATGGTTTGGCACACATATTCCCTAGGTAAAACATATTGTAGACCTTTAGTCCTTGTTCATCATCTATTAATTAGCAAAGTTCCTAACAAGGAGAAAATTGCTATAATGGGACTCCAAACAACATGTTTCGCTATAATGGGACTTCTAACGTTGACATCGCTAAAATGACACCCGAAACATTGGCTTCTCGTAATACATGACATTTTGCTCTTTTAATTCCAATGTTCGGGTATTTCGAAACATTAACCAAATGTCATGTATTACGAGAAGCCAATGTTTCGGGTGTCATTTTAGCGATGTCAACGTTAGAAGTCCTATTATAGCGAAACACGTTGTTTGGAGTCCCATTATAGCAATTTTCGCCGGAGGAGGAGAGGGGAAGGTACGGTTTTGCTGCTTTGGCTCAGGGTTCATGAGGAAAGGGAGTGTTGCGCGTTCTGGCAAATTTCTTTTGAATGCTCAAATTTTATTTTGAGATTCCAAAATAGACTCTCATATTATCTTTTTCAAACTAGATCCTAAATTATTTTATAATTATATAATAGATCTTGGGCGCCTTCTTATAAAATATAACAGATCTTGGGCGCCTTCTTTTTAAGACTCATGGCTTATGATTTCTCTTAAACAAACAAACGGAACGATTTCTCCATTATCATTTCGATGCGGTTTATCGAAACAATATTTTTGAAATAACTTATCAGTTTATTGATATTCAATTCGTTCATACAAGCATTTAAACTAAGAAAAAACAACTATAAATTACATCCATAAGATATAACAAAAAGAAACTTAACCCTTTGCATTACTCTCCTATGAAAACAGATTCTAAGTCAAGTCAAGAAGCCATGAGGCTAGATACGTGGTGCACAATCACCATTTGGTGCACATGCGTACAAATTTTTAGTTTGTACATCAAATGAACATTAAAAAAATTTCCAGGTGTAATGTATGGTGTGTTGTATCACCCTTTAACATTTGAAGTTCAAAATCAAAGTTTGTTAGAAGAAACAAAAAAAGATAAGTTTCCTGTAAATAGTAATATTTGTCTTTTCTTTTTCCATTTGTTTTTTTATTTATCATTTACTAGAAATTTCTCATTTTTGTTACTCTCAACGTGGAATGAGTTCAAAGTTAAAAAGTTTATATGTAAGTAGAGCAATTTTAAAGGTACAACTACAAAAAAAAATTGTGCTACTTTGTAACTCAAACATGGCATGCACTAGATATCTTCCACGAACCATGTAGCATATATATCTGATCTAACATGGCATGCAATGTTTTATATCATGATTATTGCAACGTCTCCCAAAAAACAAATTTTATATCATGATTACTGCAGTGACATCTTGCTCTGTTCCCCGTTGCACACAACCAAGTTTCTTCCTCCGTCATCGTATCTTCAGTCTTCTCTTCTTTGGTCGCCACTGCCCATTGGCCGACCCACCCAGATCGCATTGCGGCTTGGCGGTGTGCTTCTTGCCAAGCGCAGGCAGCAGGACCTACCTTGCTTCGCGGGCGATGAACCTCCTGTGAATAAAACTACAAGGCATTTGAAACAACCGGAGCTTCTGGGTTTTGACTGGTTTGATAGAAGCTAAGGGCCTGTTTGTTTCAGCTGTAGATTCTGAGAAGTAGCTGGTGAGTATCCAGCTAGTCAGAATCTGGAGAAGCTGGATAACCCCAGCTTCTGGCTACTAGTTCATTTTCTGGATTCTGTAGCTTCTGGCTACTTAGAATCTGGATGAAAATCTGGACTGTTTGGGGGAGCTGCAGATTTTGGGAGTAGCTGCAGCTGTCAGAAGCTGAAACAAACAGGCCCTAATTTAGCTAAACGCTTACCGTTTGCAGCGGTTGTAGCTATGTTCGCTTTAATCTACAGCTATAGCTTAATGTATCCTCAAAATCGCGTTTTATTTGAAACCTTGATGGCAAGTGAACATGTGGTATGGCAACCACCTCAAAAGGCCTTAATTTTTCTGGTTATAATACGGACAGAGGTACGTGAAACAAAGGAAAACATATGGTTACATCGTTAGACCCAACAACTCTACCAACAGGTAGGGTGAAAACGTGAAAACAGGATCGGATACATGGTCGGCCTTCCCCAGCTCCCCTCCTTCAGATGCTTGCCGATGGATTCAGACTTTTTTAGATACGGCTAATATCGGCTCGAAAACAGAAACAGATAGTTTTTATCAAAAACAAATATGAATATGGTATGACACTATTTGACAGATACGGATTTGGCTAGCCAACCATAGATAGTATTCGGCTAACCAGTTTTTTGGATAAGTGAAAAACCCCAAAATTTCAAACCAGAAAACTTCCTAAATTTTTGTGGATTTTTGTTTGAATTTCTGGAAACTTTCCCTTTTTGAAAATTTTCCCCGGAATGCGCTTTCCACTTTTGGCAAGTCCGTTTTCTCATCTCCTTGGCGCCTTTTCCCTTTCCCCTGTTTTCCCCCTTCGGCTGGCGCCCCGCCTGTTCTTCGCCTTCCCTCCTCGCGGGAGCCCTCTCCTCCTCCCGTCCCCCCTCTTCTCCCCGGCGTCTCCCTCCTTTCCCGGACGCCTCTCCCCTCGCCGCTCTTCCTCCCTCCGCTGACGCCCCGGCGCCCTCCTCGTCCTCCCTCTCCCGCTGGCGCCGCGCTCTCTCCCCGCCTTCTCCCCGCGCACGCGCGCTAGCGCTGCGCGCTGCGCCGCCCAGCTCCGCCTCCGCCCCTGGTTCCTCCCCGCGCCAGCGCCGTCCCGACCGCCTCGTGTGGACGCCCTTGCGCCACGCCGCCCCGACAGCCCCGGTCCGAAGCCGACCCTACCCCTGCACCGCGCGTCACCTCACTCCTGCCCTGGTCCCGCCTGCCAGTGGCTGCCATCTCCCCTCCCCGCGCGCGGACGCCATCGCCCATACCCGCAGCTCCACCTGCTCCCGTCGCATCGCCATTACCCCTTTTGCAGAGCCGGCGTCACCCCGGTCTCAGCTCCATTCCGCGGAGGAGACGCTCTACCCACCCCAGTTGACCCAGCGCCAACGCTCTTCCTTCTCCGCTACGGCTCCAACTCCCCTCGGCCGGGTACAAAAGTCGTTTCCCGCTGCTCCCCGCTCCCCTCTTGCTCCCCAAGCCTCCCAACCTTCCCCATTCGTCTCCCACTGTCCCTAAGCTCCTCCCAGAGCAGGGGATTGGACCTTCGTCACTCCCACTGCCGTCGCCGCCCCTCCCTGCGCCGGCGACCCCCGTAGCCCGATCTTCTCCTTTCCTTCCCCATTCTTCAATTATTTCTCCCCAAAGCTTCTTCTTGATATGCTGACCCTATGGGTGGACTCCATTGCCCAGGTGCTTGCTCGAGAAGCGCCGACGTCGTCTCCCACTGCCGGCCGAGAAGCTTCACCGTGGCCAGCTCAATAGGGTGACTCCGAGCTTCAATCACCGCCGCCTTTGTGAGCCCCGGAACCCCCTTAACGTGTAGCCACCTCCAATTAGACCCGTTCAACCCCGATGACCCTCTTCACCGCCGGGAAGCAACACCTTCCCCTTCGGCCTCCCGTCCCCTCCGTTGATCCTCTACCTCCCCGAAGCCCAAAAATGGGATCCCCTTGTAGAGCCGCACCCGCCGGTGCCCTGGGTCGCTGCCGGCGAGCCTCCTGGTGCCCGGGCCGCCGCCGCCACCGTACCGCTGCCCCGGGGCACTGTAGCGGCGAGAGGAGGAAGAAGAACCCCCTCCCCCGCTACGTGGCCTCATCTCGGCCATCCACCCCGATCGGCGCCGTCTGGTTTCGCCCGTCAAATGACGCGTCCTCTCCACCGTTCGATTGTCATAAAGTTCGCCTCCCGCATCCGTCCGATCGAGCCGTACCGTTTCGCCCCTCCTTTGCTTCGCTGCCGTCCGATCGCCACCCACGCAGATCTCGCCCGCCCGTTCCCTCGCCATCCCGCCCGCTCGCTTCTGCCGCGTGTCGGCCATCCGCCGAGGAGGAGCGCGCGCACGCGTTTGCGGGCTGCGCGGAGGCACGTCGCTCGTGGGCCGCCTGGGCTGCTCGGTCCCGGGAGATTTTTCCCGCCGGGCTGCACTGTAGCAACGGGCCGGCCGTCTACTGTTCACATCGATTTTCCAAATGCTTTTCTAATTTCTAAAATCCCAGGAAATCCAAATAAATCCTAGAAAATCACAGAAAATCCCAAAAATTCCCAAATTTCACCACTTTGCTCCAAATATTATTCCGGACCCATTGGTGACCTCCATTTCTCCAAATTCATCTCAAATAAATTCCTAAAATTCCATTTGAAGGATTTATGCATTTTACTCCTTTTTAAATAGATTATTTTTCCTCGCTTGATTAGTCTCAAGCTGGATTTATGTTATTTTCAGTGTTTGCGCTAGTGTTGGAGATTCCGGAAGCTCAAGTGCAGTTGCAGAATCCAGGAGCTTCTACGTTCGAGCTAGCCGAGTTCGTCCCGGTTTACGGCAAGTCACAAGTCTTTGATCATGTTGCAACCCATGTTATCTAATTATGCTAATATGTTATTTGCATTGAGCTAATTCTGAAATGTTAATTCGAAAGTAAAATAAAATGTTTAGAATGACATGTTATGTAGCTAATCCTACCACCGTTAAATGCCATGTTAAACTTGTAGCCATGCCTTTGTAACCCTAGAAATAATTACCTGTTAATCTAGACAATTGTAGGATAATATTATCATCATGCAAAATGTTACACTAATAAGGCTGTGGCTGTGGAGCCAATAAAATTTAGAAAACCCGACTCTAAGGTAGGGTGGTATGGGACACCGTATCTTAGAGCGGAGAGTGCCGGCGTGCACAAGGTAGGGTAAGGGGGAGTGGAAACCGCAAGACGGTCCTCGCCAATCTTTTACCCTAGGTTGGAGAAGGGTAAGGGTGAGTGGGAAACCGCGGGACGGTCTACGCCCACCGCTTACCTTAGTTTGGGTCGCGGGCCTGGCGAGGTTGCGGACCATGTGAAAATATAAGGACTGAAACCCTTACGCTGAGCAAATGTCACAGTGATCGCTCAACCACAGGAGTTGACTTGTCAACACTTGTCGAATAGCTGCTCAACTCGATTGAAACTCTACAGGAGGTTTAGCAGTGAGGTTAGGCAAGTCGTGTTATGGGTGCCTAACAACGGTAGAGTTCACTCGAAGCGGATACTGTTTTCTTTTGTGTGAGTGTGTGTGTGTGTGTGTGGAATCCAGACCCGAGTGAATTCTACCGGGTAGAGCCTATATAAAGAGCTGAGCAGTGAAACGACCTGGCTTTCTTAACTCTGTCGCGGGAGTTAAGGGATCGTGTGGGTAAAGCTGAGCAAACTCTGCAGAGTCAAATAAATGGTATTCGAATACGCCGTGCTCCCGGTTATTGGAGCTGTGTCACTTGGGTGATTCCAGCAGTGAAGCTTAAGTAGTTTTGTTCATGCTTTAACTTGATTAGTTGGTTAATGAACTCTTCGTGAAAACCCCTGAGTTCTTGAGAAGTAGTTTTGGGTCGTTTTAAAAAAATATTTGCAAATAAAACTGCATCCACTCAAAGTGATAAACCAAGTATACTCCCTCCCTTTGTTGATCCGTGCAAGTAGTAAGTTAGGATTTCCCCTTGTGATTTGCTGAGTACGGGGTTGGAGTACTCAGGCTTGCTAATTGCCACAGATACCAGAAGGAAAAGAAGGCAATTCAAGATTTCGTGTTGGAAGGGTCTTCCTATCGAGGACCCGTGGCTTTAGGTCTTGGCCGCGCTCAAGCGGATTCTGGAGTTCTTGTAATGTAAGTATACTTTGGGCTTGCACGCCCCGCTGTAGAAAAATGGATGTTAATCCTTATGTAAAATATATGCTGGACCTTTGTTGTAAGCATGCAATGGTATACTCTTGCGCGACACTTCATAACTGTTCATGCGTGAATAGTTGCGAGGTGCCGTGTCCGTACGCGCCCCTGGAAACGGGGGCGTTACAAGAAGTGGTATCAGAGCAGGCTTTTGACCGTAGGTTAAGACCTAAGGCAAACTTGGAAGCGATTTTATCGCAAAACTTAATTTAAGCCTTGAAAAGGGTTTACGAAAATCATAAGTACTATTGCTGTCTTTTCCTCTCTTGTTGCTAACTTATCTATCTTAGTTTACTTCTGCTTAAGTTTTACTTTGGCAAAAATGTTTACTGCTTCTTTTGTCTAGCTTCAAAATTTCGTTTCTCGGCAGCTGGAGAAGTAGCCGTCGTTCGTTAGATTAGACTGATCCTGAGTTGTAGTAGTTGTACTTTTGTAATGTAAAGCAGGTGTAATCATGAACCCTAAGTGGTTTGTGTACCACTTGCATTTTATAAATTTATGTTCTTTATCCTTGTATATTGTTTTGCTTAACTATCAGTAATCCCTCTGTGCTCAAAGCTTTCTCCTGTCCCTTTCGCTCTCGTTCTTACCTTTTTCGTCCTATACTTACCTTGAAATTCAATGTCTTACTTATCTACCCTTGTTCTCCAAAAGCCGCTGCAAAAATGATCTCCAGTTCCCAATTGGCAGATGGATCCAGCACAGCAGAGTGGTCAGACCAACGGGCAGGGTGCACCTGCCACAGATCAAGTTCGGATGTCAGAACAGCCAGGAGAATCACTGCCACAGTTCATTGTCAGGGTGTCACCCGAAGAACCAATGTTGACATCGAGTGCAACTGCATTGAAGTTTACAACATTCCTGCAAACTCAACCCCCAAAATTCCCTTCAACCACAGAGTCGCTGAATGCAGATAACTGGTTACAAGATATTGAGAGAAGAATGAATACTATCCAGTGTACAAATAAGGAGAAGGTTCTTTTCGCCACCTATCAGTTGTCCGAGCCCGTAATTACTTGGTGGAATGCTATCCAGTGGATGCACCCTAAGGAGAAAGGTATTTCATGGGAAGACTTTGTGAAGAGATTTCGTAAAGCCTACATTCCTCCTGAAGTTATCACAAGAAAATATCAGGACTTTCTTAATCTTCAACAAGGAGAAAACTCCATCACAGCATATCTAGAACAATTTCATCAGTTATCCCGGTATGCTCAAGAAGAAACTAACACCGAAGCTAAAAGAATGGAGTACTTTATGAAAGGTCTACAACCCAATATGAGACAACGCCTTCAGGCCATGAACTTTTCAAGCCTGTTGAGCCTGGTTAATCGAGCTCTACAGATAGAAGAAAGACCAGGTTACGTGAAAGTCATGAAACGAAAGAAGCCTTCGCCTCCATCACCAACGGCTTGTTTTCACTGCCAACAAGATGGACATTATCGTGACAAATGCCCACTGAAGTTCTTACCTGAAGAAGAAGCAAGGAAGCAAGCAAAGAGGCGGACATCATCGTCCCGCCTGCCACCGAAGGAAGAAGATGAACCTTACCCTAAGAAGACCAGAATGGAGGATTACAGAAAGCGTGAAGCAGCGCACAAGTCTCAGTCTTCACACAATGCTCAGCGGAGCGAGACCACGGGATCATCCTCATTTCGATCCCAACCCTTCCGTCAGTTTGTGACGATACCGAAGACCCAGTCCGGACAGTCTCAGCAGTATGCCACTCCCTCACCACTCGCCATCGAGTGCCTCACCTGCGGAGGCAAGCATCTTGCTAGCAGCTGTCCACGAAGGACATATGTATGTTTCCATTGTGGAGAGATTGGACACTACAGGCAACAGTGTCCCAGGAGGAGTTTGTCATCAGAAGCAGCTAAACTCCAAGCCCAAAACCAGCAGATAGACAAGAAGATATGAGCTATGCAGAACAAGAAATGAAATGATGTACTTTTGGTTATCCTTTTGTAAGCTAGAATTGAAGGGATGTCTGTAAATTACTTTAACTAAGGCTTGCGGCAAAATTATGAAGATGTATGCAGACCATTTGTGGAAAGTGAAATGGGTGTGATGGTTATGTTGTAATGGAGTTGATTCCAGCAGACCCAATCATATCCAACCTTGGTACGACATAATTCATCCGCGCGGGAACCTGCACCACACCCGCAAGGATGATATACAGGTGCAAATAAAAAGGAGTCAAAGTCAACCCAGCGAAGGTTAAAGCAGATTTGCTGCAGCCAGATATGCAAGGGTTAGATGCCATTTTGGACATGAACCGGCTAGCCAAGAACAAAGGCAAGTTAGATTGTGAGATCAAAACAGTATCATTGGTAATCCTTGAAGATCGGAAAGTGGTAAAAAAAAAGCGAGAAGTATTGAAGGATGCGAAAAAGCCATGATCAACATGCTAGCAGCCACACCTGATCAAGTGCCAGTGGTACAAGTATATCCTGATGTGTTTCCGGAAGAATTGCCAGACAGACCCCCTAACAGACAAGTAGAACTGGCCATAGAGTTGATTCCAGACACAAAGCCAATTGTCAAGCATTAGTACAAAATGTCAGCTAGTGGATTGAAACAGCTCAAGACAGTGACAGAAGTGAGAAGTTCCTTGGATTGGCGGGTTATTATCGCCGATTCATAGAAGGGCTCTCGAAGATTTCTCGTCCATTCACTCAACTACTGACGAAAGACATGCCATTCACATGGACAGATGCTTGAAAAGAGAGTTTTCAGATGTTGAAGACCAAATTGACAACCACGCCAGTCCTGATCTTACCCAATCCAGAGAAGGAGTTTCAGATCTATTGCGAAGCTTCAAAACCAAGTCTGGGATGTGTGCTAATGCAAGACGGAAAGGTGGTTGCCTATGCCTCAAAACAACTGAAGCTGCATGAAGAGAATTACCCCACACACGGTTTAGAGCTAGCAGCCGTGGTGCATGCGCTCAAAATTTGGCGGCACTACCTGCTAGGGAATCGTTGTGAGATGTTCTCAGATCATAAAAGCTTGAAGTACTTGTTCACACAGCCAGAACTGAATAAGAGACAACGAAGATGGCTAGAATTGATTAAAGACTATGACATCGAACTTCAATATCACCCGGGCAAGGCCAATATAGTTGCCGATACCCTTAGTCGCAGACTCGTCCAAACAAAGTTAGCGGGTCAGAGTATCCACCAGAGTTGCAAAGAGAGACATTACAGTTGAACTTGGTGATCACAGAACAAGGTGAAGAAGCAGCATTAGAACTCCAATCATTACTGACAGATCATATTAAAGCAGCACAAGATAAAGAAGAAGAGATTCAAAAACCGAAAAAGGACATTCAAGAAGGAGATTCATCAGAGTATACGGTAGACGAGCATGGAATCCTTATCTTCCGTGGTCGCTATTGCATACCCGACAAGAAAGAGTTAAGAGGGTTAATCTTATCTGAAGCTCGTTCCTCTCAATTCTCAATTCACCCAAGAGGTACCAAAATGTACCAAGATCTAAAGAAGAAGTACTGACGGAACTTGATTAAGAAAGAAGTAGCAGAGTGTGCAGCGAAATATGATGTTTACTAGCGAATCAAGATAGACCACCAGAAACCATCAGGATTGTTGCAGCCTTTGCCAATCCCGAATGGAAATGGGACAGCATTGGAATGGACTTCATTACTGGACTTCCCAAGACTCGTGAGGGATATGATGCGATTCGGGTCATTGTTGATAGATGGACCAAGATGGCTCACTTCCTCCCAATCAAGCAAACTTATGGGAAGGATAAGCTTGCTAAGTTGTATTTGACAAGAATTGTGACACTGCATGGAGTTCTGAAGAAGATTGTGTTAGATCAAGGAACACAGTCTACATCCAAGTTCTGGGAGAAATTACATGAAACTATGGGCACCGGTCTGAAATTCAGTTCAGCATACCACCCACAGATAGATGAACAGTCAGAGAGAACCAACCAGATTCTGGAAGACATGTTGAGAGCTTGTGCAATTGTTTATGGAGCAGCATGGAATACTTGTTTACCATTTGCTCAGTTCTCGTATAATAATAGCTATCAAGCCAGTATCCAAATGGCTCCATTTGAAGTTTTGTATGGCAGAAAATGCAGGACACCTCTGAATTGATCAGAAACAGGAGAACGTCAACTTATTGGACCTCAGATTGCTCAAGATGCAGGAGCACATATCAGAATTGTCAGAAATAGACTCAAGATGGCACAAGACCGACAGAAAAGCTATGCAGATAACCGCAGAAAGGATCTGAGCTTCAAAGTTGAAGATTTCGTGTATATCAAAGTCACCCCATTCAAGAGAGTTAAGAGATTTCAAGGTAAAGTTAAATTAGCACCAAGATATGGGGGACCATTTCAAATAGTCGGAAGAGTTGGAGAGGTAGCTTATCAAGTACAGCTGCCGCCCAACTTGTTAAGAATACACAACGTGTACCACGTGTCCCAGCTTCGAAAGTGTCTGCGATAGCCTACAGATGAAAAACCATTGTTAGATATTGAATTGCGAGATAACTGCACATATGCTGAAGAACCACTACAAATACTTGAAACCTCAGAGAGGCAGCTCAGAAACAAGGATGTCAGATTTTGCAGAGTGCAGTGGAAGAATCACACAGCGAATGAGTCCACTGGGAAAAGAGTCTGATTTGCAGCGAGATTTACCCAACTTACTCCCTGGACCAAGTTAATCTCGGGGCCGAGATTCTTTTAAGGGGGGTAGGTTGAAAAACCCCAAAATTTCAAACCAGAAAACTTCCTAAATTTTTGTGGATTTTTGTTTGAATTTCTGGAAACTTTCCCTTTTTGAAAATTTTCCCCGGAATGCGCTTTCCTCTTTTGGCAAGTCCGTTTTCTCATCTCCTTGGCGCCTTTTCCCTTTCCCCTGTTTTCCCCCTTCGGCTGGCGCCCCGCCTGTTCTTCGCCTTCCCTCCTCGCGGGAGCCCTCTCCTCCTCCCGTCCCCCCTCTTCTCCCCGGCGTCTCCCTCCTTTCCCGGACGCCTCTCCCCTCGCCGCTCTTCCTCCCTCCGCTGACGCCCCGGCGCCCTCCTCGTCCTCCCTCTCCCGCTGGCGCCGCGCTCTCTCCCCGCCTTCTCCCCGCGCACGCGCGCTAGCGCTGCGCGCTGCGCCGCCCAGCTCCGCCTCCGCCCCTGGTTCCTCCCCGCGCCAGCGCCGTCCCGACCGCCTCGTGTGGACGCCCTTGCGCCACGCCGCCCCGACAGCCCCGGTCCGAAGCCGACCCTACCCCTGCACCGCGCGTCACCTCACTCCTGCCCTGGTCCCGCCTACCAGTGGCTGCCATCTCCCCTCCCCGCGCGCGGACGCCATCGCCCATACCCGCAGCTCCACCTGCTCCCGTCGCATCGCCATTACCCCTTTTGCAGAGCCGGCGTCACCCCGGTCTCAGCTCCATTCCGCGGAGGAGACGCTCTACCCACCCCAGTTGACCCAGCGCCAACGCTCTTCCTTCTCCGCTACGGCTCCAACTCCCCTCGGCCGGGTACAAAAGCCGTTTCCCGCTGCTCCCCGCTCCCCTCTTGCTCCCCAAGCCTCCCAACCTTCCCCATTCGTCTCCCACTGTCCCTAAGCTCCTCCCAGAGCAGGGGATTGGACCTTCGTCACTCCCACTGCCGTCGCCGCCCCTCCCTGCGCCGGCGACCCCCGTAGCCCGATCTTCTCCTTTCCTTCCCCATTCTTCAATTATTTCTCCCCAAAGCTTCTTCTTGATATGCTGACCCTATGGGTGGACTCCATTGCCCAGGTGCTTGCTCGAGAAGCGCCGACGTCGTCTCCCACTGCCGGCCGAAAAGCTTCACCGTGGCCAGCTCAATAGGGTGACTCCGAGCTTCAATCACCGCCGCCTTTGTGAGCCCCGGAACCCCCTTAACGTGTAGCCACCTCCAATTAGACCCGTTCAACCCCGATGACCCTCTTCACCGCCGGGAAGCAACACCTTCCCCTTCGGCCTCCCGTCCCCTCCGTTGATCCTCTACCTCCCCGAAGCCCAAAAATGGGATCCCCTTGTAGAGCCGCACCCGCCGGTGCCCTGGGTCGCTGCCGGCGAGCCTCCTGGTGCCCGGGCCGCCGCCGCCACCGTACCGCTGCCCCGGGGCACTGTAGCGGCGAGAGGAGGAAGAAGAACCCCCTCCCCCGCTACGTGGCCTCATCTCGGCCATCCACCCCGATCGGCGCCGTCTGGTTTCGCCCGTCAAATGACGCGTCCTCTCCACCGTTCGATTGTCATAAAGTTCGCCTCCCGCATCCGTCCGATCGAGCCGTACCGTTTCGCCCCTCCTTTGCTTCGCTGCCGTCCGATCGCCACCCACGCAGATCTCGCCCGCCCGTTCCCTCGCCATCCCGCCCGCTCGCTTCTGCCGCGTGTCGGCCATCCGCCGAGGAGGAGCGCGCGCACGCGTTTGCGGGCTGCGCGGAGGCACGTCGCTCGTGGGCCGCCTGGGCTGCTCGGTCCCGGGAGATTTTTCCCGCCGGGCTGCACTGTAGCAACGGGCCGGCCGTCTACTGTTCACATCGATTTTCCAAATGCTTTTCTAATTTCTAAAATCCCAGGAAATCCAAATAAATCCTAGAAAATCACAGAAAATCCCAAAAATTCCCAAATTTCACCACTTTGCTCCAAATATTATTCCGGACCCATTGGTGACCTCCATTTCTCCAAATTCATCTCAAATAAATTCCTAAAATTCCATTTGAAGGATTTATGCATTTTACTCCTTTTTAAATAGATTATTTTTCCTCGCTTGATTAGTCTCAAGCTGGATTTATGTTATTTTCAGTGTTTGCGCTAGTGTTGGAGATTCCGGAAGCTCAAGTGCAGTTGCAGAATCCAGGAGCTTCTACGTTCGAGCTAGCCGAGTTCGTCCCGGTTTACGGCAAGTCACAAGTCTTTGATCATGTTGCAACCCATGTTATCTAATTATGCTAATATGTTATTTGCATTGAGCTAATTCTGAAATGTTAATTCGAAAGTAAAATAAAATGTTTAGAATGACATGTTATGTAGCTAATCCTACCACCGTTAAATGCCATGTTAAACTTGTAGCCATGCCTTTGTAACCCTAGAAATAATTACCTGTTAATCTAGACAATTGTAGGATAATATTATCATCATGCAAAATGTTACACTAATAAGGCTGTGGCTGTGGAGCCAATAAAATTTAGAAAACCCGACTCTAAGGTAGGGTGGTATGGGACACCGTATCTTAGAGCGGAGAGTGCCGGCGTGCACAAGGTAGGGTAAGGGGGAGTGGAAACCGCAAGACGGTCCTCGCCAATCTTTTACCCTAGGTTGGAGAAGGGTAAGGGTGAGTGGGAAACCGCGGGACGGTCTACGCCCACCGCTTACCTTAGTTTGGGTCGCGGGCCTGGCGAGGTTGCGGACCATGTGAAAATATAAGGACTGAAACCCTTACGCTGAGCAAATGTCACAGTGATCGCTCAACCACAGGAGTTGACTTGTCAACACTTGTCGAATAGCTGCTCAACTCGATTGAAACTCTACAGGAGGTTTAGCAGTGAGGTTAGGCAAGTCGTGTTATGGGTGCCTAACAACGGTAGAGTTCACTCGAAGCGGATACTGTTTTCTTTTGTGTGAGTGTGTGTGTGTGTGGAATCCAGACCCGAGTGAATTCTACCGGGTAGAGCCTATATAAAGAGCTGAGCAGTGAAACGACCTGGCTTTCTTAACTCTGTCGCGGGAGTTAAGGGATCGTGTGGGTAAAGCTGAGCAAACTCTGCAGAGTCAAATAAATGGTATTCGAATACGCCGTGCTCCCGGTTATTGGAGCTGTGTCACTTGGGTGATTCCAGCAGTGAAGCTTAAGTAGTTTTGTTCATGCTTTAACTTGATTAGTTGGTTAATGAACTCTTCGTGAAAACCCCTGAGTTCTTGAGAAGTAGTTTTGGGTCGTTTTAAAAAAATATTTGCAAATAAAACTGCATCCACTCAAAGTGATAAACCAAGTATACTCCCTCCCTTTGTTGATCCGTGCAAGTAGTAAGTTAGGATTTCCCCTTGTGATTTGCTGAGTACGGGGTTGGAGTACTCAGGCTTGCTAATTGCCACAGATACCAGAAGGAAAAGAA